>CM057456.1:1110350000-1110822500 GCA_016271365.2 Neoceratodus forsteri | reverse complement strand
CTTTACGTGGCGGGAGCCGCTACATTACATTCACTATTTCTCGTTATCATTTTCAAAAAGAAGGGAAATTAGAGGTAGGTAAGGCCATGCAACTACTAAGTGTGGTACGTTGTGTGCAGCTGCAATCAGGGATGTGTACGTTTGGTGTACATGGCCTCAGTTTTGCTGTTGATCTTCACTGAGCATGCAGTACCTGGTCAGGTGGGTGAGGATGTCCCTTAGTACATTTAGACAATTGTTTGTTATTTCTGTCACCTGCTGCTGGATGTCTGTCATTGGTTGTGTTGACTTGGTCCTCCCCCACGCTTGCTATATGTGTGTGTGTGTGTGTGTGTGTGTGGTGCTGGGGGGGGGGTGAATTCGGAGTTAGGGTGTTCAACCCTAACAGCGAATTTCCTCACTTTTGTCGCTGTGGAACAACCCTAACTAATGCATTAAATAGAGTTTTTTGCCTCTACTATATATAAACACACACTCCTGCAGTGCTGTAAGGGATAGATACATAGATGTTTATGGACAAAATACACTCTTGGTCCATCTGGTCTGCCTGGTTCCTACCTTGGCCTGCACTAGTCTAGCACTGGTTAGGCCTCTAGCAGATTCCTTCCCTATTTGCCTCAGTCCCCCCACATCACCCTCACCAGTCCCCTGAGTTTTTCTTACCTCCACTCCCCCCTTAAAGCTTGCCGCCATGTTAACATTGACCAGCTCCACTGGAAGACGGTACCACGTTTCCACCACACTCTTCATGAAAAAGTATTTCCTTACATCCCTCCTAAAGTTCCCACCTAACAGCTTATAGTTCTGGCCCCTTTTGATGGACCCCCTCAGTAAGCTTAACAGTTGCTGGCTGTCCACCCTGCTTACAACCTCCAGGTACTTGAAACTTTCAGTCGTGTTCCCCCTGTATCTCCTGGCCTTCAGTTAATACTATGTTTAAGTCAGCCATCATTCCTCATAAGCCCTCCTTTGCTGACCGTGAATCATTTTAGTCACTCTTCTTTGGGTTGAGTACTGGTGGTCCTTGTCCTTTTTTATGTGTGGGTTCCAGAACTGCACTCTGCACTCCAGGTGCAACTTCACCATGAACTATACAGGGGTAAAATCAGCTCCCTCTGACTGCTTGAGAATTCCCTACCTATGCACCCCAACATCATGCTAGTTTTCCAATATGCCTTGTTAAAGTAGACTGAGGCTGTCACTAATTGAAAGCCCAAGTGCATCTCTTCCGAGGTCTGCTCCAGTCATACCCCCTCCATCTAATATTTGTTCCCCTTACTCCTTTCCCCCTTCCCTCATGTATTCCATTCTGGGGTTCTTGTTCCCTATGTGCATATCCTTGCACTTTTTGACACTGAATTTCAGTTGCCAAACCTTAGACCAGCTTTCCATTTTGCCCAGGTCTCTCTTGAATTCCCTTCTACCCTCCTCACTTTCCATCCTGTCACATATATTAGTGTCATCCTCAAATGGACACATCTGTATGTCTTTAAAATCTGTCTGCTGGTGGTTGCATTATTTGTCGTAGTGTTAGTAGTATCATTATTATGTTACAATCTTTGATAAAACTGTCGTGGGTGGCAGCAGCATGGTCACAGCAGTCAAACATTCTGCACAGTATTGCAGAAATATAGCACATTTTGTGGAGCAGTAGCGCCATTATAGTTAACTGAGGAATATCATTAGATCATGATTTTAACCACTTATAACTCTACTGTATTTAGACAAAACCTTTGGGTCAAGATCTGGAAACTCTGCAGATTCAGTAAAAATTGGTCGGGGGTAAAAATACTAGTCATTAAGACTGTTTTTGTAAACATTTTAAAATTTGCCATCTGGGTATGTGTGCACATGTTTTCGTGAGACCGTAATCACATGACATAAGACCACTGGAATGTACCATACAATTATGGCCTTGTCCCATAATTGCATTAAAAACCCATAATTATATTTTGTACGAATATGGGATATGGAAACTTGCCCTGAGCATTGAAAAAGAAAACAATGGAAAACAATCTAGACACTGCCAACCTGCACATATTATTACATGCCTTTGACTCATCCAGGTTGCAATACTGCATGTATCCTATAAGTGCTTGCCTTGTAGACAAATTTTGCATCTGCAGACTAGTGCAGAATGTGTTAGTAAGGCTTCTGACCTCCAGAGATCAGAAAATATTTGGCCATCATCACAGTCTCTACTGGCTGCGTATTAGAAAATGGACTTTGAGATTCTTATGTCTTGGAGAAATTTACAAAAAATAAACAAATTGGAAATTATCTGTTGTCTTGTATTATTTATGCATTTTACATGCTGATCGTCCTGCAAACTGCCTTTGAGTTAGGCTGCTTCAAAGGCGCTACGTCAACTGTAATGGAAGACTTCTACACTGGTCAGTGTAGCAGACCCACTCAGCAGGTCAGCCTTCTACTCCCAAAGTACCAACCTCCGAGCGCAGTCTTGTGAACAGTTAACAGAACAGGGTAACCCTCTTGTCTGTTTTTGTGGATTCGAATCAACCTTTGTTCTCAAGTCTTGAAGGGATTCAAACTGTGAACCTTTTGTTAGCGTACACAATGTACAGGCTCAGATAATTTTGTCTTCGGGGGGCCAGGCATCTTTGCCTATGGGCACCTAACCAGGTGTACAGAAATGAACCCTTAAAAACTGTAATAAAAGACCTCAGATATAAAACTCTTACCTTGTTCCAGTTTGGTATCACCATTCAAGCGTATGGACAGTGTCTGCTTTAACCATATATACTCTACTTGTAAAGTAAAGAAATCAAAGACAGACCAAGTAAGCTCTACAAATAGTTTTACTGAAATAGATAAAAAAAAATGTAACACATAAAATGCAGAACTATTATATCACAAGACATATAACTCTTTTAAACAAAACAGGTTTTAACAGTGCAACTCCTACTACAGTACTTAGATTTGTCTCGATCTCTAAATACCTGCTTAAAGTGCTCACAGATGTTTCTTTGTCAGAGTCTAGATAGAAGTGTCTCTCTGAAGTAAAACAGAATATTCCTTAAAGAAAACTATATTTGCCAACCCCTTTGTGTGAGGTCACCTAGCTCCTCCTCTGTCAGAATATATAAAAAATATATCTATTCAAAAACAGGTTGTCTTTTCAAAGTATTAAATTCTGCAGTCCTCAGTACAACTCATTTTCAAATGACATTTCTTTGATCTATGATCAGCTTCCTCTCTCACACAGACATCAAGAAACATTTACAACTTCGCACCCGTGTGTAATAACCTGGGTTTCCCTTCAAACGTCATAAAATGGATATGATCTTCCCTCTTAGCAACTACAGCTATAATTAACTCAAGACAAACGGGAGATCCTTGATTAAGGCCTGGTCTGTAATTAGCTTGTGGCTTTTATCTTTTAACAGAGACGGGGGGGGGGGTGAGTGAGGGGTGAGTGAGGTCATTCCAAGAGCACCAGATTTCTCAGCAGAGACAATCAGTAGTACATTTTTATATTTAAAAAAATGATACAGCACTCAGAACTGCCTGTCCACGTCACAATCCTCCCCACCTAAATTGAATTTGGGGGCTCTATCCCCTGCATGGGATGAGCTTCCCAAATCAGTTCACTCCTCGTAGAACCTAGACAGCCCATCGGAGTTCTGATTTTTGGCTCCAGCCCTATGTAATGTTGTCATATCATACCCTTGCAAAGCAAGACTCCTGCTTAGCAATCTACCATTGTTCTTTCCCATCTGTGTCAGCCAAACCAGTAGCTTGTGGTCAGTCTGCACCACAAAATGCTGCCCATATAAGTATGGCTCTAATTTCTTTAGGGCCCACACTATGGCAAGACACTCCTTTTCCACCATAGAGTATGCTTGTTCCCTGGGAAGTAACTTCCTACTCAGGTACATTACTGGGTCATCTGTCCCTTGGCTGGATGTCTGACTCGGTACTGCCCCAGTACCCACATCTGAGGCGTCAGTCTGAACTATAAAGGTTTTGTCAAAACAGGGGCACTGCACAGTGCCTCCTTTAGTCTGGAAAAGGCTTCCTCACAGGCCAGGCCCCAGGTAATTTTCTTGGGTATCCTTTTCTATGTCACATACAAATTGTAAAAAAACAAAGACAAGGCGCTGCGTCAGCATGTGGTCTAAAAGCAAAACAAAATGGTTATATTAAATGCACGCTGAAAGTAGAAAATAGAGTTAAAAATCTACGTTTCGACCTTAGGTCTTCTTCAGGAAATATCTAAAAGAGAAAAAAAACAAGTTAGTGTAGAGGAGAGGTAAAATGAGAGAGATATATATGTGGAGAAAGAAGAAGGGGAGGCAAAGAGAAAGTGATAAATGGTAAGATTAAGAGAGAATCTGTGAAACAAAAGGTGATGATGGGAAAGATAAAACATAATGGGACAGAAAGAGCTGGGGAAGTTCCCAGGTAGAGACAGTTAACAGGCCTTGTAAGAAGGTTGAAAGGTGACAAATGTGTGAGAAGGAGACAGAAATGGAGACATATGGTGAAAATGAAAATAAATCAGTACAAAAACCAAATTGACTTTAGGAAAAAAAAAAAAAAAAGGGGAGGCTGAAAGATGTTAGTGGAAAATAAGTCTATCATTTAAACCAGAGGGCTGCTGGGAGCCAAGCGGATGATCATTGGCTTCCATGTTTGTTCTATGGTTAGGATCCCGAAGCCCTGCTGAAGGACACAAACAGAAAGGTCATTGACATTGTGGTCCCTGGAGATAAAGTGGGATACAATGGGTTTAGCAGTTTCACCATTCCTGACCGCTCTGTAATGTTCCTGAAGCGGTCAGCAAGACGCCTACCAGTTTCTCCGATGTAAATAGCTGAACACCTCCTGCAAAGAATACAGTACACTACATTAGTGGAGTGCATGAGAACTCCTTGGTGATGTGAAAAACACCTGTAGGCCCCCAATCTCAGTTACACTGGAAATAAATTTGCAGGTGTAGCAGCGAGCCCTGTTGCAAGGTTTGGTACCTGGGGGAAGAACTGTTAGGAGTGGGTAGGCTGCTTTTACCAGAGATTGTGCAGGTTAGGTGGCGGGTAGGAGGCAATAGGTGGTTCTGTAAAGGAAGCACCAATGTTAGGGTCAGTTTGCAAAATGGGAAAGTTACTAGTGATGATCCTGTGAAGAGAAGGTGTGCTCTGATGGAAAGGAAGAACTAGTGGAATTCTCCGTTGTTCTTGTGTGACAGTATCCCTCCTCACGGGGTCAGGTTACAGGGGCATGTTACTGCAGCCGGGAGAGTCTCTGTCCACTGTGCTTTAGGGTATCCTGTTGATAAAGAAACTATGCATTATTTGGGTCTGCTCAGCAAAATCATCCTCTTCACTGCATAACCTGCAGTCTAAGAAACTGTGAATAAGGCAGGCCATTCTTGACATGTTTAGGATGGAAGGAGCTATGGAGGAGGAAACTGTGAGAGTCAGTGGGTTTGTAATAGACTGATGTCTTCAGACCAGTGTTCTGGACTGAGAGCTGGATATCCAGGAAAGGCAGTGTAGAGGAGGATACTTCAACAGTGTACTGAAGGGAAGGATGAGCCGTGGTGAACTTGTCAAGGAAGACTTGGAGGGTCTCCCTGGAGCAGGAGGTGGCCCCCACACAGTCATCAATGTAGCGTTTGTAGAGTTCAGGCACAGTCCCTGTGAATGAGAGAAAAAAACATTCCTCCACCCAACCCACAAACAGATTAGCAAAGCTGGGACCCATCTTGGTACCATGGCAACTCCACTGACCTGCTGAAAAAATTGTTATTAAAGAAAAAGCATTGAGTGTTAGAACCAGTTCTGCCAGACGAGTTAGTGTGTGTGTGGGTGGCTGCTGGACTTCCCGCTTGTTCAAGAAATGCTGCAGAGCTGTCAGACCATCATCATGGGGATCACTGTGAAGAGATTTGATGTCCATGGTGAAGATGAGCTGATGAGAGTCACTGAATCTGAACCTGTCAAATAACTGGAGAGCATGGTTAGTGTCTTTAACATAGGAGGGCAGGGACTCAACAAGGGGTCTCATGAGGCCATCCAAAAATGCAGAGATGTGGGATGTGGGCAGGAGCAGGCAGACACTATGGGGCGACCGGGTTACCTGTTTTGTGGATTTTGGGAAGAAGATAAAACCTAGATGTCTGGGGATGCTGGACTATGAGTCTCTTAGCAGAAGCAGGGAGCTCATTGTTTTCAATAGCAGAGGTGATGGTGGTGGTGACCTCCGTCTGATAGTCAGCAGTGGGGTCCTGTGGAAGAGAAGAATAAAACCTGGTGTCAGAGAGTTGCTGTGTGGCTCCGTGATGTATAGCTCCTTTTGCCAGACCACAACAGCACCTCCCTTATCAGCTGGTTTAATAACAATGTCATTCCTACATTGTAGAGATCTGAGGGCTGCAAGCTCACCAGGTGTCAGGTTGGAATGGTTGTGCCTGCAATGAAGATTAAAGTTAGTGGTGTTTTCCATGCATTGGTTAACAAAATAATCAACAGCAGCAAAAGCGTCCTGGAGGGTGTCCATGCACTTGGCTGGGGATTGATGTCATTGATAGTTCTGGTGATACCGTCATCATCTGTGGGAAGAGGAGTCATATTAGAAAAATGAGCTGCAAAGGCGTACTCTCGATAGAAGCACTGTAGATCAACTTGAACCTGGGGTGCATCAAGATATCTCGGTGTGGGCACAAAAGAGAGACCTTTGCTAAGGAGTGAGTGCTCATCTTGTGTCAGGGGAAGGTCTGGAGGAATACAAAATACCAAATTGTTAGGTTGTGTCTGACTCGAGGGCTCATGCTGGTTGTTGATCTGCTGGGTGAGAGACTGAAGTTTTGCAGCTTTGGTGTCCTTGAGAAACTGAAAGAGAGTGGAGTTAAGGTTTTGGATGCAGTGCTTAATAAAAGGAAGGTTATGTGGAGCCGTTCGCTGCAGGAAATCCTTTTGCCTTTGAATGGTTTTGTCCACAGAGATCAGCTGTGTTTTGATGGAGAGAATGGTGTGCACGATAAGTTTCCTAGAGAAAGTTTTCAAAAGCTTGTTAGTAGAGGAAACATGTGTCTCAGATCCAAATGAACAAGGATGAAATTTCAAACAGAAACCTTTAGGAATAATACCCAGGTGGCGGCATTTGGAAAGAAACTGTAAGTGACTGCAGAGTTTAGTCTTAGAGCAAATGTCAGGTCAGATAGGGGAGCAGCCAGGGCACTGTAATTGGGTACACATTTTCTGTAGTGCCCTGCTGTCCCTAGAAAACTCCTGACCTGCTTCTGTGTTTCTGATCTGGGCCACACCTGGATTACCTCTATTTTTATTTGGTTAGGACGGAGCTGTCCCCGGCCGACCACATGTCTGAGGTATGCCGCTCTTCCCATGGCCACCTGGCACTTCTCAGCTTTGACAGTGAGCCCGGCTGGTACTAAAGATGATAGTGTCATCCAGGTACGCCACGGCGTACTCCTCAGCACCATTTAACACCTGGTTCACCAACCTTTGGAAAGTGGCCGAGGCGTTCTTCATTCTGAAAGGCATTACTTTAAACTCAAATAAGCCTATCGGAATGATGAAGGCTGACCTCTCCCTAGCTCTGTCTGTCAATTCTACCTGCTAGTACCCCTTGGTCAGGTCAGGTCACTGGTCGTTAAGGTAGGTTGCCCCCCCCCCACCAACTTGTCCAGGAGTTTGTCCAGGGCATTGGGTGGGCGTCTGACTTCATGACTGCATTCAGTCCACGATAGTCCACACAGAAACGAGTACAGCCACCCGGCTTAGGCACAAGGACTACAGGTGAGGCCCAGGGGGTGTGGGATCTCTGGATTACTCCTAAATCCAGCATCTCCTCCACTTCCCTCCTAATGTCCTTTTGGACAGCCTCTGACACCCGATATGCTGTCCGCCATATGGACGTCTGTGTCTCTGTCTCCACATCGTATGTCGCTAAGAGGGTTAGTCCAGGCTTGGCACTAAACAACGGGGCAAAGTCTGCTAAAACCTCCCTTACTTTCTGGATCTGCTCCAGGGCCAACTGGGGAGACGATTTTACTGCCTTCACAGAGGACTCCCGCTTACTTTCTTCCAGCAAGTCCAGAAGGGGGTTTCCTTCGTCCATCCCCTCCCCATGACTACACACTCCAAACACCATGTCAGCCCTATTTGCATATGGCTTCATCATGTTGACATGGTACATCCTTTCTGTCTGTCTTCTGTCGGGTAACTCCACAATGTAATTCACATCATTTACCTTCCTAACCACTTTGTACGGTCCTGCCCACTCAGCTTGCAGCTTGTCTTTCTGGACCGGAATAAGGACCATGACTTCCTGACCCACCATGTATGAGCGAGCTCTGGCTCTGCGGTTGTACCACACTTTCTGTTGGGCAGCTGCCAGGTTGCTCTGGGCTGTCCCCATAAGCTCCTTCAGCCTTTCCCTAAACCTAAGGATGTAATCCACAATGGGAGTTCCCTGGGTGGCGTGCTTGCCTTCCCAGTCCTCCTGGATCAAGTGTAGGGGCCACGTACCCAGCGTCCATATAAGAGTTCGAAGGGGGAAAATCCTGTTGACTCTTGGGGCACCTCCCTGTATGCAAACAGGTGGGGAAGGTATTTCTTCCATTCCCTCCCATACTGTTCAGCAAACACCCGGAGCATTGTCTTTAGGGTAGCATTGAATCATTTCACAAGTCCATTGCCTTGTGGATGATACAGTGTTGTGCATCTCTGCACCACCCCGCACTTCTCCCATAAACATTTCATCAGGTCTGACATGAAGGAACCCCCTCGATCAGTGATTACCTCCTGCGGAAACCCAACATGGGAGAAAATTCCAAGTAAGGCATCTGCCACTTTGTCCATCCTCAGTGAGGATAGGGCGACTGCCTCTGGGTACCGGATGGGATAATCCACCACAGTCAGGATGAATCTCTTCCCTGAGGAGCTGGGGGTATTTAAAGGCCCCACAATGTCTATTCCCACCCTCTGGAATGGCTCCTTCACTATGGGCTAGGGAATCAGGGCAGCTTAGATTTTCTTGCCCGCCTTCCCTATTTCTTGGCACCGGTGACAAGACCTGCATTACTCCTTCACCTGCTATGTGAAGTTAGGCCAGTAGAAATTCCAGGCTAACCGCTGCATAGTGCGCACGATTCCCAGATGACCAGACAAGGGAATATCATGTGCAATTTTGAGCAACTGCTCACGATACCCTGGGGAACGACAAGCCACCTGCCTAGCATCCCTTCCTCTGTCTGTACTGCCTGAGTATACAGTACATGAGTCCATTTTCCCAATAATCCTTATGTCTGCCATCACCTCTCTGTGCTGTCAGTCTGCCCGAGCCCTCAGCTTCTCTAAACTAGGGTCACTCCTCTGAGCAGCTCTAAATCCCTAACACAGTCCCAAGGCATGGGACAGGTCCCCTTCAGTCGCTAAGCTAGGGTCCCTAGCACTAGTGTCAGGGCACTCAGGATCACTGTCAGTCCCAACCCTCTGACAGTGGGTCACCCCTCCCTCTTTGGAGTAATCCTCTGTAGCTGGGTGGTTACTTCCTACTGGGGAAATTTCTACCCCCTTTTCATTAATCTCTGTATCAGGAGACACAGGTTGGGGGACCAGCTTCTCAGTAGTTTCCACAATGGCTTCTGTGGGGTTCGGGGAACTACAATTTTCTCTTCCCACTTGTCTACAGGTAACTGCACATACCGTTCCTTGTTTGAGATTGTTGCCCAGGATGACATCCACTGCTAAGGCTTTGGCTACAGCCACCTGTTGCGCAGTTCCCCCTGTTTCACCCCAGTCTAGGAGAACACTAGCGAGGGGCAATGTTTTCACCTCACCAGTGAAGTCCTGTGCAGTGACGTATTTATTGGGTATAAGCTGACCAGGCTGTACCAGATCCCCCTTTACCAATGTCAGGGATGCCCCCTGTGTCCCTTAACCCCTGCATCTGTACACCATTCACCATGACAGGGTGCATGTGTTCACTCATGTTCACTGGCATGCTTCCAGGAGCACACAAACAACCCACTTCTTTTCTAGCACCACCTTGAATATTATTGCTCTCCCTTTTGGGACACTGTCTGGCAATATGCCCAGTTTCTTTACATAACCAACATTCACTTCTCTTTTCAGAGAAATCTTTTCTCTGAAACCTGGGGCCAACTGGTTTCGGTGGAGGCAGTGAGGGTTTTAGCTGCCCTCAAGGTGCACATTTCCCTTTCTGTACTGCCACGCCCGCCCCATTTACTCTCAGAGCAGGTCTGCTCTTGGCATAGCGGTCCGAGAGTTCAGCAGCTTCTTGCACTGTTTTGAGATCTCAGTCCTCCAGCCAGGTTTTCAGCTCTGCTGTGCACGCCAAGAAAAACTGTTCTAACAGAATCACATTTTTAATTTTATCAACAGAGTTCGCCTCAATTCCTTCCCACCAACGTTTTAAAAACTGACGTTTCATGGCTAGCTCCTCATAGCTCATGTCAGGGCTTCTCTTGAGCTTACAGAATTTAGCTCTGCATGAAATTCAAACTTTTTTAACAGTGCAGCTTTTAGCTTGCTGTAATCATTACTGTCCTCATTGTCCATTTGACCCAATGCATCCAGAGCTTTCCCAGTAAGTAGTGGGGATAGCTGGAAGCTCCAGGACTCTCTAGGAAGTTTAGCCTGAATACAAACTTTTTCAAAAGAATTTAAAAAGGCATCCATATCGTCCCCCTCTTTAAACTCTATTAATTTGTAATTCAATTTGTAACCCAGTCCTGCAGTCCCAGTTAAACCCAAGCCACTTACCTGCTCTGGTGCCGCTGGTCGAAGTCATAGCTTTTCCAGTTCGTGTTGCCTCTGGCGCTCCTCTCTCTTCTCCTCTACAGCTCGCTGGTGCTCATGCTCCTCATGGTCTGCCTCCTTCTGTTCTCACTCTGCCTCTCGGCATTCTCACTCTCTCTTCTCCTCTGCAGCTCGCTGGCACTCACGCTTCTCACGCTCTGCCTCTCGGCGTTCTCGCTCCCTCTTCTCCTGGAACTCCAGCTCTGTCCTGCGCAGCCTGAGTACTTCTGGATTCAGGATGCTGGTGACCTTTCCCTGCTTCTGTGGCCCTTCACTGACAGTAGCCCTGTTGCCCTACTCCTTGGATCTGGACACTGCACTGGCCGCTAGCCCTGCCACACTCGAGGTTTGGTCCTTTTCAGTCACGGTCTGTGACTCCCTGCCCTGGGTATCTGCTGCCATCAGGGCATCTATGAGGTTCTGCTTGCTGGCTTTCACCTCAAACAGGACTCCTCTGTCCCCGCACAACTGTCTTAAGTAGTCTACAGTGTGCCTGCTGTAGTTGGAAGCCATCTTTCCTAACTACTGCTACTGTGACTTGCACTTTATAAAAAGAATAAAACGGGTAGGAACTTGACTGCATGCCGAGTGATATAGTTCTGTTTTCTTTTTAAAAAATAAAACTCTGCCTTTTTCTTTCTTTGCAAGTGAGCTTATGGTCTCAGCTGACACTCTAAACAATAAAAGCTTGTGATACCAAAATTATGCCACCGCTGCCAACCAATCTGTCACAAACCCACTCAGCATATCAGCCTTCTACTTCCAAAGTGCCAACCTCCGAGCACAGTCTTGTGAACAGTTAACAGAACAAGGTGACCATCTTGTCTGTTTTTGTGGATTCGTATCGACCTTTGGTATCAAGACTTGGAGGGATTCAAACTGTGAACCTCTTGTTAGCATACCCAATGTATACCAAACGATAATTCTGTCTTCGGGGGGGGCAGATATCTTTGCCTTCGGGCACCTAACCAGGTGTACAGAAATGAACCCTTAAAAACTGTAATAAAAGACCCCAGATTTAAAACTCTTACCATTTTCCAGTTTGGTATCACCATTCAAGCTTATGGACAGTGTCTGCTTTAACCATATATACTCTACTTGTAAAGTAAAGAAATCAGACAGACCAAGTAAGCTCTACAAATGGAGTTTTACTAAAATAGATAAAAAAATATGTAACACATAAAATACAGAACTATTATCACAAGACATACAAATCTTTTAAATAAAACAGGTTTTAACAGTGCAGTTCCTACTACAGTACTTAGATTTGTCTCGCTGTCTAAATACTTGCTGAAAGTGCTCACAGATGTTTTTGTCAGAGTCTAGATAGAAGTGTCTCTCTGAAGTAAAACAGAATATTCCTTAAAGAAAACTGTATTTGCCAACCCCTTTGTGTGAGGTCACCTAGCTCCTCCTCTGTCAGAATATATAAATAGAATAATAGATAGGTTCTGGTGTATTACAAGGCAGTAATTCCATCGAGAGGTTTCTTGTATCCCCAGAACCTCGAGATGGAATTTCTGCCTTGAAACACCAGAACCTATTTGTTATTTTTGTAATATATGGATGCAAGGAATTTTAATTTCTTACTTGTGCCTGCTTATGCTGTACAGCTGTGGTCTACAATGTTAGTAAGACTCCGTGAGTGTCGCACCGCCCTCGCCACACCACCCCCACTCCTGCTCCTACTTCCAGTCCCATTCACATGTTTCTCTCACAAAAAAAGAAACAAAACTCGGTTCACACAGTAGTCACATCGGTAATCCCAACTGTAGCTATTACGAGGACCGGAAGTATAGTATTATTGGGCCGAAGTATACTATTACGAGGACGGAAGTATACTATTACGGGACTAACTACTGTATTACAAGGAATTTTTTGTATGCATTTTGGGGGTATTATTTTCACTATCCATATATTACAAAAATATATATCTATACAAAAACAGGTTGTCTTTTCAAAGTATTAAATTCTGCAGTCCTCAACTCAACTCATTTTCAACTGACATTTCTTTGATCTATGATCAGCTTCCTCTCTCTCACAGACATCAAGGAACATTTACAACTTCGCACCCATGTGTAATAACCTGGGTTTCCCTCCAAACATCATAAAATGGATATGATCTTCCCTCTTAGCAATTACAGCTATAATTAACTCAGACAAACAGGAGATGCTTGATTAAGGCCTGGTCTGTAATTAGCTCATGGCTTTCATCTTTTAGCAGAAACCGGGGGGGGGGGGGTGAGTGAGGTCATTCCAAGAGCACCAGATTTCTCAGCAGAGACAATCAGTAGTACATTTTTATATTTAAAAAAAATGATACAGCACTCAGAACTGGCTGTCCACATCACAGTCGGTAGTGAACTGAAAACTTTATTATTTAAAGATACATAGATGCATAGCTAATGACGGCAGAAAAAGGCAAATAGGTCCATCCAGTCTTCCCTCCTACCTAACTATACACTGGTCTTAATGGCTATCTCCCCTATCTTTTGTTTCTGCCTATCCTTGCCTAACTAATCCCATGTGCCTATCCTACCCCTGTTGGAAGCTGATTACTGAATTGTCCAGTACCACTTTCTCTGGCAGCTTGTTCCACTTGTTCACCACTTTTTCAGTGAGGAATCTCCCTGTGCAAGTTTCAGTGAGTACTTCTTCTTGTTTGAGCTCAAATCCATTTTATCCTATGCAGTTACGTGACTTGTATTTTTTTGATCATGTCAGCCCTTTCTCTCCTTTTTTCAAGAGTATACATGTTCAAGTCCTGCAGCCTCTCACATGTTTTGCCTCCTAGTCCATGGACCATCTTGGCTGCCTTGCACTGAACTGCTTCCACCTTGTCATAGTCTATCCTCAGGTGTGGACTCCATGACCTTGCACTGTATACCAGATGTGGTCACACCAGTGACCTGCACAGTGGGAGGATCGCTTCCCATCTTCTGCCACTCATCCCCTCCCTATGCATCTCAGCACCCTGTTTGCCTTATCTATGGCTCTGTTACAGTATGCTGTTGTTTTCAGATTCCTTATTTTCAGACTCTCCAATATCATGACCTCTAGGCCCTTTTCGTCCATAATTCTTTCTAGTATCACCATCACTCCCCCTTTCTTTTCCCAGTGTGCATTGCATTGTATTTGTTAGCGCTGAAACCCAGCTGCCAGATCTTTGACTTGCTTTCCACCCTGCCCAGACTCTCCCTGAGTTCCCTTTTCCCTTCCTCTATGTCCACCCTTACACAGATCTTCATGTCATCTGTAAAGAGGCAGCTCTTGCCCTTGATGCCTTCCCCTATATACTATGGTTCATACTATGGATGTCAGAGCAGTAGTAGGCTGTGGTACCCATAGGTTCTGCTCCCCCTTCTCAGTGGTTATAAAACTGCAATGTGTTGCCCAGTATGTATTTGTCCAAATATGATTTAAACAAACACTTTGTTTTGCTAGTTATTATATATTCTGGGAGATCATTCCACACTCCTATTTATTTCCTCCTTTCCATTCTAAGGGATTTACTTGGTAATTGCTGCCTGTGTCCTCTGGTTTTTAGCTGGCTCCCTTTAGTAATAAGTCCTAGTTGTTTTTGTTTGTTCCCATCCTGCATTATGTCAAACAACAAACAAAACATCTCCACTGAGCCTTCTTATTTCTAGTGACATAAGGTTCTAACTAGCCAGTCGCTCCTTGTCGTCGAGGCACAGATCAGGAAGCAGAGGAAACACCAGGAGCAGTTGTAGAATTCACCAAAAATATTTATTTACTGCAGCAGTAACATAAAAAAAAAATAAACTTGTTCAGTACAACTATGTACAAAGAAGAAAAAAACAGTAGTTTTCCTTGAGTCTCTGTGTCTCTTTTTCTTCTTCAGTAGTTGCAGCTTAGCTCCTTTATAAGTCCTTTCAACCCCCATTCTTAGCAAGCATCCTGTTTTTGTAAATATCAGGCAGGAGCTGCTAGAACACAATGTGCTTGCTGAGGCTTCAAAATCAGTTCCTAGCAAATAAAAAAACTTCAGGGACTCCATGACCCACTTTGCTGCTAAACATTCCTTTTCTATAGTGGAGCTCCTTTTCTCTCTGTCATGCAGTTTCCTACTTATGTACAGAATAGGATGTTTTGTCCCATCTACATTTTGACTCAGAACAGCACCTAGGCCTACCTCAGATTCATCTGTTTGTAGCAGAAACGGTTTCTCAAAGTCTGGACTTCT
Organism: Neoceratodus forsteri; assembly: GCA_016271365.2. Classification (NCBI taxonomy): domain Eukaryota; kingdom Metazoa; phylum Chordata; order Ceratodontiformes; family Ceratodontidae; genus Neoceratodus; species Neoceratodus forsteri. Next base: position 1,110,807,485 of record CM057456.1, on the reverse strand, counting down.
TAAAGTAGGGGCTGAACATAATGCAGCCTTTATGGCTTGAAAAGCTTCATCACACATTGGGGTCCATTTCACATTATTTGGGTACTGTTTTTTCGTGAGTTCAGTGAGGGGAGTAGCTAATTCAGCAAAGCTGGGAACAAATCTCCGATAATAACCAGTCAGCCCTAAAAATGACCTGACATGTTTCTTTGACACAGCCCAAATATCTGGTTTCCTGCATGACCAATGCTCATTTGGTAGGATTAATAGTCAGACCTGCATTTTTGATAGTTTGGATAACTGCTCGTTGGTGTTCCAGGTGGCATTTCCACTCTGGACTGTACACCATGACATCATCGAGGTATGCCGCACAATAACCAGTGTGAGGGGATAAAATTACATCCATATACTGCTGGAATGTAGCTGGCGCACCATGTAAACCAAATGGCATGGTGGTGAACTGATAGAATCCTATAGGGGTGGCAAATGCAGTTTTATCTCTGGATTCTTTAGCTAAAGGTATTTGCCAGTAACCCTTGCTGAGATCGAGGGTACTGATATACTTTGCACTCCTCAGTCTGTCCACCAAATCATCTCTTCTGGGCATAGGATAACTGTCAAATTCTGACACTTGATTAAGTTTCCTAAGATCAAGGCAGATTCTAACACCCCCTTCTTTTTTGTTTACAGTTACCATGGGAGATGACCAAGCACTCCTGGACTCCTCAATGATACCCAATTCTTTCATTTTTTGTATTTCCTTAATCACATCAGCTCTTAACCGATCTGGTAACCTGTATGTCTTTTGCCTAATAGGACAAGCGTTTCTTGCCACTGTTACGTGTTCAACCCCTTTTGCTCAGCCTGGTACCATGGAAAAAGTACTGTTAAATGTCTTTAGCACATTACGAATGTCTCCAGGTTGTTCTGAGGTTAAGGAAACATTCACCTTCACAGCATCAGCATTTACAGTTTGTTCCAGTCTGTCATAAGCTACATGAATAACTTCCTTATAGGTTTCTGGTAAAACCAGCAAGGCAGCTTTTGGCATTTGTTCAACCCATTTCTTGAGGAGGTTAGCATGGTGTATCTTAGTAGGATTTTTCCTGTCAGAGGTCTCAGTCTCGTAGTTAACAGTGCCAGTATGTCTAAGAACCTTATGAAGCCCTTGCCACCTCATTAACAGCTTATCTTCTGTTGTGGGTAACAGTAGCAAAACCTTTTCACCTGGCTCCAAAACATTTTCTTTTACCCCATGGTCATAAGATACCTCTTGCTGGTTTTGAGCCTCTTCCTGATTACTATGGGCAATTTCAGCATAGTATGCCAGCTTCTTTCTTAGGGCACACATAAAAGATGTTATAGATTGTTTCTGGGTGGGATTATCTTCTCACGTTTCTTTTATCACATCCAGTGGCCCTCTTGGCTGCCTACCATACAGCATTTCAAATGGTGAAACCCCTGTTGATGATGCCTGTGGCACTTGTCTGTAAACAAAAATTAGGTAAGGCAAGTATTGATTCCAGTCTTTCCCTTCCCCTTTTACAAACCTTTTGGATTTGGTTAAAATGCTCAACAAGACTGTCTGTCTGAGGGTGATAGGGAGAGGTTCTTATGGCAGTGATACCTAGCAGTCTGTACAGCTCCTTAAGGAATGCAGCATCAAAATTACTACCCTGATCAGTAATAATTTCTTTAGGTACGCCCACTCTGCTGAAAACTTTGGTAAGCTCTGCTGCAACTTTTGGGGCTGTAACAGTAGTCATTGAAACTGCTTCTGGGTATCGACTAGCATAGTCACATACTACCAGGATAAATGGTCAGTGTCCGTGACTCAGCAGGTAGCACATTTGCCTCTGAGGCCGGGAGATCAGAAGGCTGTGGGTTCTATCCCCACACCAGGCACTTGGGTTAATATCCCAATACTGACACTGTAGTGCAGCATGGGAGGGGTGCTGCACTCCTGAGGTGCCATCTTTCGGATGAGACATTAAACCGAGGTCCCATCTGCCTGTTCTGGTGGTAGTTCAGGTGGATGTTAAAGATCCCATGGAACTTCTCCAAAAGAGTAGGGGAATTTTCCCAGTGCCCTGGCCAAATTTCCTCTCATTCACTAAAAATACCACCAACAGCTTAATCTGGTTCAAGGTCAGTTGGCATTCATCTGTATTCCCCCTCCCCCGGGTCGTGCCTGAAAATAGGCAGGATTTGTCTAGTGCACTTACCTAGTCAGCAAAAACGAAATAAAAAAAAAAATCTATTACCCTTTTTACTTTTGTCTAAAGGCCAACCACATCCATTGCAATTCTCTCAAAAGGCACATATATCAAGGGTAGGGGCACCTTGTCTTTTCTAGTGACTGGGGCTACGTTCTGACACTCAGCACAGGCATTACAATAGGTAGCAACATCTTCATGAATTCCAGGCCAGTATAATCTATTACAGCAATCTGGCAAGGGTGTGATCCCTTCCTGAGTGACCAGCCATAGGAATATCATGTGTTCTCTGTAATAACTCTGTTCTGTACTTCTGTGGAAATCCAATTGTTCAGTCTGTTCCTGTGCCTGAGGTTTAACCCAATCTCTGTACAGTAATCCATTACATTTTTTAAACATTGGTCCACCCTGTTTTGGATTCACCCCCAGCTGCTTAAAATAACCCTGGAGAGAAACATTGTTAGCTGTGATTTTCTTTCAGAACAAGCTATCAATTTAGATTCAGCATTTTCATATTTTAGCCTTTCATGTCCATCAGTTATTTGTTGCCATAGTTTCTTTAGGCATTGCCTTTCTTTCCTGGATTTCCGGATCTTGGAGCTGCGTCAAACAAGTCCGAATCAGAATCACTGAAAGGGAATGTGTCCCCACCGTCTGAAATTTTCTTTGCCTGAGCTTGTCACCACTGCTGCCGAAACATCAGGATTCACTCCATTCTTGATTAATTCAGTAAATCCTGGAAAGTCATTTCCAATAATCACAGGTACAGGTAACTTAGGACTACTCCCACTTTCATTTGGTGCGACACACCATTAATGGAAAGAGTCACTTGGGTGGTGGGATAGTATCGAATGTCCCCATGGATGCAGATGACACCAGTACCTGGTCCCTTTGCAAAGTGTTTTCCCAGCACTTTAACATGCATTAGGGTCTGTCTGCTTTCTGGATCAATGAGGCCCTTCACAGTCTTATCCCGCAACTTCACATCTGTTAAGTACTTGCCCCAATTTGCCAAGGACAAATCTGCTCCAGTGCCATGCTCCTTACTATGGCAGTTTCTTGCAAAATGGCCTGGCTTATTACAGTTATAGCAGATAACATCTTTAGGCACAGATTTGTTACCCCCACCAGAGTTCTTATCAGACTTAGAGTTTAAATGGGTGAAAGAGTGCCTTACCGGTGCTTGGATGTTACCTCGCTGCTGTGGCATCAGTCTGGCCATTTGGTAGTCCTTGGCCAAAGAAACTGCCTTTTCCCCACTCTCTGGTCGATGTTCCTTTACCCACAGCTGCACATCTGTTGGCAAGATGTTGATGAATTGCTCCATGGCAAATGTGTCGATGATCTGTGGGACCGTTTCGCTCTCGGGTTGGATCCATTTTATCATGAGTTCTCTGAGTCGAGTGAAGGCCTCTTGAGGATTGTCGACCGAGTTGTACCTCAGAGATCGAAAATCTCTGCCTGTAGGTCTCTCCGGAAATGTCATACCTTTTCAGGATTTCGTTTTTCACCAGGTCATAGTTTTCTGACTATGCAGTGTCCATACTGCTGTAGGCAAGTTGGGCTTTCGCTGTCAGGTAGGGTACCAGTCTGATTGTCCATTGCTGCTTTGGCCACTGGCAGGCTGTGGCAACTCTCTTTCAGAAGTTGTCAGGTATGCCTCAGTATCATCTGAGAGACACCACTTTGTAAGTTTAATAGCTTTTAAGTTGCTTTCAATTTGGTGCTCGTCTGGATCTGTGCCAGATCCTCTGCCTTTGATAGCTTGCAAGGCATCAAGCCATCGCTGCTCCTGTCGCTGCATCTGTTCTCTCATCTGCACTTCTAAACGTAGAATCTCTCTTTCTTTCTGCTTCTCAGTCTCTTTTTGTTGTATAGCCCACCATTTGAAAAAGTTCATCAGAATTTTAGGTTCTGTCACTGCCTGTTCTTTTTCCATAACTTGTGCTAGCTGTACAATCTCCGACTGGACTTCTGTCTCTGCTAGGTTGGCTGCCATTCTCTTGGTAACCACTCCTGGACTTGCTGCTGCAGAAGCCATACCTTTCTCTGTGCTTCCCTGTTACTAGGTCCAGTACCCACGCACAAAACTCCTGCCTTAGGGTATGCACGGCTTAAATCCCACTTCTGCACCATCTGTCGTCGAGGCACAGATCAGGAAGCATAGGAAACACCAGGAGCAGTTGTAGAATTCACCAAAAACATTTATTTACTGTAGCAGTAACAAAAAAAAAAAACTTGTTCAGTATAACTATGTACAAAGGAGAAAAAAAGTACAGTTATGTAAGAACTTACCGTAACAGTAGATCTTCGAGAGAGGCTCTTGCAGTAGGTAATTACATATAGGACTGAAGCCGACAGGCGTCAGGACCCCACGGAAAAATTTCTAGCTAGCAGTCTCTAGGGAGGGACCGCCCCCACGTCAGGTGACCGGCGTCAGGCGACGTCGGTATAAAGGGGTGGTCCCTCATGCCCGCTTTCCAGTTCTTTCTGCCAAAGGCCAAAAAGGCGAGACGAGAGAGAGAGAGAAGCAGAGATTTCCCTTCCTGGAAAAGAGCTGAAAAACTAAAAAGGGGATGGGCGGAGGTATTACCTACTGCAAAGAGCCTCTCTTGAAGATCTACTGTTAGGGTAAGTTCTTACGTAACTGTACTATCTTACTTGAGAGGCTCTTGCAGTAAATAATATATAGGAGCTGAGTCCCAAGCAGTCTGGAACAAAGAGAAGCACACGGGAGGAGGAAGCTACTCATAAGAGATCCTCTGGCTGAAGAGAGCGTAAGAAAGAAGTCCTTGCAGAACAGCCAACCCGAAGCCGGCTCTACGGCGAGAGGCAATGTCCAAGCTGTAGTGTTTCGTAAAGGTATGGACAGAAGTCCAAGTTGCGGCGGTGCAAATATCAGCTGCTGACACATTCTTGAAGCAGGCAGCAGAGGCCGCAACACCCCTGGTAGAGTGACCCCTGACCTGACCTGGCAAGGTCTTGTGATACTTGTCATAGCAGAAAGTGATACAGTGAGCCAACCATTTGGACAAACATTGTTTGGAAACGGCGTTGCCCTCTCTTTTGCTGGCAAAGAAACAAATAGTTGGTCAGTTTTTCTGAGATCCTCCATCCTAGTAGTATCTCAGAACGGTGAACGTCCAGGGTATGTAAAAGATACTACCCATGATTGGAGTGCTGTGTGAAAAAAGCAGGCGGTTCAATGGACTGGTTCAATGTAGATTCTGCTACCACCTTAGGGAGAGACTTAGGATTGGTGCACAGAGCCACACGTTCCTTATGGAAAATCAGATATGGAATTTTGCACATCAAGGCCTGAAGCTCGGAAATTCTTCGAGTGGAGGTAATGGCCACTAGGAAGAGAGCCTTCCACGAAAGGAACTTAATTTCTGCTGAGGCTGCCGGCTCAAAGGGAGGCAGGGTAAGCTTCTCGAGAATGAAATTCAAATCCCAAGGAGCAGCAAGAACCTGAATAGGGGGTCTCAGATGAAGAACCCTTCGTAGAAAGGTCTTTGCGACCTTCAGCTAAGCGAAAGTTCTGTCCCCAAAGGAAACATGACAAGCAGCCAGAGCCGCCATGTGAACTTTCAAAGAGGAATGACTGAGACCCAGGTCGAAGAGATAATGCATGTAGTTCAGTAGCCGCTGACAGGACAGGAGAAAGGCTCCAAGTCTTTGGACGAAGCCAAAATGGAAAACCATTTCCATTTCATGGCATAGGTGGAGCGAGTGGACAGCTTCCTGGCCTCCACCAAGATCTCTACCACTTGAGGAGAAACCCCAAAATGGGCTTGTGCTACGTCTGTAGGAGCCAAGCGTGCAGCTGAAGGGACTTGAGGCCAGGATGGACCAGGGACCCTCGATTCTGGGTCAATAGTAGTCGGGAAAGAGGAATCAGAGGTTCCTCTGAATACTGTTGCAGAAGAGAGAACCAAACTTGCCTGGGCCAGAAGGGAGTGATGAGAATCATACAAGCCCCTTCTGAGCTGAGCTTTTGCAGGATCCTCAGAATCAACGGAATTGGGGAAAAACATAAACAAATCTGCCCTTCCAGTCAAGAGACAGAGCATCTCTGCAGAGTCGCCCGCACCCTGGAGTGAGCAAGCAAAAGATGGGCAGTTTTGCATTTAGTGGAGATGCGAACAGGTCGACCTGAGGGGTTCCCCAACGTAGGAAGATGCCGTCTGCTATTTCCTGGTCCAGTTCCCACTCGTGAGGTTGTGCCGAGGATCAGCTCAAGTGATCTGCCAACAAATTCTCTACCCCCGGGACGTGGACCGCCATGAGATGAAGATTGTGTAGGGTTACCCATTCCCAGACCCGCATCGCTTCCCAACAAAGAGGGTAGGAGCGAGTCCTCCTCCCCCCCCATTTGTTGAGGTACCAGACTACACTCATATTGTCGGTCTGGACAGCCAGGTGATCAGGAAGCAGAAAGGGGTGTAGGGCTTGAAGAGCGTACACCACTACTCTGAGCTCGAGCATGTTGATGTGAAGCGTCTGCTCGAGTATGGACCACGAGTCCTGGGTGCACTGGGATCCCAAATGAGCTCCCCAACCTTCGCCCTAGGCGTCCATTGTCAGTGTTTTGGGGGGGAAGACAAGGGAACTCTCCGACAAAGGTTCTTCTGAACCAACCACCAGTGCAAATCCCAAAGCATCGGGGTCGAGACTAGCACCTCTTGGTCCAAGTTGTCGACCAATCGATCCCACTGAGACCGAAGAATCCACTGAGAGATTCTCATGTGGAGCCGAGCACGTGGAACTGTTGGAATTGCAGCCACCATGAGCCCCAGGAGGTGAAGGACCGACCTGGCTGGAATCCGCCTGTGAGAGGACAAGAAGCTTGCCTGAGCCTGGAGTGTGGCCACCCTGTTTGGGTGCAGAAAGGCCATACTGGTGGTCGTGTCCAGGATCGCCCTGATGCACTGGAGGCGTTGAGATGGGATCAAATGGGATTTGGCCTGGTTGATGGTAATACCCAGGCTGGTAAAAACCTGCCTGGTAAGGCAAAGGGAATGCAGGAGCTCCTCCCTGGACGGGGCCGCCAGGATCCAATTGTCCAGGTACTGGAAAACCTGCACTCCCCGAGTACGCAGGTGGGCTGCCACCACAGACATGCATTTGGTGAATACTCCGGGGGGGGGGGAGAGGAAAGACCAAATGGGAGGGCCTTGAACTGGTAGTGGTCCCCCTGGAAACCAAACTGGAGGTATTTGCAGTGGGAAGGGTGGATAAGGATATGCAGGTACGCGTCCTGCATGTCCAGAGCAAACAGCCACAATCCTGGCTGGAGGAGTGGCAGGAGACTGTGTAGGGAGAGCATCCTGAACCTTTTGTATTCCACGAACAGATTTAGAGAGCTGAGGTCCAGAATGGGCCTCATGTCTCCTGTCTTCTTGGGGACCAGGAAGAAATGGGAGTAGAAGCCCGTCCCCCGAAGAGAGGGAGGGACGTTTTCTATTGCCTCCTTCAACAGAAGGGAGGAGATTTCTTCCTGAACCCTGAGAAGATGTTTGGGGGAGTAAGATGACCTGGGGGGGGGTTCTGGGAGGTTTCTGAAGAAACTCTATGGTGTGGCCCTCTGCTATGAGCTGAAGGACCCAAGAGTTGGTAGTGATCCTCTCCCAACCCAGCAGATGAAAGGAGAATCTCCTGCCTACCGGTTCCTCTGGATCGACCAGAGGCTGTAGGAGAGGGAGGGAGTCAGGAGGTGTGGGGCAGCGCCGGGGCTGGAGCTCCCGCAGCCCGTTTGGGTGGAGGGGTCTCGCAGCCAGAGGGGCCCATTGTTTGTTGGCCCGCTTTCCTTGTGGTTTCGCCTTAGGCCGTGCGTGACGGCAAAAGGAATTACACTGTGCTTGAGGGGCTCTGTACATGGAGTCAACCTCCTTGAGAGCATTGCCCTTGTCTCTCAGTCCAGTAATGATGTCCTTGACATCACCACCGAACAACACCGAACCTCGGAAGGGGGCGTCCTGGATGGCGGATTGTACTTCCGAGGCCAAACCTGACACCCGGAGCCAGGCATGTTGCCTCAGACTCGCAGTAAATGCCGAACTTCGTCCAGAAGTGTCCACTGCATTGTAAGTAGCGCACAGCATGTGCCTACTGGCCGAACGTGTAAAGCGGACTAGGTCTGCCACTTTCTGTTTAGTCTGGGACTGAGGAAGGGTGTCCAACTTGGCTTCCACCTCGCTAAGATAGCCTTCTGGTAATCCTCATGTGAGCCACATAGTTCAAGGCTCTGATACCCAGAGTGGAAGAAGAAAGGACCTTCTTGCCATACTGGACCAGAAGGTGGTATTCCTTATCGGGTGGGGACGAGCTCAGGTGTTTCGGGTTAGTCGAACAGCTGTGGGTGGCGCTGATCACGACCAAATCAGCCTTAGGGTGTGATGAAAGAAAGACAATCCCCTCAGAAGCCTGATACAGCCTATCCGCCTTCCGAGGAAGGGGGGCTAAACTGACAGTTGTTTCCAGATAGTGGAGATGATGTCAGCATGAGGCTTGATCCAGGGTGGAACTAACGTGGGAGCGACCTCGGGCAAATCCAAATGGGCAGCTAGCTTCTGCCTCTGTGGATCCGGCTCCAGAGATTTCCACTGATGAAAAGCCTGGATTTTTCTTTGCAACTCCATAAATGAGGGATCCTCCAGAGGGGACTCCGGAGGAGTCTTGGGCCTGGGCTTCTCAGGAGTGTGAAGCTTGTCTGGATTGGAGCTGTCATCAGAGTCCTCCGATGAGTCCGAAGGAGAAGGAGATGAAGACCTCTCCCCACTTGGGGGAGGAACATGGCCCCTAGGGGGCCAGGTGCCACCCTCAACCTTAGACCCCGTAGCAGTGTCTCTGGGGTTGGGGGGGAGGGGTCTCTCGCCCCCGGTGAAGGGAATCTGGGAACAGGTCCGTCGTCGGGAGGCAGCTCTCTACCTCCCTGGTGAGCTGAGCTTTGGCCTCAGCCCACCAAGAAGCCGGAGTCTCCCTCAGATTCACCGGCGGCTGAGGGGGCGGTGGAGGAGGGGGATACGGATACTGGGGGTGTCCGTAGGGTGAGTATCCATAGCCCGATGGTGGGAAGCCTGGCATCGGGTACTGAGGCACCGGGTACTGCGGCATCGGATACTGCGGCGTCTGGTACTGCAGTGCCAGATACTGCGGAGCTGGATAAGATGAGTCGGATAAGACAACTGAAGATCCGGCACTAGGGGCTCTACTGGGGTAGAAGGTCCTGGAAGAGGCCCTGCAGGCGGACCAGGGACAGGTGGCCCAGCAGGCGTCGGGTCTGGCATCGGGGTGATGTCCGGCAAGGGGATGTTGGCCAACGACTCGGCCGGCGTCCGAGGGTCTGATGTCAGACCATCCGGACCTCTGGAGGAGGCCTGACTGAGGCGCTGAAGAGTCCCCAGCGGCATCCGGGGGAGGGCCGGAGGGATCCTTCGGGTCCAGCTGAGGAGACGCAGGGGCCTCAGACTGCAGCGGCAAAGGCTGCAGGGAGCCAGCAGTGCCGGATAAGGTCAAAGGATCTGGCATAGGCTCCGTCACCGAGCGACCGCTGGACGGGCCGGCGGGCGTCTGATCGGCGGGATCCGGGCAGGCATCAGAGGAGCCGACGTCCGACTGATCGGACTTGGCGCCCAAGAAGGCAGCGCGGGGCGACCTCGGCGGGCAACCGAGGCCGTGCGCTGCCCGAAAGGTCGGCGACTTGGCGGTCGGCTCCGGGCAGACGTTGGAGGAGCCAACGCCCGACTTACCAGAGAGGCTCAAACCAGAAGGCCGAGCAGGGGTGGTCTTACTGGGAACAGATGCCTCCTTTGTCCCGGAGGCTTCCAACTGGCCCGAGCGCGAACCAGCCGGGGGGACAGACACCACCAAGACAGGCATCGGGGAGCGGTTCCCTGGAGAGGATGTTACCTGAAAGGCGGCGACCCCAGCCGGAGTCGCCGTGGATGAGGAGCTCCAGTCCCGGTGCTTCTTCTTCTTCTTCTTCTTAAGGCCCTCGGGGGAGGTGGAAGCCTGTCGGAGCTTTTTTAGCTCCTTTTCTATGGAGGACATCCTCTTCTTTAATATGTGAGCCTCCAAGGACTGCTGCCTTCTTCTGCAGGTAGCCGCGTTGAACTTCAGGCAGTGCTGACAGGAATCCACGGGGTGGTCAGGGCATAGGCAGATGAGACACTGAGAATGGCCGTCCTTGTGCGGCAGTTGGGCGCCGCACGAGCTACACTTGTTTTTGTGCTCGGACGTGGTAGGGGAAGACATACACAGCAGGTAAGAGAATCCTGACAAATATTTTAGAAAAATCGAAAAAAACGATGGTATAACTACCGGCGACGATTGAGCTGATGAGCAGTGGAACTTAACGCGGCGCTGGCGAAAAGCAAGCGGCAGGAAAGAACTGGAAGGCGGGTGTGAGGGGCCACCCCTTTACACCAGCGTCGCCTGATGCTGGTCACCTGATGTGGTGGCGGTCCCTCACCAGAGACTGTTAGCTAGAAATTTTTCCGTGGGGTCCTGATGCCTGCCGGCTTCAGTCCTATATGTAATTACATACAGCAAGAACCCTCTCGAAGTAAGATCAGTAGTTTTCATTGAGTCTCTGTGTCCCTTTCTCTTCTTCAGTAGTTGAAGTTTAGCTCCTTTATAAGTTATTTCAACCCTTATTCTTAGCAAACATCATGTTTTTGTAAATATCAGGCAGGAGCTGCTAAAATACAGTGTGCTTGCCGAGGGCCCTTTTGCACAGCTTTTGCAAAAGGCTCAAAGATTTGCACTAAGGTAACCTCTAGTTTCCAACAGCTTTTTGCAGTCATCTCAAATTATAAATATATACATTTCAACAGTAACACTATATACTTTCTAAACAAAAGAGATCCCAACAACAGTTACATTTCCACATATTGATTTGCATATATTTTTATATCAGCGGATATGCAAGGGAGGAAAAGACAGACAGCAAGAGAGGACTGAGAGACAGAGAGAGGCAAAGAACTGCAAGACTTTCAGGTTGATCAAGTCCGACATCTTACAGGAAAATTTGGTTGCGCAATGAAGACAAATAGACAGGAAAGGAAAGATCCTTGCATTTAAACACTTTCTCCATAACAGTTGGGACAGGGTCCTATTCTACCCTGTCACACTCCTCATATTATTTTTCCTGCAGAACATTAACCTCTTGGTGGCTGAATGTTGAATTCTCTCTAAACGTGTTATATCGTTTCTCAAAAAGGGGGACCAACATTTATATCCATAATCAAGTATTGGCCTCACATAGTTCCTATACAAGGACATAATGATGTCTCTACTTCTACTTACTGTTCCTCTCCTTATACACCCCAGTATCCTGTTAGATCTATTGTACACTGTTTCACAGTGTTTACTGTATCTTAAATTGGGTTTATCCTGAGGTATTTTTCTTCTGTAGTCTCGCTAATTCTACGCCTATTTAAATAGTACTCATATTTCTGGTTTCTGGGCCCTAAATGCATCACTGAGCATTTTGTTGTATAATTTCATTACCCATTTGAATACCCAACAGGAAAGTTTATCTAAATATCTTTGTAGCATGTCAGCTTTGTGACAGGTTGTAACACTATGGTTTGGAAAGCTAATCAGATGCTAAATTGCATTTTACGGCACATTGGGAGTAGAGATCGCAATGTGCTTGTACCATTGTTTACTGCTGTGGTTCGTCCACATCTTGAGTACTGTGCACAGGTTTGGTCCCCATATAAAAAGGCTGTCATTATAAGATTGGAAGGGGTACAACGTAGGTTAACTAAAAGAATCAATGTACTGCGTTACAAACCATATGAATTTAGGTTACAAGAACTAGGGTTATATACATTGCAATACCGCAGGTTAAGGGGTGATATGTGCATGATATTTAGGGCACTGAGAGATAAACCCTCAAGTAAAGATATAGGTCTTAGGGAAAGGGAACATTATCACTATGAACCTAGAAGGCATGAACTGCAATTGGAACAAGAGAAGTGGAATACCATGAGGCGTAAAAAAATGGTTTAGTCAGAGAGGAGTCAAGTTATGGAACTCCTTACCGAGAGCAGTAGTAATGAGTAAGACAATGGATTCATTTAAAAAAGAATTGGATAATTTTTACAATAGCAAATACAAGTTAACATAAGTTTAAAAGGCAAGCATTATGGACGCAAGTCTAAGTAGCTTGAAATACCTACGAAACCTATGAAGGTGTTTATTGATCCTCCTAGCCTGGTATCATCTGCAATTTTTATGGCCCAGCTCTCTATGCCCTCATGCAAATCTATTATACAGACGTAAAATAATATTGGACCCAGGACTGATCTGTGAATGACCCTCAGATCATTTCCTAGTTCTGGGAGGAATCCCAGTACCCTTTGAGTTCTTTTGTTCAGCCAGATTTCTGTCCAGTTTATTAATTGTTTAGATATTCCACATTGATGCATTTTATGGATGATCCCTGTATGAGGTAACTATCATACGAACATACGAAGAAGCCAGCAGATGATGGTCATTTGGTCTGTCTATTCTGCTCATATTGCAGGGTACACTGCTTGAACTACTGACCCTGCTACTCCTCCCTATCCCTCCCATCCTTTCCATCCTCCCTACCCATGATCCTTACCATCATCTTAGGCCTATCCCAGCCTCTATGGAAGCTGACTCGCTTCTTCAACGAGATCACCTCTTCCAGCAGTGCATTCCAAGTGTCTGCCACCCTCTCCATGAAAGAGTGCTTCCTGACCTCTCTCCTAACCTCCCCCCGCACCCCGGCTTAAGATTGTGCCCCCTCGTGTTATGGCTGCCACCTAGTTTAAAGAGACTCTCCTTATCCACCTTGTTTATCCCTTTCAATTACTTGAAGGTCTCAATCATGTCCCCTCTGTCTCTCTCTCTCTCTCTCTCCTCTTCTCCAGGGAGTACATGTTCAGTGCCCTCAACTTCTCCTCATATGCCTTTCCTGCTGACCCACTGTCGTCTTTGTAGCCCTGTCCTGGACTTTCTCCAGCAGGTTAATATCCTTTTTGAGGTGTGGGCACCAGTACTGAACTCCATACTGTAGATGTGGCCTCATCAGTGACTTGTACAAGGGCAGTATAACCTCCACTCGCTCATACTATTGATCTCCCTAGCTATGCATCCCAGAATCTTGTTTGCCCTTGCTGCTGCTTTCTTGCACTGCGTGGAGTGTTTCAGCTCCCTAGTGATCATTACTCCCAGGTCCTTCTTTCCTTCTGATGCAGATATCTGGACACCACCCAGGTAGTATTCTGTCCTGGGATTCTTGGTTCCAGTGTGCATAACTTTGTATTTCTTGGCATGGAGGTCAAGCTGCCAGATCCCAGACCTCTTCCCCAGCTTTTCCAGATTGTTCTATAGGTCCTGTATCCCTTCAGCTGTGTCCACTCTCCTGCAGAGCTTGGTGTCGTCCCTGAATAGGTACATTTTGCCCTTAATGCCATCCCCAGTGTCACTGATGAAGACATTGAACAACACCAACATGAAGCTATTGAACAATATCGAAGGCCTTACTAAAATCTAGAAAGACCACATCTCCTGGGTGTCCTGTATCAATTTCTTTACTGACATTCTAAGAGAATGTCAATAAATTTGTGACTGACAGTGTAGCCTAGAGGTTAGAGTAACAAGCTGTGAATGAGCTTGGTACATCCATCAGACCTGGGTTTGATTCCCACAACCTCCACTTGCATACTGTGTGACCCTGAGCAGGTCAGTTAACCTCCCTAGTGCTCCTGGGTCACCCCTCAAAACAGACCTTGGGTCTAGTGTGCCTTATCCAGTGAAGAGGGAATAATAAAAATAAATGATATGCGCAAATTACATTTTTTAAACTCTTGATGTGTATTGTCTTCTAAGCCTCTTTTCCCTGGTTCTGTTTGAATGTGGGATTTGATAATACCATCTAATACTTTGGCTCCTACTAATGTTAATGAGATAGGTCTATAATTGGATACTTCTGATCTGCTCCTGTTTTTTTTTTTTGTATTCATGTAGCTGATGCTGTTCTTCAGTCTGCTCATACTAAATGTTCTGTTAATGATTTGTTGAAAATTATTTCTGAGGAGCCTGCTATTTCTTCAGTAGTCCTTTTTAATATGTTTGGTGAAATAATTGTCTGGACCTGTAGATCCATTTTCAGTTAACTATTTAGACCTTCCCTTACCATTGTGATGGAAATATTTATTGGTTGGTCTAGTTTAGTAATTGTGGTCTGTACCTTGGCTCCTTCTGGTGTTAAAGGTGACCTGCAAAATAGCATTGCAGCCCCCTCCCGTCCTCACATACCATGCAGTACTGTTGCGGGAATCCGGGGCTGCAGTCGGCATTATTTTTCATAGCCATGTTTAATTTTAATAAAGCACTGAAACTTTCGGCCAAACGTAGAAGTGCAGAGGGGACCCAGCTGCGTGAGTGCAAGTGATCGTGGCTATTACACCCATTTAGTGATGTCGCTTCCACCATTACTCTTATAATAGCAGCATTGGTAGCGGTGGCGGTGGCGCTGAGGCAAGCCGCTGGTACGCAGCACCTCACCCGCCCGATGACCTGGGTTGGGAGGCGAGCATGTGGGTGCTGAGGGCTGGCAGGAGGGAGGAGAGGGATTGAGTGTTCAAGGACTGCGGCGGCTCAATCCCTCTCCCTCAGGAGGGGGTCCACCACAGTCTGTGCCCATTGCCCCTGGTGAGACTGGGGCGGAGATGCGCCCGTGCTCAGGTGTAAGAGTCAGGGGCAGATGCCTGGATGGGGCGGATACATGCGCACTCACGACCACTGGCATCATTGCATGCCCACCGACTCGGGGAATTTCGGAACAGGGAAAAGTGGCGCATCCTGCGGCTTGATGGTCGTCCACGAGTGTTTGTCGGGACACTGGTACCCGAGCTGGATCCATTCTGGGTGGGGAGTTAGGGGGCTCCCTGCCACCCTGCTCTGGGGGGTAAGCTGCAGGGGCTACAGGGTGCCAGTGGTCCCAGGCGAGACGGACAGGCGCCGGATCCCAGCTGACAGGATGCGAGAGAACAACTGGGTGCAGTGAGGCGGCCACAGGAGGATAAATAAATAACCAACAAAAATAAATAAATAATAGCAGCATTGGCGGTAGTTTATTATGCTGATTTTATTGCTTCCCCAGTGGTCTTCACACCCCAATTATTACTTACTGCAACACCTGGACAGGCTGTTGCTGTAAGTAATATTTGGGGTGTCAAGACACCAGAAGCAATAAAATCAGAATAATAAACTACCACCAACTGCTATTAGAGATAGTAGTGGGGCGATGTCACTAAATGGGTGCAATACCCATGAACACTTGCGCCCGCTCAGTTGAGTCCACCCCGCACTCCCGTGTTCAACCGAAGGTTTCGGTGCTTTATTAAAATTAAACATGGATATGAAAAATTATGCAGATTGCAGCCTCGGACTCGCGCAACAGTATTGCAGAGTATGTGAGGATGGGAGGGGGCTGCAACACTATTTTGCAGTCACCTTTAAAGTTGGTGTATCATCATACACAGAGCAAAAGTAATTCCAAACTTTGAAATAAATAAAATTAATAAATTTAACTGCAATTTTTTTCTCCGATTCACGTGTTTTTCCATCTGTTACCAGTGGGGCCTAGCTATAGAATTCTTTGACTTGATCTTTTCTTGTGTACCTCGCTAGGCTGTATTACATTTGGCTGTCTCTCTTCCTAAAGCCTTTTTACTAATCTTCAGCATTTCCTTGTATTTGTAAAATGTCTCTTCTGTATTTGTTGGTTTCCATGATCTATCTTTTCTTTTCTTTTTTTGCTGATAGTCTTAACTTTCATAGTTAGCCACACCATTTTTTTACCTTTAGAATTTTTATTTTTCCTCTAAGGGACATATTTAGGGGCAGTTCCCATAGTTTGGTTTTAAAAATGTTCCATGAATCTTCTGTACTTTTCCCCTCTTGTTCTTTCCAGTTCCATGACTTTAATTCACTTTTAATACCATTGTAATCTGCCTTTTTACATAGGTATATTTCAGTAATACCCTTTTCCTTTACTTTAATTCCTTTCAATGTATATTTGCCTATACTATGGTCAAAACCTATCATTGGCTCCAATATTGTAATGTGTCAGACTCTTGTGTAGCAGGACCGTGTCTGCAGTCCTCTGGTCCCTAGAGACCACTCCCATTTATCTATTTAGTTTTTGTTGACCGGGAAGGAGGACTAGACAATGTTTTGCCTTTTTTCAGCCTCGTCCGAGGGGGGGGGGGATACAGATGGATGCCAACTGAAATTGAACCAGATTTAAGCTGTTGGTGGTATTTTTTAGTGAATGGGGGAAATTTGGCCAGGACACTGGGGAAATTCCCCTACTCTTTTCGAGAAGTGCCATGGGATTTTTAACATCCACCTGAACTACCAGAACAGGCAGATGGGACCTCAGTTTAACATCTCATCCGAAAGACGGCACCTCAGTAGTGCAGCACCCCTCTCATTTAACCCAAGTGCCTGGAGTAGGGATAGAACCCACAGCCTTCTGATCTT
The DNA here is from genome assembly GCA_016271365.2 of Neoceratodus forsteri. NCBI lineage: Eukaryota > Metazoa > Chordata > Ceratodontiformes > Ceratodontidae > Neoceratodus > Neoceratodus forsteri. The sequence continues at coordinate 1,110,790,758 of CM057456.1, read as the reverse complement.
CTGGCCTCAGAGGCGAGTGTACAACATGCTGAGCCACCGACACTGCCCATGTCCAGCGAGTAGCTGAATATGTCTGCAAGTGGTCCTGCTATCCCCTAAAGTAAAAAAAAAAAAAAAAAAAAAAAAACTTCCCACCATACTGGTGTTGCCACACAAAAACGTGTTTGTTCACAGTCATTGATCAACTCCCACTGCACTTTTCCTGGACCCCAAGATAGTCTAGCCACTCACGATGCAGTGGGAGGAGAGGGAACTATTGCATCATGTGTGGCTGCACAGTTTGGGGGTATCCTGATGTTGCTGATCAAACAGATTGACATGGAATATGGTGCTACAGTCCAGGAAATGGAATGAAGAAAAAAGAAACTCGGCTGAGGAGGTGGAAGAAGTTAAGGCAATATGAGAGATTGTGTTGGCACCTCTCAGTACCTTTGGTGCTTGTGATTGATGGTAGTGCATGTACTGTAGACCAGTATAGAATTTACATTTATGTGAGATGCTTTCAGTTCAGCTTACCCCCCCCCCAAAAAAAAAAGGAGTTGCATAGCTATGATGCTTTTTTATTTATTTATGGATATCTTGGATTGCAATACCTTTGAGCAAAAAACAGCTCTTTTACAAAGGTTCCACGTCAGTGGAGAAGGGTACAAAACATACAGAGGTAAAACATTACAATAAAGAACAATGTCTGTACAATGCTGGCTATAGTCTAACAAGTCACATAAGGAGCACTTCAGAAGGGTAGGATGATAACAGGATTACACAAGAGGAGGCAGCCTAGGAGGTCTGGTCAACGTAGGAGAGTTAGCTAAGTGCACAAGGAGGTAGGCGAGTGTGGAAGGGAGAGCGGGTGGGGGCAAGGTGGGTGGGGGTGCAAAGGGGAAGGAGGAACTGGGGAGGGGAAGGGGAAAGGTGATGTGAGTTGTGAAACGAAGAAAATTTAAGAGTTCAGGGGTGCGGCATAAATGGGAGGCAACTCCAGTTAAGGGAAGCAGTCACAGTTGCTTTTGTCCATGAGATGCTGCTGGAGCAGTAGTTTGAAAGGGCCCAGTTTTGGAACAGACCGGATTTGCGTCTCCAGGGCATTATACCACATTGGTGCCCTATAAGCGAATGACCTTTGCCTTTGTGTGGTGCGACATCTTTAACTAGGAAAATTTGATTTACTGAGCTTTGTGTGCACTGAGCGCCACAGTGGGTGTTAAAAAGCTGTTCAACCCCAGGAGGTGTGAGCCCGAGAAGTGCTTTTTTAGTTGCCAGGCAGGTCTGATATTGGAGCCTACTAATTAGCGGGAACCATCTAGATTGCGCATAAGATCACATGTATGTGTGAGGCGGGCTGCCCCTGTGAGACGTCTGCATGCCTTATTGAGCACCACAGATAACTTACGGAGGGCTGTGGGGGAGGCTGAACCGTAAGTGACCAACCCATACTCTATGATAGAGGTGATGGAGTTTGAATTGCTAGACGCAGGGCATCAGGCTGCATTTATGCCTATGAAGTAATCCAGTCCTAATGTTGACAGCACTTGTAATGTTGTCAGTGTGCTGCACATAGGATAGGGAGCTATCCATAGCAACCCCAAGATATTGGAACTGTTGGATCTCTTCAAGCGGGCCACCGGTGCCGTTCCTAATGGTAAGAGTATGGGACTTGTGCTTGTTGCATGCACCACTGAAAAGCATGACTTTTAGTTTTTTTGTAGTTCATGTCCAGTTTATGAGTGCTGAACCACTCTTCCACTTTCTCAGAATCGAGCTGTAGGTGGTGCTCAAGAAGTTTAGGGTCAGGAGCACTAGTGAAAATGAAGGCATCATCCACCTATAGGCGTATATGCTGGCAACAGGAACAGGGAAGGTTGTTTAAAAAGAGACTAAATAGGAGGGGTCCCAATATCGAACCCTGCGGTACTGCAGAGTGGACTGGTTGCCGATCCGAGATAGCATTGGCAGTCTTCACTTGGGAATGGTCTTCAAGATAGCTGTTGAACCAATTAGTTGGATCCTTAGATAGCCCAATGGAGGAAAGTTGTTTGAGCAGCAGTGCATGGTTAACAATGTCAAAGGCTTTCGTTGGGTCAATGAAAGCCGCACCTACTAAGTTACCTTGATCAAGTGCTTTGCACTGGGTTTTATGATTTAGAATGCATGCATATATCTTGGAGAGACTTACCAAAACCAAACAAATTGGAAAGGATCTGCCAAACTGCATTGTCTATGCATATTTCATATTTGAATTTGAACTTGAATTTCTTCCAAGAAAATGTAATCTTGAAGTGGGAAGATCTCACTTTTTTACAATGGGCTCTAACCCATGGAACAACGTGCCTTCCTACTTAAGACCATTAGAGGGCAAAACTGTTAGAAGTAGAATTAGTAAATGGTTAATCAGCCAGGCACATAGGAATTCTGTCTGTTGTTCCAGCTGGGATACTGGTTCATACTAAGAACCTTTGTATTTTCTTATTTTAGAAGTTCTTAAAATTTGTACTTATAATTTACGTATTTTGTATAGCATACGTTTTTTCTTGTAACATTTTATCTTTTGGATCAAATCTGTATAACTGTATTTATTGTAAAAAAAAAAAAAAAAAAAAAAAAAAAATGACCTAATTGAAAATGAGCACTGCTCAACTGGGTCTCCTATTCATACGAAACATGAATAACATTTTACCATACCATACCATTTTTCATACTGCCCTTCTTGCACACTGCCTTTCTGTTAGGCTGCTTCTTAGGCGTGTCATATTGAGTGTAAGGGGTGTCTCATAAATTGGTCTGTAGGGGACTGGAAGCTTTATCAAGGAAGGACTGCATTGTATTAAGTTTTCTTGGTCATGTGTGGGACTGGCAGTGTTTACACAAGCTGAATGCTTGCGGTGGTCCTCTGTTGCCTGTCAAGCAATTTGACACTCAGTGTGGCCCTATAATCCACAGAAACATAGACTATGATGGCAGAAAAAGACCAACGGTTCATAGAGTCTGCCCAAGTTCCTATTTAGCCCTGGACCTTTTGTCCCTCATGGGCCCTAGCCCTCCCCATCTTTCCCCCCATTCTCCTCCCAGTTTCTGCTGACCTGGGCAACCACTATACCCTTCATTCTGTTCCAACTGTGCTTGAAACCACCAGTGGTTTGAGCATCCACCACTTCCGCTGGTAGACTGTTCCACAGCTCCACCACCCTTTCTGTAAAATCATATTTCATGTCACTCTTGAATCTCCCTCCTGTCAGTTTCCACTTATGGCCACGTGACTGCAAACTAGCATTTTTTTTTTCTACTCTTTATTTATCCACCTCTCTACCTCGGTGTCCACTCCTTCGGACTGCTCATACCCTCTGTGCCACTGCTCCAGGATCTGCCCCTAGAGTGCTTCTCTCCTCCCTCCTATCTGCACAGTGGGGTCTGTCCCAGAATTGGTGGTCTTGGGTGGAGCCGTCTTCATCTAAGACCACCGAGGGGCTTATCCATTTTTTCTGTGCTCCCCTCAACCCCGTCCCCTGGGACACCAGCGCGAGGACGTACGTCCAGAGAGGCGACGTGCTGGCCTTGCGTCTCTCAAGCGCCTGACAGCGTCCCCCTCCCGACTCCATGAATGGAGCAGCAGTCCCTTGAGCCGTGTTCCCACTGGCTCTCTTAGGTGTCCCGGGTGCATATAGCACCCTTGGTATCCCAACCCGAGGGAGGAGAGCATCCGTTGGGACGCTCAATCCTCCCTCCCCTGGCCGACCCCCGCCGACCCGAGTCCGTTCCCGAACCCAGGTCGCCAGTGTGGCGCGAGGTGTGGCATCCAGTGCCTCAACCCTCAGCACCACCGGGCTGGCCTGCAAACTAGTATTCAAGCTAAACAGTTCCCCGTAATTCACCTTGTTAATTCCTTTTGGGAAGTTGAAGGTTTCTATTATATCTTCCCTCTCCCTTCTGGTCTCCAGTGAGTGCATGTTCATTGCCTTGAGGTGCTCCTCCTCCTAGGACCTGCCCTGTTGGCCCTGAATCATATTTGTTACCCTATGCTGCACCGTCTCCAGCCTGTTCTTATCCTTCCCTTCCTAAGGTGAGGACTCCAGAACTGGACGCAGTACTCTAGGTGTGGCCTCAATAAGGATCTATATAGGGAAAGTATTGCCTCTCCCCTTCTGCTGTCAGTACCCCTCCCAATAGTAGAAAGGCATTTGAAGAGGGAGGTAAATTGCTCTCATTTATATTTAATCATGTTAGGTTTGTAGTCAAGACGAACAACATTTACATCTCTCTCTGCACAGGCTCACAGTCTTCCAGTTTTTACATGCGGTTCTGCATCTTACAGTGTACAGGCATGCTTTACAGATCACTACATAAATGAAAATTCACACATTAAACACATTTACTTATTTTAAAACTAGAGAACATCAATTCAGCAGATGTGGGTTGGGTGGGGTGGCAGAAGTAATGATATGAGTTTTTTCTTTAGCCAGAACAAGATACACAACAAGCAGGTGCTTAATTGGCAGGGATAGAATAAAATTTGGTTTTGTATAGCACATTTCAAATACAGTGTACCATATCCTAAAGCATTTAGCAAGGTAATGAATTTTGTACTGATAGTGCAGGGACTGTATGCAGTACACATCTAGCAGCCATTAAGTGCACAAATGCAACTCACACCCATACTGCATGAGGTATCAAAAAGGATGAGAAACCATGGAAAACTGGGCAAAACAAGACGCATAATACTAGGAAGAACTGAGGTCAGCTGGATGACTGAATCTTCTTTGGGCCCCTGTTGGCTTTTGGGGCCCTATGTAGCTATGATATGGCTGGCTCTTCTGCTGTAATTTATGTAACCAGGGGCCTGATTTGTTGTCTCACCTCATGCTTGCAGTTGTGCTGCATGTGTGCTTACCAGTTCCTTAAATAGTGCACTACATGACGACCATTTTGGTTGCCATAACAAACTGCTTTTGTAAAGTCACCTAAGTTTTGGACAAGTCATCTGTCTAAGAATAGAATTGTGTCATTGTCTTTTTTTTCCTGGTGCTTGTGCCAGGTTTCTGTGCTAAATCTGAGAGCCTGTTCAAACAACATGAAGTCTTGCTGTATTCTGACAATAACAGTGAGTCCCAACCTTCGAACTGCCCCGGAGATGAGAGTTAACTTTCCATGCCAGGCATGGAACGCTGAGCTCGAGCTTGGTTGAGACTCTGTCTGTTGCTGTTTGAACTCAAACTGTCAGATTCTTTACTCCGCCTCACTGAACAGTCGCTCCGGAGATTTCTCCTTCTGCTCGGTTCAGTTTGTCGGTTAAAGTACCGCTTTTCTCGGTTTTCGAGAAACCGCAACCTGTTGGTTCAGTCTCTGTCTGGTATTTGTGAGTACTAGATAGGTTTATATTATTTTCTATTCTGTGTGGAACTTGTAAACGGTTCATCGGTTCGGTTTGAACTGATCAAGTTGTTAAAAAATCTTTATCTGAACTTTTAGAGTGTGGTTACCGGTTCTTATCGGTTCTAAAAAAAACCAGATTTTATTACGTTTTTTTCCATGACCCTGACACGGTCAGGAACCGATAAGAGGGTCTTGCCTGGTGGATTGCCATTAAAAGGGTAAGTTTGGTTAGGACTGGCACAATGTCTGAGAAACCCAAAAGAAAAACCGGGCCCACTGGGTTTCAACACTGCAGTGTGTGTGTGGGGAAGTCTTTGCTAAGGCTGATCCCCACACCACCTGTGTTTATTGTCTGGGGTTTGACCACCTCAATGCAGACTGCCAGATTTGTAAAAATTTTCCTGCAGCTACCCTAGAAAAAGAGTTGGTAGGCTCAGGAAAGGGAGGCTAAAAGTCAGCTGAACGGATGGCCAGTCTGTTCGTTCAAACCGAACTAGAAGGAGTGCCCTCTGACCAGGGCTGAGACTTCTTCGGCAAAAGGAGATCCATTCTGAGGAGTCGGTTCCAGCTAAGAGAACAAGAAAGGAAAAATCAGCTGGTGTGGATCCATAACTTTCTTCTCCAACCGCTGAAGAAATAGCCAAGCGATAAAATTGTGCAGTCGCTTTCCCGGTTCCGACCGAACGGCACCATCAGGAACCACTGTTCGGTTGCCGTTCCACCGTTCAAGATTATGATTTAGAGGAATATTATGAACCGAGGAGGAGGAGTATGAGGAAAGTGAATGTGGTTTTGAAAGTCTGGATGTGCCCATTGACCGGACATCTCCCAGACAGACCTTCAGGTGTCTCCTCCTAGGCTTTCTGAGTCCCTCCATTTCATGTTTTATAAAAAGTGGCTGAAACCCTCCACCTTCCCATGGAAGAAGCTGTGGATGACCAGGAGGAGCCTGACTATGTGGAAATGATGGATATCCGAGAGTCTAGGAGGCTGTCTATTCCCTTACACAAATCTTTTGGGAAACAGACATTTAAGATTTTAAAGACTCCTAACACCATACCTCCTGTGGATAAAAGAATGGACAAGAGGTATACATTGTCAGGCTCAGATACGGAGTTCCTTTCACAACAATGCAGCCATGTTGGGGTAGTGCAGGCTACAGCCTGTGATAATGCAAATATTCCCTTGGCTTCACACCCCCCGGAGAAGGACTCCAGGAGGATTGATGCCATGGCAAAGAAACAGTACATGGCAGCATCCTTGGGACTCAGACAGGCCAACTATATGGCCTATACTGCTAGGTATCAGAAATCCAGATGGGACACTGTCATGGCTTTAGCAAAACAGGTCCCTGGCTAGCTTGTCAAGGAGCTGGAGCAGGTGGCTGCTGATGGTATTGAGGCATCCAAGGTGCAATTCCATGCTGCAGTGGACTCCAATGATGTGTCATCTAGAGTCATGGCTACATCTTGGCACTTCATAGAATGGCTTGGCTCAGATGTACTAGCTGTCACAGGATACCCAGACTAAGGCCATGGATTTTCCTGTTGTGGGTAATACTCTGTTTGGGGAGCAAACAGAGAATTACATGAAGAAAATGGACGAATATAGGACCACCTATAGGAGTGCCCAGGCCAAGGAGCGGCAGGCCACTCCTCAAAGGCAGCATCCCAGGGGCAGGGACAGGCCTTTTCATAGGCCTTTCTACCAAGCCCAGGCCTCCTCTTCTGCTTATGCTCAGAGGGGGTTCTTTAGAGGGAGAGGCAGAAGGGGTACAAGCAGACCTGCTTCCACCCCTCAGCCAAAACCCCCTGCCAAACAGGCACCCTGATGGGTTTGCCAGGGCCGATTCTCCACCACCTGTAGGGGGCAGGCTGGCTTACTTTGTCCAGGACTGGAAGTCTCTAACATCAGACAAGTGGGTCCTGGAGGTAGTAAGCGAGGGACTGGTTCTCAGCTTCAAAAAATTTCCAAAGCTGAGAACCAGATCTTTTCCACCTGCAAATCCCTCGGAGGCGCTTGCCCTAGAGGCAGAAGTCTCTTCCCTCCTGGCTCTCAGAGCTGTGGAACGGGTTCCACCCCTACACCAGGGCAAAGAATTGTACTCCAGGCACTTCCTTACCCCAAAAAAGACAGGAGAATGGCGGCCCATCCTGGATCTTGGATATTTAAACAAGCACCTTTTAAAGCCAAAATTCAAAATGGTGACTCTAGGAATAATTCTGCCCTCTCTAAGGCCAGGGGACTGGCTAGTTTCCCTGGACCTCAAGGATGCCTATTTCCATATTCTCATCAGAAGCTCCCATCGAAAGTACCTCAGGTTCGAGCTGCCCTCAGGCCATTACCAGTTCAGAGCAATGCCCTTCGGCCTAACCTGTGCTCCAAGGGTGTTCACAAAATGCCTGGTAGTAGTTGCTTCTCTAAGAAGGCAAAGGATTGCCATCTTCCCATACCTGGACGACTGGCTCATAGTAGGCCAGTCCCCAGACCAAGTCAAGTTACACCTACAGATAACTCAGCAACTGCTCACCTCTCTGGGTTTCCTTCTGAATCTTTCAAAGTCAGTTCTCGAGCCTGTGCAGCTCCTTACCTTCATAGGTGCAGAGCTAGATACAGAAAGGGCCAGAGCTTTCCTTCCCCTGGACAGGGCAAGGACCCTTATCACTCTGGCCTCCTCATTCACCCTACAGGTGTCTTGACCAGCAAGGCATTTTCTACAGCTCCTGGGGCACATGGCTGCTTCTACAGCAGTGGTGCAAGGAGCAAGATTTCAGATGAGGGACATTCAGTTCCATTTGAGAGCCTTTTGGTCTCAGAAAAAGGACCCTCTGACCAAACTGATCCCAGTGACTCGAACCCTGATCCAGGCCTTGCAGTGGTGGCAGGATCAGAACAATCTGAGACAAGGAGTTCCCTTTGTCACTCAGTCTCACTCTTTAATCCTTACTACAGATGCCTCCATCTTGGGGTGGGGGGCTCACTTGGGCGACCTGACCACCCAGGAGTTGTGGTCCCCTCAGGAATCTCTGCTTCACATCAATCTGTTGGAACCCAGAGCAGTATTTCTAGCACTTCAAGTTTTTTCCAAGTCTGTTCGGAACAAAGTTATTCAGATCAGAACAGACAATACCACCACAATGTGGTACATCAACAAGCAAGGTGGCACTCAGTCTACGGCCTTGTGCATAGAAGCAATGAAGTTGTGGTCTCTAGCTTATTCCCTGAACACCTCCCTCACAGCAATACACTTCCCAGGCAAGGACAATGTCCTGACAGATGCTCTCAGCAGGATATCTCCGGGCCATCACGAATGGTCACTGGATCCCCTGGTCTTGGAGGTGATATTCTCCAGATGGGGCACCCCACAGATAGATCTTTTTGCAGCCCCAGACAATCACCAATTTCCCCTTTTTTGCTGCAGGCCCCCAGTGTTGGGCTCAGTCCTCCTGGATGCCTTAGTTCTCAATTGGGAAGGGAAGTTCCTGTATGCTTCCCCCCCTTCCCTCTCCTGTTCAAAGTGCTAGTCAAAATCAGGTCTCAACCCTGCAACGTGATCCTGATTGCTCCAGACTGGGCCAGACAGCCCGGGTACCCTCTCCTATTGTCCTTAACAGTCCATCTTCCCCTGGCTGTTCCCAGGAATTACAACCTGTTAACTTGTGCTCAAGGGAGGGTTTGGTACCCGAATCTCAAATCTCTCAATCTCATGGCCTGGCTCTTGAAGAGTTAGAGTTTGCTGATTTACACCTCTCCCAAGGTGTTATGGATATTCTAAAGGCTTCTAGGAAGCCTTCCACCAGAACTACTTATAATTCCAAGTGGAAAAGTTTTTCCATATGGTGCTCTGGGAAGCATATTTCCCCAGAGTCTGCTGATCTGCCCACAGTCCTTGACTTTATGGTCCATCTGAATAGCTTGGGACTCAGACCAGCTACACTAAGGGTGCATCTGGCAGCTGTTTCTGCTTTCATTTCAGCAAGTAAGCCCTCTTCTCTTTCAGCTCACCCTGTTTTCTCCAGGTTTTTCAAGGGATTGCTTCATACCAATCCTCCATTCAGGGATCCTGCCCCTGCTTGGGATCTTAACATTTGCATTGCTCAGCTTATGCAACCCCCTTTTGAGCCTTTATCCTCAGCAGAGCTTAAGTACTTGACTTGGAAAACTGTGTTTCTGGTGGCCATCACTTTTGCTAGGCACATAAGTGAGCTACAAGCCCTGTCAGTAGAGCCTGACTTTATTTCCTTCCATAGGGATAAGGTGGTCCTCAGGAGTAACAGGAAGTTTTTGCCTAAGGTGGTTTCAGACTTCCACCTTAACCAATCTATGTTTCTTCCTGTGTACTTCACTGACCTTTCCTCCTCTGGTGAGAGGAGGCTGCACAGTCTAGATGTGAAAAGAGCCCTTAGCTACTATATAGAACGTACCAAGGGTCATAGGTTTGACTCCCTCCAACTGTTCCTCACTTATGGTGAGGTTGGTAAAGGAAAACCTGCCACTAAAAGATCCATTGCCAGGTGGATTGTCTCTTGCATCCAATTTTGCTATGAAAAATTAGGTAAGGTTCCACCCTCAGGCCTGAGGGCTCACTCTACCAGAGGTACAGCTGCTTCCCTGGCTGCTGCCATTGATATTTCTATCTTAGAGATATGTCAAGCAGTTACCTGGGAAACAGTTCACACTTTTACCAAGCATTACTCTCTGGATATCCAGGCTAGGAGTGATGCTTGGTTTGGCACAGCTGTGCTTCAGAGCCTATTTCCTAAGTAGGTTCTGTCCTTTCTCCATGGAGGTACTGCTTGGTAGTCTGCTATTGTCAGAATACAGCAAGACTTCATGTTGTTTGAAGAAAAAATTACTCACCTTAGTAATGTTGTTTCTTCTAATGGAGTCTTGCTGTATTCTGACCTCCCCCCCCACTGCCTTCCCCTCTCAGAACCTCTGTTTTTGGGATGTGTGTGGGCAGTGGCAGTGTTGGCACTCAGGAGGTGCCCCACCTTTTTTGTTATCACCCTTTCTTTGGGTGAGTGGGTGTTGTGTTATTTCATTTTTTGGGTCTCCTGACTTGAGTCTTTGTTTTGGGACCAAAAAATTTGTTGTTATGTTAGTAGCCAGTTGGCTAGTATAGGTTTAGCTTCCACAGGACATCAGTGAGTTTGCTCGTAAAGATCTGACGGTTTGAGTTCAAACAGCAACAGAGTCTCAACCGAGCTCGAGCTCAACGTTCCATGCCTGGCATGGAAAGTTAACTCTTTCATCTCCAGGGCAGTTCGAAAGTTGGGACTCACTGCTATTGTCAGAATACAGCAAGACTCCATTAGAAGAAACAACATTACTAAGGTGAGTAATTTTTTCTTTTCTCCCTATGACACAGAACCAGTGGCTGTGTGCTTACATAATCAACTTTTTCTGTGCCTTGCTGCCGCTCTTTTGCAGTAGTGTATCAATATACTGTGAGGAGGCACGGCCTGGGAGGTCGGAGTGTGGACATCTTTCATGAGCAGTGCACGGGAATGGGGGACTTGTGAGTGAGGGAGTGAGTGTGGAGGGGAACTTCAGTGTCTTCCTGTGTGGGTTAGTGATGGAAGGACTGGGGTAGGGAGCCCACATACTGTACTTGATGGCTCCAGATGTAAGTGGAGCAGTTCAGCTGAGGTAGTATCGATGGTGGTGGTGGTGTTGTTGTGCCAGAATACTGAGAACAGAAGAAGACTGAGCAGCAACTGAAATAATGTTGTTCCACTGGGCTCAGCCTTTGCCATTCAGGCTGCATCAATTCCATCCACTCCTCAGGTTCAGCCATGTTCCAAAAGTGAGGGGAAAGAAACTACATTTACAGATGAATTTTCATTTTAAATAGCAAGGATTCTGCAAAATATAGTTGGCTACCTGGTAGTGAAAGTGGCCACCTGAAAAAAAAAAATAACATAGTGCACTGTATATAAACATCAGTGTCTGTAGGTAAGGTGACATAATTACCCAGCAGTTCTGTAACCCAGTGACAATGTAGAATAACACAGAAACACAGTATTACAAAAAAAGATGTTCCAGCTGGCAAAACTGGGCAAATTGTTGGATCTAATTCAGTCTCAGGTTTAATGCCTGAGAAATTATTGGAAGCACAGTCATTTAAATTGAACTAAACCTGTAAACATGAGTGAAGATAGACTAAGAGCAGCTTTTTGCTGTTAACCCTGTCAGACATACTGCAGCAAGCAGATGAGCTGGGCAACATCGGACTGAAATCTAGTGGTAGTGATAAAGAATCTGTGTCAGGAGAATCCTGCATTGTTGGGCTGTGTAACCACTAGACATCTGAACCTTACATCTTCATCTTACTGACGCCCATATAAAACAGATTCTCGTGTTATGGAGGACATTTTCTTCCTGTGCCTTTGTATTCCATTTCAGATTTCCCTGTCTTGTAAGATGCCCTTTACCCCATTTTTTTTGTTGTTGTTATAATTTTTTATTAACTTTTCTCATAGGTAGGGTACAGGGTATTGGCAGTCACAGATTCATTGTTACACACAAGTGAAGGGGTGCAGGACATCAGATCAACAATATGAGTTATACAAATTATACAGAGTATGTAGGACTTATAGACCCATGCCAAAAGGAGGGTCTCAGGAAAAGGCATATCAGGAACAGATGGGGTCAGGTCAGCTTTAAACTACATACATATTCTCAAAAGGTCACTTCCCTCCAGATCCCTGAAACTAGTCAGACGGTTCCCATAGGTCTTAATATGACTGACAGCTCAAGTATTCACAAATATAATCATCAAGGAATGAAAGTTGTCTTTGGTTATAATATATAATATCCATCTAGTCCATTTCAATGTATGCAGGTCAGAATAATCATTCAGGTTTCTCTCCATTCCACTACTGTGGGTATCTGGGGAGTAAGCCAGTGCTTGGTCAGGGCTTTCTTAGCTGCTAATAGGGCTATCCCCACAAGATAACATGTATGGGTGTCTCTTAAGTCCTCGGGGAAATACATGTAGTATAAAAAGGTCAGCTGTAAGGGTGAGTGGGTGCCCAAGGAAGTCAGTCAACTTGGCTTGTAGGGTAGTCAGAAAAGGTTGTATGCTGGGGCAGGACCAGAATATGTGTATGTGGTGTGCTAATAGCTCACCACACTGGCACCAGCATGCCCCCAATCGTGTTGTTGAAAAGTGAGCTGTTATTGCTAGAGTACGGAAGTATCTGGTTATCTGCCATGAGAACAGTCTCCAGCAGTGGGAGTAAGTTTAGATGATAAGACAGCACCTGTCCCACTGTTGTGTAGAGATATCCAAGCCCAATTCTATGTTCCACTTTGCACATATCCCCTCAGTGTTTGTCCTCAAAGTATCTCTGATGGCCTTGTACAGAACTGAAACAATGTGGGGGATCTCAGTGGAGGTAATGTACTTCTGGTGACAGGATATTGGGGGGATCCTCAGGATTCCGTAACCCCACTAGGAAAGAGTAGTAGAAGTGTCTCAGTTGCAGGTATCCGTAAGAGTCTGATTGCCTTAGACCAAAGGTGTGACTTAGCTCCTGGAAGGATTTAAACTCCCCCCACATAAGAATTGTGAGAGGGTTGAGTTGGAGACGGTCCCAGGAACTGAATGTATGGTCAGAACTGGCCGGGAGGAAATCCTCCAGGAGGGCTATTAGGCATAGAAAAAATAGATATGGAGAAAGGGAAAAGAGCCTGTGGATCGCGTTCCAGGTTTTAATCTGATGTACGATCCATGGGCTCCCTTTTACCCCATTTTGAATCTAGTTTAGAATGTTCTTTCACTTGAAATAAAGGAGAGCTTCATTAAGCAGGGCTGCCCTAGGTTTTCAGCTATATTTTCAGCTGTATATAAATGCCAGCTTTTTAGTATTACTCATCTTGGGACTAAAATTAGGTATTTAATTAGTGTGTGTGTACAGTAGCTTTGAGTTTGAAACTGCCACTGTCCCACCACTATCAGAGTTCACATCGGCCTACAAAAGTTTCCTTTAACCAGCCCTGTCTGCTAGTGCAGATAACCTTTTAATTAGTTCACCAGCTGTACCGGTGCAGTGTCTGTGCAGCCAGTGGAATTTTTTTCAGTCACTAGCCCTACTGGTTATAGCTGCAAAACCTAGATTGTACAACAAGCAGAAAATGAAACTGGACTCAAGAGTCAGACATGCAAAATTACATTTATTAATGACATTAAAGTACTGAGTGCAGACTGCATACCCCTCCGTGTTCACTACCTCGTACGCATTATGAGCAACTGCTCCTAGTTGAATCCTGCAGCAGATAAGAGTCAAGACATTTGTTCATATGTATTGTGGTATATACATGTAATTGATCATAATCTGTGTTCATAACGATTTATATGTATGTTTTATTGTTCAAACAACATGAAGTCTTGCTATATTATGACAATTGCAGTATGACCGCAGGTTAGAACTGCTCCGGAGGTGAAATAGTTAACTTTCCATGCAGGCATGGAACTTAGAGCGCGAGCTCAGTTGAAAACTCTGTCTGTTGTGCTTCAAGCAAAACTGTCAGATTCTTTACTCCGCCTCACTGAACAGTCGCTCCGAGATTTCTCCTTCTGCTCGGTTCATTTTGTCAGTTTAAAAGTATTGTTTTCGGTTTTAGCGAAATTCAACATAACAGTCGGTTCAAGCTCTGTCTGTGGTAATGTAAGTAATAGATAGGTTTTACATTTATTTTTCTGTGTGGAACTTGTAATTCTTTATCGGTTCAGTTTGAACCGATCAGGTTATGTTAAAATCTACTAGTCCTTTTTAGAGTGTGGTTCCCTGTTCTTATCGGTTCTAAAAAAAAACGGATTTCATTACGGTTTTTTCCACAACCCGCGACACGGTTGTGAACCGATAAGGGTGTCTTGCTTGGTGGATTGCCATAAATGGGCAAGTTGGTTAGGCTGGCATTATGTCTGAGAAACCCAAAAGAAAAACCGGACCCACTGGGTTTCAACACTATAGTGTTTGAGGGGAAGCTTTTGCTAAGGCTGACCCACACACCACATGTGTCTATTGTCTGGGGTTTGACCACCTCAATTCAGACTGCCAGATTTGTTACAATTTCCCTGCTGCCACCATAGACAAGAGAGTTGGTAGGCTCAGGGAAAGGGAGGCCAAAAAGTCCGCTGACCCGGATGGCCAGCCCGGTTCGGTGCCAACCGAACGGAGGTGCCCTCTGACCGGGGCGATACTTCCTCGGGCAAACGAAGAGCCGGTTCTGAGGAGCCGATTCCAGCAAAAAGGACTAGAAAGTCACCTAGTGTAGAGCCAAAAGTTCTCTCCCCAACTGCTGAGGAAATAGCTAAAGCAATTCAAATTGTCCAGTCTCTCTCTCCGGTTCTGACCGAACCGACACCTTCAGGTAAGTGTTCGGTTCGGCCGGTTCCACCAGTTCAAGATTATGATTTTGAGGATTTTTATGAACCGGGGGAGGGGGAAGAGGAATATGAGGAGAGTGAATATGGTTTTGAAGATCTGGATGTGCCCATTGATCCGGACATCTCTACAGATAGACCCCTAGGGGTTTCTCCTCCAAGGCTTTGAGTCCCCTTCTCATTTCATGTTTTATAAAAAAAAGTTGCTGAAACTCTCCAGCTCCCTGTTGAGGAAGCTGTTGATGACCAAGAGTAGCCAGACTATGTAGAAATGATGGATATTCCAGAGTCTAGGAGACTGTCTATTCCTTTGCATAAATCTTTTCGGAAACAGTAAAAGTTTTAAAACTCCACACTATACCTCCTGTGGATAAAGGATGGACAAGAGGTATACCTTATCAGGCTCCGACACTGATTTCCTCACTCAACAATGCAGCCACGTGGAGGTAGTGCAGGCTGCAGCCTGTGACAAGGCTAATCTTCCCTACTTCACACCCCCTGAGAAGGACTCCAGGAAGACTGATGCTATGGCAAAGAAACAGTACATGGAAGCATCTTTGGGACTCAGACAAGCAAATTATATGGCTTATGCTGCTAGGTACCAGAAATCCAGATGGGATACTGTGCTGGCCCTAGCGAAACAAGTCCCTGACCAGCTTACCAGGGAGCTGGAACAGGTGGCTATGGATGGTATTGAGGCATCCAAGGTGCAATTTCATGCTGCAGTGGACTCTAATGATGTTTCATCAAGAGTCATGGCTACATCTGTGGCACTTCGCAGAATGGCTTGGCTCAGATGTACTACCCTGTCTCAGGATACCCAGTCTAAGGCCATGGATTTTCCTGTTGTAGGAAATTCTCTATTTGGGGAGCAAACAGAAATTACATGAAGAAAATGGATGAATATAGGACCACCTATAGGAGTGCACAGGCCAAGGAAAGGCAGGCTACTCCTCAAAAGCAGCTTCCTAGAGGCAGGGCAGGCCTTTTCATAGGCCTTTTTACGAAGCCCAAGCTTCCTCCTCCGCCTATGCTCAGAGGGGGTTCTTTAGAGGGAGAGGCAGATGGGGTACAAGGAGGTCTGCTTCCACCCCTCAGCCCAAAGTCCCTGCCAAGCAGGCACCCTGATGGGATTGCCAGGGCCGATTCTCCTCTACCTGTAGGGGGCAGGCTGGCTTACTTTGTCCAGGACTGGAAGTCTTTAACATCAGACAAGTGGGTCCCGGAAGTAATGGCGAGGGACTGGTTCTCAGCTTCAAAAAATTTCCAAAGCTGAGAACCAGATCTTTTCCACCTGCAACTCCATCAGAGGCACTTGCCCTAGAGGCAGAGGTCTCTACTCTCCTGGCTCTCAGAGCTGTGGAAAGGGTTCCTCCCCTACACCAGGGCAAAGGTTTGTACTCCACGTACTTCCTTACCCCAAAAAAGACAGGAGAATGGCGGCCCATCCTGGATCTCAGATATTTAAACAAGCACCTTTTAAAGCCAAAGGTTCAAAATGGTGACTCTGGGAATTATCCTACCCTCTCTAAGGCCAGGGGACTGGCTAGCTTCCCTGGACCTCAACGATGCCTACTTCCATATTCCCTTCAGAAGCTCCCATCGAAAGTACCTCAGGTTCGAGTTGCTCTCAGGCCACTACCAGTTCAGAGCAATGCCCTTTGGCCTCACTTCTGCCCCAAGGGTATTCACCAAATGCCTGGCTGTAGCAGTTGCCTTCCTAAGAAGGCAAAAGATTGCCATCTTCCCTTACCTGGACGATTGTCTCTTAGTAGGCCAGTCCCCAGACCAGGTCAATTTACACCTTCAGATAACGCAGCAACTGCTTACCTCTCTAGGTTTCCTTCTGAATCTCTCAAAGTCAGTTCTAGAGCCTGTCCAGCTTCTTACCTTCATAGGCGCAGAACTGAACACACAGGAAGCCAGGGCATTCCTCCCCCTGGACAGGGCAAAGACCCTAGTCTCCCTGGCCTCCTCATTTACCCTGCAGGTCTCCCGGCCAGCAAGGCATTTTCTGAAGCTCCTAGGACACATGGCTGCTTCCACAGCACTTGTGCAAGGAGCAAGATTTCAGATGAGGGACATCCAGTTCCATTTGAGAGCTTTTTGGTCTCAAAGAAAGTATCCTCTTACCAAGTTGATCCCAGTAACTCGAACCCTGATCCAAGCCCTACAGTGGTGGCAGGATCAGAGCAACCTAAGACAAGGGGTTCCTTTTGTCACTCAGTCTCATTCCCTAATCCTTACTACAGATGCATCCCTCTTGGGCTGGGGAGCTCACATGGGCGACCTCACCACCCAGGGTCTGTGGTCTCCCCAGGAATCTCTGCTCCACATCAACCTGTTGGAACTCAGAGCAGTTTTTCTAGCACTTCAAGCTTTTTCCAAATCTGTCCAGAACAAGAGTATTTAGGTCAGAACAGACAACACCACTACAATGTGGTACATCAACAAGCAAGGGGGCACTCGGTCTACGGCCTTGTGCACCAAAGCGATGAAGTTGTGGTCTCTGGCTTACTCCCTGAACACCTCCCTTACGGCAGTTCACCTCCCAGGCAAGGACAATGTCCTGGCAGATACTCTCAGTAGGATTTCCCAGGGCCACCACGAATGGTCACTGGATCCCCTGGTCTTGGGAGTAGTATTTGCCAGATGGGGCACCCTGCAGATAGATCTTTTTGCAGCCCCAGACAATCACCAACTTCCTCTTTTTTGTTGCAGGCCCCCAGTGTTGGGCTCACTCCCCCTGGATGCCTTAGCCCTCAGTTGGGAGGGGAAGTTTCTCTATGCCTTCCCTCCCTTTCCTCTCCTGTTCAAAGTGCTAGTCAAAATCAGATCCCAATCATGCAAAGTCATTCTGATGGCTCCGGACTGGGTCAGACAGCTCTGGTATCCACTTCTGCTGTCCTTAGCAGTCCATCCTCCCCTGTCCCTTCCCAGGAATCACAATCTGTTAACCTGTGCCCAGGGAAGGGTCTGGTACTCGAATCTCAAATCTCTCAATCTCAGGCTTGGTTCTTGAAGAGTTAGAGTTTGCTGATTTACACCTTTCCCAAGGTGTAATGGATATATTGAAGGCGCAGGAAGCCTTCCACCAGGCTACCTACAATTCCAAATGGAAAAGGTTTTCCATATGGTGCTCGGAAAAGCATATTTCCCCAGTCTCTGCTGATCTACCCACAGTCCTGGATTATATGGTCCACCTGAATTCTTTGGGGCTGAGACCAGCTACCCTGAAGGTGCACTTGGCAGCTGTGTCTGCTTTTATTTCAGCAGGTAAATCCTCTTCCCTTTCAGCTCATCCTGTATTTTCCAAGTTTTTTAAGGGGTTGTTTCACACCAACCCTCCATTCAGGGATTCTGCCCCTGCCTGGGATCTTAATGTTTGCATTGCTCAGCTTATGCAACCCCTCTTTGAGCCCTTGTCTTCAGCTGAGCTCAAGTACTTGACTTGGAAAACTGTGTTTTTGGTAGCCATCACCTCTGCCAGACGCATAAGTGAATTACAAGCGTTGTCAGTGCAGCAGGAGTTTATCTCTTTTCACAGAGATAAGGTGGTCCTTCGGACTAACAGAAAGTTCCTGCCTAAGGTGATTTCAGATTTCCACCTTAATCAATCTATTTTCACTTCCAGTGTACTTCACTGACCACTCCTCCTCTGGGGAGAGGAGACTGCACAGCCTAGATGTGAAAAGAGCCCTTAGTTACTACATAGAGCGTACCAAGGGTCATAGGTTTGACTCCCTCCAACTGTTTCTCACCTATGGCGAAGTTGGTAAAGGGAAGCCAGCCACTAAAAGATACATTGCCAGGTGGATTGTCTCTTGTATCCAGTTCTGCTATGAGAAGTTGGGTAAAGTTCCCCCCTCAGGCCTGAGGGCTCACTCTACCAGAGGTACAGCTGCTTCTCTGGCTGCTGCCAGAGACATTCCTATTCTAGAAATATGTCAAGCAGCTACTTGGAAAACAGTTCACACTTTTACCAAGAATTACTCCCTGGACATCTAGGCTAGGAGTGATGCTCGGTTTGGCACAGCCGTGCTTCAGAGCCTATTTCCTAGGTAGGTTCTGTCCCTCCTCCATGGGGGTACTGCTGTTTAGTCTGCAGTTGTCATAATATAGCAAGACTTCATGTTGTTTGAAGAAAAAATTACTCACCTTAGTAATGTTGTTTCTTCTAATGGAGTCTTGCTATATTATGACCTCCCTGCCTGCCTGCCCCTCTCAGAACCTCTGTTTTGGGGATGTGGGTAGGCAGTACAGGGTTGGCACTTTTTTGATGCCCACCTTGTTGTTTTTCAAATACCTTTTTGGGTGAATTGGTGTTGTGTTTATGTTAGTGGCCAGTTGGCTACTGTAGGTTTACAGCTTCCACACAGAACCTTAGTGAGTTTTAGCTCATAAAGATTTGACAGTTTGCGTTTGAAGCACAACAGACAGAGTTTTCAACCAAGCTCGCGCTCTAAGTTCCATGCCTGCATGGAAAGTTAACTATTTCACCTCCGGAGCAGTTCTAACCTGCGGTCATTTTGCAATTGTCATAATATAGCAAGACTCCATTAGAAGAAACAACATTACTAAGGTGAGTAATTTTTTCCTTTTGACCTTGCTTTGCCGTCTGTTGTATGTGTATTTATGCATTCTGGTGTGTGTGTGTGTGTGTGTGTGTGTGTGTGTGTGTGTGTGTATGTGCGACTACAGATTATAAATTGAATTATGCATAGGTGCCTGTGAAGAACAAGGTAGCAATTTCATTTTATAAAAAGGGGCTCTACAAACATGCGCTTTGATTGGATGGCCATGCTAGTGTGGGCATTGATTAATGTGTAGGATATGAACGCTAAGCCCACTGTTCCTCTTTCTCGGCAGTTTACAGGAATGCATGCGAGGCATGTCCTGTATGTTCTCGCAGTAACTAACGAGAGCATTTTTCTCTAGCTCTCTATATCAAATGACAGTGTGAAAAACGGCGCCAAACACACTTGCATTTGACAGTGCTAGCAAACCAGGCACATTTAAAGTAAAAGAACGGGGATCTATAGCACCAAAGAAATAAACAGTTACAATTTATCATAGTTTGATCTACTAAATGGATTAACTGAAGATAACTGGCTATCGACATAGTTTACTCAGCCTCCAGAAAAGAAATTAAAACTAGAATCGGGGAATGAAAATACGCAGAACACCCTGAATGAGTTAAACATCTGGACAGACTACCAGGCAAGTAAAACCAGTAACAAAAAATGTAGTAACAGAAAAGGTTATATTGGGCAGTGAGAATGAATACTAAGTTTAACAGAAATAAAAAGGCAGACAACTTGCATAGCATAACAATATTTTATTGAGAAAAAAAAAACCTTACAATTCCATCTGTATTTTAATTTGAACATCATTTGTAATATATTAGTAGAAAAGGTAAAAAAAAAAAAAAAAATTGTACTATATTTAAAACACAGAATGTTCATTTTAAAAGAGAACATTTTTGACACAGTACATAAGCTAAATAATACTAATATAATTTTATTATATTACAGAACACAAATAACCAAATAAGAACAGTGTTACAATCATCAAGCCAATTACAAACCCTTAGTAACTTTGAAAATGGAATTAATTTAGAACAAACTGAGAATGATGAGGACTATGTAACAGTATTAGATACCATAGAACAAGAAATAGAAAATGAAGAATATAGAAATAAAAACTGGCTACAAATATCAAGAAATGAAGACATAAACACCAGAGAAAGACAGATTGAAATCAATAATAATATCAGTACAGAATACATTGCAGTCTATGAAACAGACAATAAAACTGACAGAAACAGTATTACCAATACAGTCCAAGTACAAGTAACTGAACGTAATGGAATAAATATTACAAATGAAGAAGAAGATGAAACACCATTATTATTCCACTTTACAGATGACAGTTTTAACAGTACAGAAAAAACAGAAAGTTACATAAACATAATAGAAACATATCCTCAAGAAAATAGCACATCTAACAGCAACTTTGGAAATCAGATGGTACTTTAAATTCTCCCATCACAGTCACAAAATATAATATTGGCATTCAATGATGTAATAAACCTGAATGGATATAATCTGAAGAAAATACAGTAATAGAAAATAATGACAATACAACAAAAATGTCAGAACAGTAAAATAAAACAATGACAGAGCTACAGTTAGAGCACTATGACAATAATGAATATGAACATAGACTGACAAAAAATATTATAGAAATTACACCACCACAATTAGCTGAAATAATACGAAGTCAAACTGGAAATGAAAAGGAAGAGTTAACATTAAATCAGTTATTACAAATTGAATCAAATATTCCAGAAAATATCAAACTGTGTACAATAGATATAAGCAATATTACAAGACAGTGTGAAGAAAACACACACATAAATGATAACAGCATCACAAAACAGCAATCTGAATGAGATTATTCAAGTAACTCCATCTCAACTAGCAATGATAATTAATACAGCGGTACAGAAACAACAAGACAGATGACCATTAAATAATTTTTCACAAAACAAAACAGAAGAAAATCATGGAACCACAACAGATTATGAAAAACTCACAAAACACAATGTCACACAGAACAGCGGACCTAACAGCAAGAAAGTGAATGAAAAATTATTGGCTGTCAAACCATTGCTTGACGAAACAATAACAGAAATCAATGAAAACATACTAAAAATACAATCTCAAAATCAGAGGAAGAATTAAACATGATTGAGAAAAAAGATGGAAAAAATACACAAAACACCCACAAAATGGGCAATAAATGTAATGGAAGACTGGTTAAAAAGTAAAAACGAAAACATAAACTTCAAAACAGTTGAATTAACAAAGCTTGCAAACCTACTAAGAGAATTCTATGCTTCTGTACGTAACTGCAAAAATAAAAGTTACACCATAAGCAGCTTCATTAGCTTAAAAGCAGGAATAAACAGACATCTGAACAGTATAGAAGTAGGCCGAATAGTAAACATCATAAGTGACCCCATATTCAATTCAGCAAACAATGTCTTTATTTCAGTATGTAAACAGTTCAGAAGAGATGGTAACGATAGATCTGCACACCACCCAAGAATCACAGATAGTGATTTGAAAAAACTACAACAGTCAGACGTCCTAAGCCCAGACAGAGCCCATGGATTAGTAAAAAGATTTTGGTTTAAACTACAGCTAGGATTAGCCAGAAGAGATTTAAAACAAGATCAATTTATTATAAAAAAAAAAAAAAAAGACAAAAATGACACAGAATACATAATCTTATCCTACAACGAACACACCAAGAATCATGCAAATGTGCTAGAACCAAATATAGAAAGCATGAGAGGGTTCTTATATAGCCAACCTACGAATCCAGATTGCACAATAAAACTAGTTAAAAAATGTTTGTCAAAATGTCCAAATGATGCACCCTCTCTTTACCTTAACCCCAAAAAGCTACTACAGCTTATCCTGGACAAAGAAGACACATGGTACAGCAAGCAACCAATGGGTATTAATTACCTTGGTAACAATGTCCTTAGTATCAAAAGAAGCATGCTTATCAACAGTCTACACAAACCACCGCCTCAGAAGCACAGCTGTCCATTTACTTTCTGAAGCAGGACTCGCAAGCAGGGAAATAATGGCAGTAACAGGCCCCAGATGCAAGTCCAGCTTACGCAACTACTGGAGCACAACAGAATCAGACCGCAGAGCAAGGAGCTCAATTTTAACTGGACAACATCCAACAAAATACAGTATTTTGAAAGAAAAGAAATTACAAGAAAATGAAAACAATGACAACATTAAGAATTCCACCTCAACACATACTACCAGCAATACAACCGAATTGAAAAAACAAGAAACGATAACTGATCAACATACAGAATAGATAACATCACCAAAAGAAAGAGAAATAAAAATGCAACAAAAGCAAAACGAATCTACAGAATTCAGTAATACCCAAAAAACAACATCAAACAGAAATCGGACAACATTTAACACTTCATCTGGAAGTGCAATTCCATGTTGGCAACATGACTATTAATGGACCAGTTAATTTCAATAATTATTACAGTTTGAATTAATACATAAACAATTGTTCAATGAATATTAAACATGAAACAGTGATATAAAGTGCTCCAAATATAGTTTTTCAATTACTGAAGATTAGTAATACTTGCACAAATTGTATCAAAATTAAAAACATCTGTATATGTTATGTATACACAATTCTTAAATTACTTGGTCAACTGGTGCAATAATTGCACCTAATATAGGCAAAAATTAAAATAAATTTCTATCTATTATCTATGCACAGTTCTAGAATTACTGGGGAGATGGGTAATACTTGCACCAAATGTAAGCACAAACTAAAATAAATTTCTGTCTGTTAAATATAGACAGTTCTTAAATTACTTGGGGGTAATACTTGCAACAAATAAAAAAAATAAAAATTGATGTGTGTTATGTATACAGCTCTTCAACTGGGGAAGTATAGTAATCAACAAAGTTAAAATTTCACTTAATGGTGGTCCACTTCAAGTGAAAACACACATTATTAAAATAAAACAAATGTACAATAACTTAAATTTCTGTGTGTTTGGTTTCTCTTTATTCAAGAAGTAAGTATGTATGTATGTATAAATATGATGTTCAATTACATCTTCAAGTCCCACTTCATTTAAAAAGTCACAGCACTCATTTGGTGTCAGTTTGCCTTTGTTTAAAGCCCATCTTCAACTCCCACTACTTTTTGCAGACCCCTCACTCACCCCAAGCAAACAGCACAAATAATTGCCTTCACGAGTAGAAAATGTAACTTTCTTTCCTTTAGTGCACTCAAAAAACAGCATAAACAATTGCCTTTATTTAAAAAGTGACACTCATGTCCTGTTTTTTTTGCCTGAAAGAAAAATGTAGTCATCGAACTGTCAGAAACAAAACACTGAGTGCATATTTCCGGTTCCTCATTTTCCAACACTTCCGGATATGGAACTACTTCACTGCTCGCAAGGACACAGGTACTAATACAACTCAAAAAATGATTTATAACACTTTATAAATGTTATTTTTGCAGTTTGTAGAGCCCCGTTTTATAAGTGCAATTAATACATGCCTCAGGTGGTTGCAGAGGTCGCAAGACTCTTTCATTGCCTCCACAGTGCACCTGAGGCATACGTGTCTATTAGCATACCACGGCAAGGCGTGGGTTATAGCTTACATGGCTGTGTGAACCTCCAGAAGTTCGACCATGTGAACTTTGAACGTCAAGCCAGGCAAGTCCACCTGGTTGGCTGTTTGCATAGTTGAACATCCCCTCCCACTCCACACCATGCACACTTTCTAATCTTTTATTTTATATGATATACTACTGCTGTGACCCTGAGTGACTAACTGACACACACACACCCCTTCTGACCCTTGTTCCTCAGGATGAGGATTTTTTTTTTCTTAGTTTAGTACTTGCCACATGAGTTTTTTGTTTTGTTTTTCTTAGTTTATCGCGATTTCAGCCTGGCTGCAGTTTTATCTCGGTTAGTAGCGCTGTCACTCGGTGCCATTCCTGCTGCTGTCATAGTGTCACTGAACATGACAATCAAAAGGATCAACCAGATTTTTGTGTTTTATTTTTTTTCTGTTTCTGTTTTGTTTTTTTGTAAAAAAAAAAAAAAACAGAATCGAACAGATCGATTTGGCTGTAGTATGGTGTGGCGGCTCCTCGCTAGTAGAGATACGGAGCCACCATAATTTCGTAACTGTTTAGCCCACCTACACAAAGGAGTAGAACCAATAGCAGAGCGCTGTAGACTGAGTGACAAAGCGCGCGTTTGCCATTATAACCCGTGGGTTATTATGGCAAATATCATCAGGCCGAGCACATTGCAAAAATTGCTCGCCAGTTATATCGCAATAACAACTTTCGTTTTTGCCACTTTTATTTAGGGTTTAGCAGTGTGGTGTGAGCTGTGCATGCCACACAGCATCAGTCTGCAGTGCAGCGGGATTAGTCATTTCCAAGACATTAGTGACCGATCCAGTAGCCAATCCAGAGCATCGCTAGGCTTATGTATAATTAATTAGACTTATAATACATGGTAAATAATTGTGCTTGCATGTATGCAGCTTTTACATATGGGAATGTGTTTGGGAGTGTTAGTCAAGTGTGAATGAGGTTTCCCCAGTGCTAGGAGTGTATTGTTATATGGTTGTTTTGCAAGAAAATGTTGCATTTTCAGTGGCGTCCTGCTTCTGTCAGTTGCCATAGCTGGGTAAACTACAGAACTGGTAGGTTTACTGACTTGTTCAAGGTCACACAGTGTGTATTTGACTGTGGTGGGGGTTGAACTTGTGATCTGCGCGTTCCTAAGCCAGGCCCCTGACCACAGATTTCTATGCATGCTGTCATCACATGTAAAGTATGTAGAGTCTGTGTTTGTGTTTTATGGGCGTACCCTTTGTAAGATGTATGCTTATATCTTCGTAGCTGCTGCTTTTTGTTAATCATTGTGGTTATGTATAGGTTTCTTTGTATCTCTAGCATTATACGTGGACCACATGAAAAGGAGATGCCTCAAGTCATGGGGTTATCCTGGTTGGAGAAATTTCGAGTAAAGAAATTATGTATGGTGGTATGTATGAGTGTGTTTTTGTGTGTCACCAGGCCTTCTGCTGTGTTGGTTTATCCAAACTGGTTGTTTTGTGTTGTCATGTTTAATTGTGTGTCCATGCATTACTGGATGAGTGAGTGAGAGTGTGTGTCTATGTGTGTGTGTGTGTGTTCGTGCATGCATGCGCATGTGTACACGTTGTCACTTCTTTGTTCAATGCATGGTTCATCTCCTGAATTGTGTTTTACATGTACTGCCACACGCATGTACGTTACAGGATATCAATTTTCATTGAAGTGTAACCCCCTACCAATTTAGGGTTTACCTAATGTCTTCCTGGGCTCCTTAATGTCCACTGTCAGGCTGGTGTCCTGTCTTAAATAGGTCTGTCTATTTGTGTGGGAGTGCCCTATTGAGCCTGCGCGCCTGTCCCTTTAAGAAAATAGCTACTGTGTGTTTAGTGAATGGTCTGTGCTAGGTCCGAGCAATTTAGGGCTTGTGGCCAGCCAGACAGTGTTGATTTGCTCCATTCTTCAGTCGCTACTTGCGCAGAGGGAGCTTATGTAGGAACTGTGCTTATTTACTGTTATATTAGAGATAGAGAAGTTTGTCTAACCTGCTTTATTTGCAGATCATTCATTTGGATGGGAGCCACCATGTTGGGTCAGGGACTTCCAGTAATTGGACCAGTTAGACTCCAGGGGCCTAAAATGGATCCTGCCCCAGGGGTCTTGTGGGAAGGAAAACTGTAGTCTTTGTAGTTTTACTGTTGGTGCTTAAATTGGCCTGGAGGGGGATCCCAAACCGTGACTGACAGCTCCTTCAGCCAACTGAACCTTTGGATTTACCAGGGAAATGCACAGTGTGCCAAGAGACAGTGGCTCAGTTAGAGTTGGAGGCTGAAGTGTGAACAACTCGAGCTTTCGAGCAGTTGTTCCCAGAAAGAGCGTAGGGGACTCGTCGGGAAGAGGCCTAACTTGCCTTCCTTTCATTTTTCTCCTGCTTGTGAACTGCCTTTAGCAGAAGTTGGACTTGCCCGATTCCAGCTTGGAACTGCGGTAGAAGGAAGAAAAAGTGTTAGTGCAACTTGAGATTTGGACCGAAGACTTGCTCCTGAAACGATGAGCCCAGTTTGAGTGCGAGATATACCCAGATCGGAAGGTTTGCTCAACAAAGCTGCTGAATTGCAACTGGACTAAATAAGAATTGTTTTCCAAAGTGGTTATTGCTTTAAATGTGCTGAATGTGTTTCGTAGGTCGAGACCTGCTTTCCCACAAAAGAACCTATTACGCCAGCTGGAGGCTTCACCAGCAGAAGATCACGAACTTTGCCAGACTGCTCATCCTGCCTGGGCCGTGCCATTTCAGCGTAGGCCGCTACTGCATCAGCAGAGACTGTCACGGCAAGAGACCGGCTTGGGGATCCAGCCCCTGCACAGCAACAACACGCAGGTTGCAGCCACCTGGAGGAAAGGCCATGAAGAGGAGATGTGTCATGTGCCCTGTTTCCCCATGCTTATCTGCCATCACCACAAGGTCTCCATATCGCCTGCCTTGCAGTAGATTCCTGGTAGCGTGAGTACAAATCAGGGTAGCTCCCCGCACTTTTGTGGTACCATCTAATTGTCTGTTTTTTGGGTTTAAAAAGGACTGAGCCAACTGGCTCAGGTTACAAATAAGCTGGGTGTTTTGCATGTTAACGGCTTTTGATTCCACCAAGGGCCCCAACATCAGCTGCAACGTCGACCACCCCCGGGCAACTCCTCTGGCTAGCCAGACTTACCATCCTGGGTACCCAGTGTTGTGTGACTGTCAGGTTGGGACAAAAAGTGCATGCAATCACCAAACTAAATCAGATAGCCAATCATTTACCTAGATTCATGCCCCTTCCTTGTTCACTGCCCCTAAATAAACCTGATTGTCTTGTTTTGCACTTAACCTGGCTAGTGTGCATGTTATTATTGGGGTTTCAGTGTTAAGAGTGTGTTGTTGCATTGCTAAGCTTACTGTACAGAGGTCCTCAGGGAAACTGCTGAAGATGTAACCCTGATGGTAAGTGTGAAGGGTGTGTGCACATTATTGCTGTTCCATACTGTTTGTGAAGTTACCATTGCAAAAGGGACTGGACCACTAGGAGGGTTGGTGGGTGGTTATATTGTAGCTTCCCAGAGGGCTATATCAGAGTAGACAGGCAACCCCAGTACCATTTCTCTGGCCCCTCAACCTGTGCATAGCCATTCAAGCAGGGGTAGTATCCCTTAGAATAGCGCCACCTAAGGGTTACAGAAGTATTTGTGCTGTACTTATATTCACAGAAACATAATTAACACAAATCTGTCTGTCTTTCCTGCATTCCTGTTCTCTGACGTGGAACCTTTGTAAACAAGGTCGTAGCTCAAAGGTATTGTAATCCAAGATCCAAATAAATACATAACAAAATCACATGCTTGGTACTTCAGTTTTGTTCTGTGGCACAGTTCAGATCAAACATCTTAAGTACTTTTGCTGCACAGTCCAGTCTTGCTGTGCACCTGCAATGGCTGTTGCTCTTTTTGTTTTTTCGAGAAGAGCAAAATGGACCTGCAGATTATAATCACATATTTTCCAAAGTCAGGTCCAGTTTAAGAGTCAGAGATGAATAGTAGTTTTGAGTTTGATCCTTTGCTGTAAACCTTATTTGTACTCTTCTAAACAGCAACTGTTTACAATTCTCTGAAGCTAGACAGCAGGAATGTTTCTTTTCCCGTACTAGTTATTTCCTTTGAAAATAAATTTACATAATAGATATTTGCTGTCAGGATAAGCTTGGAAACCGCTTCATCCAAAAACTCAACTGACAACCATGGAAAAATAGAGAATTAGGAGGTCACATTGAATATCAACATTGAACGCCTGTGTGTATTTCATAGATTTTGGTGACATTTATATAATTGTTTATGATTATTATTATTATTGTAAATCATTTGCATGATTTCAGTCAGTCGGCACACTGAGCCACAGTATCTCTTATCCTGCATACAATGGTCTCTCGTGCAGGAGCATTAGGAGTGAATCATTCCACTTCACTTTAAGGAGGCAGTATAGCGCTGTGGTTTAGGGCACTGAGCTGCAAACCTGGAGACCTAGGTGTGAATCCCACAGCCACCACTTGCATACTGTGTGACCCTGAGCAAGTCACATAACTTACTTGAGCTCCCAGGTTGCACCTGGAAACAAACTCTGGCTTAGTGTGTCTTTCCTGGTTAAACCATTTCCCCATTCCACAGGCCGAGGGGTGGGGGGGGGACTGTGGCTTCATTTAACTTTTTTTCAAAATGAGAGAATAAAACTTATTTGCGTGATTTATAATACTTTAATAGGGCCTCCATGGGGCGACTCATATGGTATTAGAGACTTCTCTTATGAAGTTTGGGCAGCCAGATCCCAGCTTTACTTCGCGATCCTTTCGCACGAACTTCATGCTAAGAGTTTCTTATACCATAAGAGACACCTCTTGGAGATTTGGAGGCCCTATTAACTTATAACATGCCTCCTATTACATGCAGACTGTAAGGTGTTTTTAGACGTGTCTGTTCCTGGTTCTGTACAAAAAGTCCTTTAAATACAATAGGAACAAAATACTGAGAGAAAAGTTAGCCCGGTGGCAGGACTGCATTGCCCCCTTCCCCAGGAACAGGGTTCACATGCTAGCCCTAGAGCCCCATACTGGGACTGGATGGGGGCCAAGTAGGCTGCTGAGGAGGGACAAGACGAGCCACCTGGCAATTGCATGCCCCTCCTGGCTATTGCATGCCCCTCCTGGCTAAACAAGGAGCGGCATTTGATTTCCCTGTGAAGACACCATCTTTCCAACTTTCCTGCAAAGGATGCAGCTGTGGGAATTGGGGTGGGCCATTCATTGGGGTAAGGGATGGGTAAAAACAAGGAAATAAACCGGGGGCTAAACAAATATTTAAAAAATAGCGTTTTTATGTTTCTGTGTGATATATTTTTCCTCATCTGGATTGAAGATTATTTTTTAGAACTTTTTTTGTTTTTCTAATGGAACATTATGTTAAACTTTGTCAATAGCTGAAATTACATACAGTCACATAGACAAGACAGTTGATATAAAATGTAGTGATATAAAAATTGATCAGGCAGCTATTGTGTACATTTAATTTGTTACATCTTCAGTAGGGAAAGTTATTCTAACAATATGAATATAGTTCACTATCCACAATCTAGCAGTCCTGCTAGAGACAGCCGAGTCATCAGACGTCTTCAAGCTAAACTCCTCCCATCATCTGGGTGGTTTATCCTCTGGCTCGCCCCATAGTGTCAGATCTTTCTTTCCACTGGAAGGTACAGGTTTCCTCCTTTACAGTTCCGGTAGTATTTCAAGCACGTTTCAGGCAAATCTTATAACCGTTTCTATTTGCATTCATCATTAAGTTGTTCCTATGTCTTCTGGCACCACTTTGCAGTCACGATTAAAGATGGAACACAAGCAACCGTGTTTTAAATTCTGCACCTGGTGTAGGAAGTAAATGTTGGCTATAGAACCGCTCGACACATGCCTGTACTGCCTGGGTAAGCAATTTGATGTTGAGGTCCACAGTCTGTGTCGGGCTCACCTCCATTGAAGACTGGAAGGTGCAACTGGCCCTTGTTCATCCGAAAAATCACAAGAAGGCCTCGGTAGTGGCCGGGTCAGTTGCTCAGCTTGCAGTTATGGATAACGAGGTGGTGCTGGCTGTGGTGAATTGCTCATCAGTTTCGGCACGATTCCCAACAAGTGCTAGTGTTGGAGGGTTGTTCTCTGACAAGTTCAGGGAAATGTGTCTGGCCCTCCAGACCTTCAGGGAGAGCCCTTCTCACCATAGCAGAAAACACCATTACTGCTGAAAGGTGGGTTCTAGTAGTG
Source organism: Neoceratodus forsteri (assembly GCA_016271365.2). Classification (NCBI taxonomy): domain Eukaryota; kingdom Metazoa; phylum Chordata; order Ceratodontiformes; family Ceratodontidae; genus Neoceratodus; species Neoceratodus forsteri. The sequence continues at coordinate 1,110,760,467 of CM057456.1, read as the reverse complement.
GTGGGCAGAGGGTTGCCTCTGGATTTCAAGGCTCTTCTGCTGTACTGACTCCAAGCTCCTCGGGAGTCCAGGGCGTTGCAGGGCATGTCTGCACTTTGAGCCAGGATCATTCAGCTGCTAGAGCATCGGGCAATAGCCCATGTTCAAGACACCCTGGCCACTCAGGGATTTGTAGCCAGGTACTTTCTGGTTCTGAAACGGATGGGGTGCTGGCACCCCATTCTGGATCTGCACCGTCTGAACCAGTTCATGCAGCATTACAAGTTACAGGTAATCCTCTGAATCAGATCTTATCATCTCTGGAACAGGGCATGGGGTTCTACTCCCTGGACCTTCAGGACGTGTTCTTCCACATCCCAGTCCATTTGTCCCACTGCTGGTACCTTCGGGTCTGTGCAGAAGAGATCCAGTACTGGTTACAGGTCATGCCTTTTGGCCTCTGGTCTTTGCCCAGGGTCTTCAACAAGTGCATGGCACTGGTGATGGCCTTCTTGCGGCACAAGGGTGTCAGGGTGTATCCCTACCTGGACTATTGGATGATAGCGGGGCTGTCCGTAGAGGTTGTAGAGAGGTCCAGGGACCTGGCCCTTCAGCTCTGTCAGCACTAGGGCCTTCTGGTCTACACAGCCAAGTCAGAGCTGGTCCCTTTGCAGGTGATCAACTTCACTGGGGCAGAACAAGACTCCCTGTGGGCCAGGCATCAGACCATACCTCCTTTGCTCTGTTATTTCAGGTGAGGCATTCGCACCCTTCCTGGGACTTCCTGTGGCTGCTGGGGTACATAGAATCTTCAACTAGCATGATCCATTGGGCTTGCTGGTGGATGCACCATCTACAGTGGGAGTTGAGCCAACAGTGGTTCCAATGCCTAGATCACCTAGACCAGCCTGTCGTGATGACCCAGCTGATGTGGGATGCCATACAGTGGTGGTTGGGCCCACACAGTCTAGAAGAGGGAATCCAGTTTGTTTGCTTAGAACTGTCTGTCATGCTCATAAAGGATACATCTCTGGTAAGGGTGAGGAGCACACCTGGGAGACCAGAGAGCCCATTGGTTCTGGTCTCCCAGGGAGTCCCGTCATTATATTTAACCTGCTGGAGCTCTGTTGCAGTGCATGGAATTCACTCCATTGATCAAAGATCAGGTTCAGACAGGCAAGACCACCATGTTCTGCATGACTAGGCAGGGCGGAATGCACTCACTTCACTGTGTCGGGAGACTCTTTGCACCTGGGCACTCATGCACAGCCAGTGTGCAGATCTCCTGGTGATCCATGCCACAGGAGAAAATAATCAGCTGATGGATGCTCTCAGTCGGGTGAAAGAGACATCGCACAAGTGGTCCCTAAATCAAGAGGTGGTAGATCACATGTTCTTCCAGTGGAGCACCTCTCTGATGGATCTGTTCACCTCGTTGGTGAGCAGAAAACTGAGGCTGTTTTGTGTCCCCCACACACACACACAATGAAGGGCAGTGTTGCGGAATGCCTTTGTGAGGCCCTGGACCTCAGGCCTCCTATATGCTTTTCTTCCCTTCCCCTTGGTCCACAAAGTCGTGGTCAGGGCCCAGAAACATAGAAGTTATCAGCAGATAAGGACCTCTTGACCCACCTAGTCTGCCCAGTTTTCCCTGCCTACTGTGCTACCGCGGATCCTACTCGATCTCCGGTTGTCTCCTCCCCCTGTGTTACTACCAAGGTCCACTTGTATCTATCCCAGGCATGCTTGAATCCCGTCACCGTTTTTGGCTTCCACCACCTGCACTGAAAAGCTGTTCTAGGCATCCACCACCCTCTCCATGAAGAAGTATTTTCTCTAAGCCCACCCCCCTCCAACTTCATAGCATGACCCATTGTTCTCAATATTCTTTTTCTATGGAAAATGCTACCTTGCTGTACCTTATTAATACCTGTTAGATATTTGAATGTTTCTGTCATATCCCCTCTTCCTTCCTCTCCTCCAGAGAGTACATATTCAGTTCCTTGAGTCTCTCATCGTAGGGCTTTTGATGCAGGCCCTGCATCATTTGGGTAGCCCTCTTTTGTACTGCCTCCACCTTATCAATGTCCTTCCCGAGTTGGGGCCTCCAGAACTGGACATGGTACTCAAGGTGGGGTCTTTCCAGTGATCTGTACGGGGGTAATATTATCTCCTTCTTCCTACTGGTGATACCCCTCCTCGTGCACCTGAGCATCTTGCTATCCCTTCACCACTGCCTTATCACACTGCTTGGCTACCTTCAGGTCATCAGAAATGATTACCCCCCAGGCCCTTTTCCTGTTTGATCATTGCCAGTATGTCCCCTCCCAGTTGGTATGTAGCCCCCAAGTTTCTGTTCCCCAAGTGTACGATTTTGCACTTTTTTTGCACTGAAACTCAGCTGCCAAACCCTTGATGATTATTCCAACTTTTTCAAATTATCCCTCATTTTGTCCACCCCCATGTATTTACTCTGTTACACATTTTTGTGTCATCCGCGAACAGGCATACTTTTCCTTCTAGCCCTGCCATAAAGTCACTAATAGACATTGAAGAGGACTGGGTCTAGTACTGAGCCCTGAGGCAATCCACTGGTCACCTTGCCTTCTCCAGAGTGGACACCATGTACCACCACTCTCTGACTCCTGTAGCTTAACCAACTTCTTACCCAGTTTATAACTTTTTGATCCATTCCCAGACAGGCCGGCTTGTTTACCAGTCTTCTATGTGGAACAGTGTCAAAGGCCTTACTGAAATCGAGGTAGGCCACATCTACCACTCCTCTCTGATCCACTACCTTTTTTTTTTTTAAAGTTTATTTTTAGACTTTAACTGGAAGATGGTACAGCATAAAGTATTGTAGGTAGGCATATCACAATCAATATACTTTGTAACATACCAGTAGAGCATACATCATTTTTTTCCCCCAACTCTTTGTATGCTCCTACTCACCATCCTCAGAGACTCTCTGGTGTGGTTACATGGGTTTGCTTTCTCCCACCCTGCTTTAAGTCACCTGAAGCCGCCTCTGGTGTTCCCCTCTCCACGACCTGGACCGCCCAACCCCTGGCTCTGAGCCCCCCTGGGCGGGACCACCATCTCCTCACTGTCGCTCTGTCTACAGTTTAATTGAGCGGCCAGGCAAGTGAAGCACCAGAAGCTGGAGTGGATAACTTGGTGCTGAGCATGGGCGCGGAACCCCTGAACCCACCTTCGCCTACCGAGGACAGGCCCTTTTTCCCTTAGTTCCGCCCCTCTGGCTTAGATGTGCCATGGCATCAGCATGTGGATGGGATGCTCCCGGCCCCTCCTGCAGACGCCCGCTGCAGCCAGACCCCATTGACTGTCCCCATTCTGTGGTGCAGTGCCTCCTGGCCACCACCAGAAGCCACCACCAGATGGGAAATCCCCCCGGATCCCACCCCAGGAGAGGAGAGCAGTCCTCCGGGCACTCAATCTTATCCTCCCCACTGACCCCAGGCAGCCCGAGCTTGCTTCCGAACCCGGGTCACTAGCATGGTGCAAGGTGTGCCATCCAGAGCCTCAACCTCCGCGCCACCAGGCCAGCTGCATACATCATTTTAACAATAAGTAAACTGCTTTGCCCCAAACTCTTACTTCATTGGAGGGGAATATCTATAAGTTGTCTTTGGTTAATAAAATGCAAAATGCCTAATGTGCTATGAGCAGGGGAAATTAGAAACATCGCTCCCTTCATATATTATAAGGCTAGGTCCCCCCTCCTTTTTTTTCCCCCCCAAACTGTATTTTTTTGACTCCCTCCTTACCCCACTGAACTCTCTCCGGCATCCTTCCAGGTTCTCGGTCTCTACCTCCCTGCATGACTCGATTGTTCTCTGCTCCGCCTTGGCACCGGCATATCTCCTGGGTCTGCCCTCTGGGGAAGGGTTGCCCCCTGCCAGGGCGATCTTTCTATAGTATTGAGCTCCAGGCCAGGGAGGGGCAGTGGAGAGTTGAGTCCAACTCTGGGAGTGTGGACCGTGGGTGAGAGGCGCAATCACCTGTCAATGGGAGACGGGAGGTATTTGTGTTTTTCGTGACCCCCTGTGGAGCCCGGCTGTCAAGGCAATGTACTGCCATCGCTCCACCCCCAGGTATACGCCACGTCACTTCGGTGGGCTACCTCCAGTCGCCTCCAGAGGTCACTCCCTGAGCATACGTTGTCCCCAGCCCTCCCTGGGAGAGAGACGTCCTCCAGATGCTCAGTCTCTTCCCTTCCCTGCCGACCCCTGACAACCCGAGCTCACTTCTGAACCTGGGTCACCGGTGTGGCGTGAGGTGTGGCATCCAGCGCCTCAACCCTCAGTGCTACTGGGCTGGCCTAGGCTAGCTCCCCTTTAACCAACATATTTAAACTAGTAGCACAGTGCCATCCCTAAAGACAGACCCCACATAGTTGAAGGCAATATAGATAATATGCAAATAAAAAAGGAAAAACTTGATGCAACTTTTAACAATTAGTTAAGCGTTTGGGCCATTAACTAAAATAGAGCTGGGTGTACACTTTTTTTTTTTTTAACATGGCACTCTTTCTCGCTCCTTCTGCAGAGCAGGTGGCGAGTCGTCTGGCCGCCGGCAATGATCTGATCTGGCTGGCAACTTGCTGTCCTTCCACAGGCTGTGCGCACATTAGAGCCCCCACCGGGACCTGATCCTGATACCTGGGGGGAACACCTCTTGTGTCTGGGGGTGCAGCGCATGGCCATAAGCAGCCACCACTGCCCCGCAATTTTCTGCCATTTTGCCTGCCTTGGAGCTGGTTATGCAGTGGCATCTGCGCACTTATGTGCTGCCACCCACTGTGCTCTAACCCTCAACTGTGCACACTAGCAGTAGTGCCCCTGGCCTCTGCCAGTTGCCCCTGCAGAGCGATGCGATCCCCTTGCCCACCCCAGAGGAAGGAGAGCAGTCGCGGGATGCTCAATCCTCCCCCTTCCCTGCCAAACCCGATTGCCCAAGTCGCTCCCAATCTCAAGTCGCCGGTGTGGCGTCCAGTTCCTCAACCCTCAGCACCACTGGGCCAAGCTGGATGTACTCTTTAAAGGCAACATCTGTGAGGTTGCTCCAGACATGTAAAAAACCTGTATACTGGAGAAAGGAATTAAAATTAGCAGCATATCAAAAATCAAAACTACTGTGTTTCAAGGTCCAATAACATTCTCAGCACTGAACTAAAGCAGTTGTAATAAAAGTCTCACCATCTTCAACATGTGGAAGAACATGTCCAGAAACATACATCCCTCTATAATGAATAGACGACTAGTGTACCCAGTGTGCCTGCGCCAGTTGATCTCAATGTGGAGCAAAAATGGCCCCTCTAGGCTAGAGAAGAAGAAGGTAGTAATTGTGGAGGTAATCCAGCGCCATGTGGTGCTGCCATATTGTTTGTACTGTTTACCTTTTAGAGCAATGTTCAGTCAGTAGTAATTACACACAAAGTATTCTGCAAAAAAAAAATATAACCTAACAGCGGGTACATGTACATTACTCCCACCATAATATCCACAATATCCGCTTAGCAGCAACCCTCGGCACTGACATACCTCTGTCTTTTATACATAAAACACAGAAGAAAAATGGTAAATCATGCAGCCTCTGTTTCTTCGTCCGACTCAGACTCCCTGTGCTGAAACTCATTTTCTGTTTTCTCCACCAGCTTAGCAGTGGCATCTTTAGGATCGGAGAAGTGGTATGTTTTATCTCTGCATATCGCTTTCAGGCTGGCTGGCATCAGCAGAAGATGTTGTACACCTAATTGCCTCAGTCTGGTGTGTAGTCAGTCGAAACTCTTGCATTGCTGTCTAGTTTTGTAGCTCAAGTCTGGAAACAGATTAACTTGATTCTTCTGCCATTCTGATGATTTCTTCTGCTTAGCTTTACATAAAACTGCATCTCACTCCCAAACTGACCCCAGTTTAACTAGGATGATCTGTGGTTGGGGATCATTGTTCGGGCGGTGATTGCGGACTCCTTGGGGGGTGGTGGTGATTCTATAACTTTTTAGTACCATTGGAGCTGTAGGTAACTGATAATGTTTCATAAGCCACTTAGCTGTAAAATCAGAGATGTTGTCCCCTTCCATGCCTTCTGGGAGACCTAGAATTCGGACATTAGTTTCCAAGATCTCGAGCCTTTTTCTAAGTATGCTGTTTTCTTTAGTTAGGCCGGTAGAAACAGTCAGAGCTCTGTCAGCTGTTTTAGCAGCTGATTGGGTATCAACCAGCAATGAACTCCTTTTTGAGTCCATTGATTTAAGCTGGTAATGGAAATCGGCCATCTTCTTGTCTAAGGATTGTATAGCACAAAGAAGTGCAGCATTCGTAGGCTGTGAAGATTCTCTATCCAGGGCTAGTTGGTGATCGTCCTTGCTAGATCCCGGTCGCTGTTCTTTCGGCCGGGCTGCTTCTCTGCCAGTACCCGCTTGCCTCCTCCCCATACTGGTCAATGTTGGACAGAAACAACCTGACTTTAGTATTTATATGATCGGCATCTCATACTCCTTCAACTTGGAGCACTTAACTGAGGCCAAAAGCCGTAACTTGTAAATTATTGAAAGAACTTTACCCTCGAGGAACGCAGAGCCTCATGGAGTTGCTGCTCCTTGTTCAGCGTTTGGCCACGCCCCTCCCTGATACACTACCCTGGTCACCCAGTCGAAGAACTCGATCAGGTTTGTCTGGCAAGACCTCCCCCCTGTGAAACCATGTTGCCTTGGATCCTGTAATCCACTGGTTACAAGATATTCCACTATCTTTTCCTTTAGTAATATTCCCATTACTTTGCCCACTACCAAAGTCAGGCTGACAGGTCTGTAATTCCCTGCCTCCTCCCTGTTCCCATTTTTGTGAAGTGGGACCACATCTGCCCTCCTCCAGTCCGTTGGGACCTCCCCTGTTTCTAGTGATAAGTTGAACAGAGTTGTTAGAGGTGCAGCAAGCACCTCTTTGAGCTGCCTCAGTATCTTGGGGTGCACCCCACCAGGTCCAGTTGCCTTGTCTACTTTTAATTGTGCTAGTACCTTGAGGACTTTCTCCTTTGTAAAAGGACTGGTGCCCACTTACCTGTACCTACAATTTATGCCCCTGTCCCTTATGTTTGCTCCATCACCTACCCCTTCTTCTGTATGTATTGAACAAAGTATTTGTTCAGTATGTCTGCCTTTCTTTGGTCATCCTCCTCACAAACCCCTTCTTCCCCTTTTATGCTACTGCCCCGGTCGTCATCTTCTTACTTATATATGTAAAGAAAGTTTTATCCCCTTCTTTTACGAATTGGGCAATATTCTTCTGTTTGTGCCTTTGAATGTCTAACTGCCTTCCCTGGATGATCCTGAAAGCCTCAGACTGGCCCAGGTAGTTCTGGTATATGGACCTTCTCAGCCTCAGCAGCAGGCCTCCGTAGAGGTTGCGCCTCTGCCCCAACCTGCTGATCAGACAACAAGGGGCAGGCCCTGCACCCAGAACTTCAATCCCTCCACCTCTCAACCTGGTTTCTGAGCAGCTAGATTTCCAGCCTCTGGGCCTTTCAGAAGATGTACTACACCTTGTGGAGGCATCCCATAAGGAGCTGACTTGTAAATGCTATGCATTTAAGTGGAAGAGGTTCTTAATTTGCTGCCAGGGTAAGGGGCTTGATCCCCTTACCTGCCCTATGGCAAGCATCCTGTACTACATGTGGTTCCTCTCTTAGTTGGGACTGCAAGAGACAGCCCTTAAGGCACACCTGGCAGCCATCTCTGCATACCAGGCACAGGCTGGTATGCCGATGGTGACCCAGGCCTGGATCATTTGCCCCCTTCGGTGCATGCCCCTCTTCCTCCATGGGACTTGCTGCTGGTGTTGGTAGTGGTTGTGGGAAAGCTGTCTTAGGTAATGCACAGGTGTGAAATATCACATCCATTATGAAAGGCTGCCTTCTTGGTGGTCATCAGGATACCCAGAAGTATCAGTGGACTCTCCTTACCTCATCTTCCTTAAGGACAAGGTTATCCTTCTCCCCCACCTGAAGTTCCTCCCGAAGGTTGTATCAAAAGTTTCACTTTAATCAGGTGATTAACTTACTGGTATACTTTACCAAACCAATCTCAGAGGCTGATCACAGGCTCCATAAATTGGACCTAAGGTGGGCACTCTCTGAAGATAAGGAGCATACAGCTGGAGTTCAGGGTGAGATTCTCTAGCTGTTTGAGATATACGCTGAAACTGCACCTAGCAGACCAGCAGTAATGCAGATGATTTCTAGGTGGATTACAATTTGCATCAACCTCTGCTGTAGATTAGCTGGTGGAGAGTCATCCAAGGGGCTTCAGGCTCTTTTCACCAAACATACAGCTGCCTTGCTGGTTGCTTCCATGATATCTCCATTGCAGAGATATGCAGGACTGTGACTGGGAGTAAAGCGCACACCTTCATCTCTCATTACAACATAGACTTGAGTCATGTGGATGCTGCTTTTGGGTCCTCCATCCTCCAGTCTGTGTTCACTAAATAAGGGTATGTGCCTTGCAAAGTCTGCTGGAGTGTAGATAGTTAATTGTATCCACGTTGTAAGAAATATGTTATTCACCTGTAACCGTAGTTCTGTTAGTTGTATACAGTTCACATCCATACAACCCACCTGACCTCCTCTGCGAAGTGGCACTCAAGTAGCTGCTTCCAGTGTGCAAAAGATCTGACGTCACAGGGCAGAGCCAGAGGATATACTACTGGGTGGTGGGAGTAACATAGCATGAAGATTTACAATGACTCAGCTGTCTCCAGCAGAACTGCCAGAGTGTGGATGTGAAGTGTATACCACTAGTAGAACTATGATTACAGGAGAGTAACTTCTATTTATCACTCATAACAAACGGATTTGAAAAAAATGTTTCAATATATCCTCTGTTCTTCCTTCCAGATGCATGTCAGCTGCAGTAAAAGATGCTGGAATCTGCCCTGAAGATGTGACCTACATTAATGCACATGCCACTTCCACACCGCTCGGTGATGCTGCAGAGAACCTAGCAATCAAGGACTTCCTTCAAGAGCATGCATTTGGAATAGCCGTTTCCTCAACAAAAGGAGCCACAGGACATCTGCTGGGTGCTGCAGGAGCTATAGAGGCTGCTTTTACAGCAATGGCTTGCTACTATGGTTATTTGCCACCCACTCTCAATCTGGACCGGACTGAGCCAGAATTTAACCTGAACTATGTCCCACTTGTGGCACAGAGGTGGGAAACTGCAAAAAGGCGCATAGCACTAACAAATTCATTTGGCTTTGGTGGCACTAATGCGACAGTTTGCTTTGGCAGTGTATGATTTCATTTTCATTTGAAATTGCAAAGTGGTGTTCTATCAGCAAGAGCATGCAGTATTCCTCCATGGAAGTAGCATTGCTAAGTGGTAGCTTTCTTAGCTCAAGGCTGAAAGGTCATGTGTTCATGTCCCACACCAGGGGACTTGGGCTCATTACAAAGGCAGATGCTACAGTGTAGTACTAATGGTTGCTGCCATTAAGTGGGTGCCATCTTTTGAATGAGGTGTTGAACTGGGGTCCCTACTGTACATCTTTTTTGAAAGCATAGGGGATTATCCTGGTGTCCGAACTAACATCCACTCTTTGGGGGGAACAGAGGTTCTAATGCAGGTGTGCGTGTGTGAAAGGTTTCTACATTTGAGTATTAGAGTGAGTGGGGAATCACTATAAATTAGTATGTGTTTGCACAGCATACTTATTTCAGGCATGATTGTAAATTGAGATGTTGAATGGGGGGGTGCAGACATGGTGGACCTACAATCCCTTCTGCCCTTAAAGGAGTAGTCCACCCAAAACTTGGAAAAAACATATGTTGTGCAGAGTGTTTTGATTTGTATATTGTTGTGTGTCCTTGCGTCTGTCTGTTATTAAGAGTTTTTCCTAAATTAGCCTGCTAGCTTTAGGGTAGTTTTATGACCCCTGGAGAGCTCCATCTGAGACAGCTTAATTGTATTTCTTTGTCCTATAATGTACCTTGTCTCATCTGACAGTGATATAGCAGAGACCATAAATCCAACAGAAAGCACTGCTTTACAATCCGTTCACAACAGTAGAGATGGCTATATTTTAAAATCTATATAATTCAGCTTAGTGTCTACCCTCATCGTAAAGCTCTCACTGTCCTGAAGACCTTTGCTGCTGGTAATTTTTGTGCAGCTTGTAAAGCGTCCAAGATATTTAGTTTGTTGGGCATGTGTGTGCTGAATGTTGGGTCTCTGCTACATCACTGTCACATGAGACGAGATGCACTGTGGGAACAAGGAATACAATTAAGCTGTCTCAGATGCAACTCCCCAGGGGTCGTAAACACTAGCATAAAGCTGGCAGGCTAATTTAGCAAAAATTCCTAATGGTAGTGAGAGAGAAGGAAACACTAGAACTTCACATACAAATTAAAACATACTGCGCAACATATATTTTTTGCAAGTTTGGGTGGACTACTCCTTTAAAGAGCAAGTAGCATGAAAAATCATTGGCAGAAAATGTTACACATTTGTAAAAGTCAGATATTCCCTGTATCAGTCTTCACCATTCAACACTGGTGGGGTTAAAGCCAAAGGCACAGAACCCCGAGGGAAGGTTTTGCTATAAGAAAAAAAGCTTTTCTGCTCTAGGAGGAGGGGCAATGTTGGGCTGTCACCTTTTCGAGGCTGGCATATGCGTAACTTGCTGCAGGTTAGCCAGTAGCTGTCGCCTCCACTGCCTCAATTCTGCTCTTCCGCCCGTCCGAGGCTGCAGGTGCTCTGTGGGATAGCGACTTCAATCAACTCGTCATCTCCGTGCCATTTCTGCTTGCTCAGTTACTTGACACCACACTTGACGCCATGTTCAGCTCTATTTTGTTATTTTTCTAATCGAAAAGTTGGTCGGCGTCGAGTCTTGCTTTCGTTTGTTTTCTGTTGTTCGGTTGATTCCATGTCTGGTCTCGGGCATGAAAGTTAGAAGGCGAGGACCGCCCCAATGCATCGTGGCCCTGTGGACGCTGCTTTACCATTACGGAATTACATGACCAGTGTTTCACTTGTCTAGGGCTGAATCATGACAAGGACTGCTGCAACGTTTATTTCAGCATGGACTACCATACCCTTGAGCTCCAGGCGGCAAGGTTAGGACGCAATCCGCGAACATTTGGTGGCAAGCATCAACGAGGGCCACTAAGACAAGGTCTTTGGGCCTTTCCCCCGGGCCTTCCCCCACTGGTATACGCACTGGGAGAGGGCAGGCTGCTGCGGATTCGTGTTATGCTGAGTCCGGGCGCCTGGGGGAGCGATCGACTTCCCCTGGGAGATAGGCTGCTGACTGCTCCAGGCTGGGTTCCCGTTCAGGGAATCGGGCAATCCCAGTGTCGAGATCTCAGCTACACGCGAGGCCTACACCGATGGTGGTCCCGTCGGGGATTTCGGAAGGTGTGACTTCGACTCTTGACACAGATTCCAATATCAGTCTTCACCATTCATCACTGGTTGGGTTCCAGCCAAAGGCGCAAGACCCCGAGGGAAGCATTTGCTTTAAGAAAAAAGCTTTTCTGCTCTAGGAGGAGGGGCCACATCAGGCTGGCGCTGCCCTCGAGGCTGACACCTTGTGTGGCGCTTGTGGGTTGGCCAGTAACCCATTGTTGTCCCCTCCCACTATGTCAGTGCTGCTCTTCCCGTCGTCGAGCTGCAGGTCTCCATGGGACAGTGATGTCAGTCAACTGAGTTGTTTCCGGTGACATTTCTGCTCACTCAGTCACTCGACGCCGCACTTTGACGCTGTTTTCAGCTTCATTTTGTTATTTTTCTAATCAAAAAGTTGGTCGGCGTCAAGTCTTTGTTTTTGTTTTGTTTTCTGTTCAGATGGTTCCATGTTGGGTTTGGGGCACGAAAGTTTGAAGGCGGGGACCCTCCCCCCCCCCATATGCGTCGGTGCCCATGTGGAAGTTGTTTTACCATTACGGAACCGCATGACCGGGGTTTCACTTGTCCAGGGCCAAATCAGGACATGGACTGCTGTGACGCTTGTTTCAGCATGGACTATTGCACCCTTGAGCTCCAGGTGGCGAGGTTGGGATGCAACCCCCCCCCCCCCAACATTTGGTGGCAAGCATCACACATGGGCCACTAAGACAAGGTCTTTGGGCCTTTCCCCCAGGCATCCCCCCACTACTCTACACACCCGGGGAGGGCAGGCTGCCATGGATTTGTGTTCTGCTGAGTCCAGGCGCCTGGTGGAGCGGTCGATTTCCCCTGGGAGATGGGCTGCTGACCACTTCAGGCCAGGTTTCCCTTCGGGAAATCGGGCGACCCCCAGTGTTGAGGCCTCAGCTACATGCGAGGCCTACACCGGTTGACCCGTCGAGGATTTTGCAAGGTGTGGCTTCGGCTCCTGACTTGGATTCCGGTGTCAGTGAGCAAGGCTGAAACTCTGATACCGTGAAATCCCTTCCGAACACCACCCTCGGTGCCGGGATGGGTTGGATGACCGAGGTCGCTTCTTTCGGGGTCTCTGTGGTCTCGTCTTCAGATTCAGAGGATGACCCAGAGGACCCAGACTGGCAACCCAGCTCTCCGGAGCAGTTGTCCCCCGGATTCTGTATGGGGCCCAATGTAGGATCAGAACTTGGACAAGACACTGTGCGTGGTGTCATCCCTTCCCCTGCCGGTGCCACGCAGGACTCCAATTCCATCCCTGGTGCCGTCTCAGTTAAGTGGCACCGTGCCCAATGACACTGCCGAGGGTGGTGTCGGTGACAGTGCTGCGGTCGACACCACACGTAGTGATGACATCACAGTCGGTGCCATCCTCTGTGTCGGTGCGACAGCCGGCGCTATTTCGGGGGTCAGTGCCATGGTCGGTGGCATCCCCATGGTCAGTGCCACCTCTGATGTCATCAAGACCAGTGTCAAGACCGCGTCTGGGGATGGCGCTGAGATCGGTACCACTACAGCCTTGGTGCCATTTTCGATGCCTCCTTTGGAGTTAGTGCCACGGTAGGACATGTCTCTGAGGAGGAGCCAGATTTCAGCGCCAGGTCTCTGCTGGATGCCGCCACAGAATTGGGGGAGGCAGAGGCCGACCTTGGTGCCGACTTTTCTCTGTCCTTATCCTTAAGACCTGTCATCATTGGGAGGTCTCACCTGAGGGACAGGTCTCAGTCCTCTTCTGGAGGTTTGGGGGCCGATCCACGCCCCACTCTGCTTGGGTGGCCTCGGTCACTGCGGTGCAGCATAGGAGTGCTGGTCTGAGCACCCCTTCCTCCTACAGGGGATGGAGTCCTGCATCGGGTGAGGAAAAGGCCACCCTGTGAGGCTGGCTGGCCTCCGGTCTCCACACCAGGGGTCTTCTCCCCTTGGGCTTCCTGTTGCTGTCTTGGGGACGGTTGAACAGCAGGTGGGGTCTGGACAGCGCACTTCTCTCATGGTAGAGGGATCCCCGCAGGTGTCTATAGCCTTGTCAGAGAGGTTGCGGTCTCTTATGACCATCTTGCCCAGACCTCACCCTCTCTACAACCTCCCCCCATTCTCCCATGTCTCTTGGGGCCCTTTGGGACCCCTTACCTGGGAGCAGTATAGGGTTACAGTGAGTGCTTTCCCAACATTCTTTAGGGCCATGAATGAGCTGGTCTTTGCAGTTCCTCATGCAGCACCATCATTCCCTATGCAGAGCCCCTTCAGGTTGTCGACTTCCTCCTTTGAGGAAGAGGACTCCCCTTCATGTCATTTGGCTGATGCTGACTTTACGGAGTATCAGCGGTTCCTGACAACAATGCCGGAGGAGGTCAATTTAACCCCAGTGTTATGACGCAATACTGAGTGTGTGACTATGGTGTTCCTTGGGGAGTACAACCAGGAATCCTTAGTAATCTCTTGGTGGAGAAGTCGCACAGTGCCTGGCAGTCACCTGCCACTTTCTCAGCCGCTGCAAACTGTTGGCACTGGTGTGGTGCCCCCTTGGGGTCTCCGGGGTCTTTGCCCCACCTCTCCTCAGGACTGAAGTGGCTAAACATCCCTTCTGGGCGTCTGCGCCTAACAAGAGATCATCCTTCTGACATGGACTCTGCAGAGTTCTACCTCTGAGACAGGCGGATTATTTTTTTTTTTTTTTTGGTAATATTTTCTCTTTATGCTCCTCCCCAGTTGGAGCCTTCCCTATCCGGCCACTCCTTCGGAGCGCCTAGGTCCCAACCTCCCCTTCAATCCCTGCCGCCCCCTCCCGGGTAGGCCGACATAACCCTTCATTGGGAGGGTCCCTCTCTTCCGAGGGGGAAGTATCTTACCGACCATGTCTGTGGATCCTGGGTGTTGCGGAGCTGGTCCAGGTTGTCTTCCGGGACTTTGTGACGGCGGGGCCAGCACTCGTCATCCAGTCGGGTGGGAAGCTCCTGTTTTCCGTGTTTGACCTCTGCAGTTCTCAGCCATGCGTGAGCATGGCAACCCAGGTTGGGGACTTACGGAGGGCGTGTCAAGGCACCACATCCCCCAAGCACGTCGCCAGTCTGCCCTAGGGTGCCAAGGCCAGACCCACCCTCCAGGAGGGAGGTGTCCAATGGATGCTCTGAATCCCCTTCCTGCCAGTCTCCGCTCCTGGTACCAGGCTCAGACATGAACCCGGGTCGATAGGATGCCGAGCAAACCCCTTCACTTGGTGCCATGGAGCTGGCATGCAGGTGGATTTTTGCCTTGATGCATCTCTTGTTATCTATCATAGCACATCAGGCGCACATGTTGGCTTGTTAGAGGCGCCTGTGCTCCCCCACCCAACGAAACCACAAGGTACGGATCTGCACACAGAGGAACGCCGCTCAATTGCACGCCTAGGATTTGCTCATCTGCGTTTGGCCCCGCCAATGCTCCGGGTTGGCTCTCCATCGCCCTCGCCACCACCCTTGGTCAACACGCCCTTATATAGGGGGTTGTTGTAGGCTGAATAAGGGAATTGTTATAGGCTGTTCAACCAATCATAAAAACCAAAAACAATCTCAGCTCAAATCACACATGCCTTTGGAAAGATAAATACGAGAAAGCCGAAAACCGGGCACCGTTCAACCAATCAGCTCACTTCGCCATTAGTAGGCTATATCCTCTCACCGCTAGTGGCTGCTCTTCTCTATCTTGCTACTCTTTTGGCTGGCATTTCCCCTTTTTGACAACTGCACACCTCAATCTTCACTATGCTTCTGTTACTCTCATTGTACACCCTGCTATCCCTAGTATTGATCCCCCACACACTGCTCCCCTTGCATACATAACCCCCCCCCCCATGCCATTGACTATCGCACACCTGCTTGGCAGTTTTGCTCTATAGCAGCACCAGTGTGGATAAAATGGCAAGTCTTTCTGACCCCATATGATTATGTAGATGGATACACCCCTACGGTCTTTTCACCATCTATCACTCTTAATGACTACCGCCCCAGGCGTATCACCCTAGGTTCTTCCTGCTACCCTTGGCAGCCATACCACCTGGATCCTCTGCTACAATCCATACCCCCTTACTTCGACTCCTTTTTCTCGCTACCCCCATATACTAAACCTCCTCATCCCTACATTCTCTGCCCAGAAAGGGCCCTTAGCTCACAAATCTCACTTTCTCAAAAAAGTTGTGCTGGAACCCAGCCCTCAGGGTCTTCCTCCTCCTCCTCCTTCGTCTCATGTCTGGGAATATCCACCCTAACCCTGGACCTCTCACACACCCTGCGCCGACTCACTCCCCTCACTATGGGCTGCGCATTGCCACACTAAACATTCGCAGTTTAAAGAAGTGAGACTCCTTCAAGTGTTGGGTCCTACAACACGGGCATGATCATATTGACGTGGGGGAAACCTGGCTCTCCTCCCAGATCCCAGACGCGTCTATAACCCTCTCTGGTTATAACTTATACCAAGCAGACTGGTAGAGTAAGCGTGGGGGTGGCTGCGCCGTTTACATCAAGGACGCACTATATGGACAAATACTCCCTACCCCCCCAGCTGGTGCCTGGACCCCAGGCCCTCACTCTCAAACTTACCTTAGGACGTTCTCATACCCCCCTACTCATCACTGTAGTATACATTTCACCCAGAGATCAGAAGGCGGTCTTCCACTCAGTACTATGCTCCCTGGCCGCCCTCCCGTCTCAAACTGAACAAATCGCACTCGGGGACTTCAAGATCAGTTGGTTAAGCAAGGCAGCTGCTCCATTTATCGATGCAGCCTCTGCCCGTGACCTAACACAAGTAGCCACATCTCCCACCCGACTGAATCAGTACACAGGGTCTTCCTCATTGCTAGACTTCATTTTCAACAGTCGCCCCCACAAAATCAAAGCGCATTAGTTCTCCCGAACACCTTTAGTGACCACTCCCCAGTTCTCTGCCGTTGGTCAGGCAAGGCACCCAAATTGCCTCCCAAAATAATCTTACAACACAAACTTGGCCCTGGCAAATTTGCCCATCTTAAATCGCATCTCACCACTATGGCTTGGTCCTTCATAATGAACACCTCCGACCCTGACAGAGCCCTCGACCTTTTAATCCTCTCCTTCAAGACCATATGCGACAAGTTTGCCCCAATTACTAAAAAGGTGGTCAAAGGTAATCCAGTGCCTTGGATCACCGACCACCTCCTAGCCCTGATACAGTCCAGAGACTCATTATGGTACCTCTGTAATGAATCTGGTATCCCTTCTGATAGGCAAAAGTACAGAGAGGTCAGGAACAAATGCATGTGGGCCCTGCGCAAGGCCAAAGCAGAGTATTATAAATCCTCCTTAACATCTACCTGGGGCTCTGGACACAGATTCTGGAACAACATTAAGGATATCTGTGGCAAAGTCCCTAACACTGTCCTGAATCAGATAATGATAGACAGTTGCCTGTCCTCCGATCCATCCAGTATAGTCACAGCCTTCAGCACCACCTTCACAAACCTCAGCCACATTCTCCCTCCTAATTTCTTTGACCCATCCCCAGCCAGCTTCCACTCTCCCCCACTGATGCCCCCCCCCCTTCGCCTACATTGCATTTCACCTAAGTCAGCTGAGCCGTGTCTTAAAAAAGCTCTAAGCCACTCCTGCTACAGTAGTGACACCTTAGACGTGAAACTTCTTCGGCTCACCCTCCATGAGGTACGTAACCCCCTCACCCATATTCTAAACCACTTCTTATGTCTAGGAAAATTCCCATCTAGGTGGAAATCTGCCTCCATCACCCCTGTTTTCAAAAGTGGGGACCGTACCATCATTAACTACCACCCCATCTCCATTCTCCCTCCCCTGTCCAAGGCACTAGAGCGGATTGTCTCTGATAAGCTCACGGACCAGCTTAACAAATACAACCTACTCTGCAAACAACAGGATAGCTTTTGGAAAGGTCACAGTACTACTACTGCCCTTCCCGAGCTAACAGCACACATCCATTCTGCCTTGGACAGAGGCGATATCACTGGTGCTGTCTTCATTGATCTCACTAAAGCATTTGACACTGTCAACCACTCGCTGTTACTCAGGGAGGCAGTATAGCGCAGTGGTTTAAGGCTCTGAGCTGCAAAGCTGGAGACCTGGGTTTGAATCCCACAGCCCCCCTTGCATATACTGTATGACCCTGAGCAAGTCCTTAGCTTCCCTGTGCTCCCAGGTTGCACCTGTAAACAAGCTTTCAGCTTAGCGTGTCTCACCTGGGTAAACAATTGGGGGGACCTACTGCACTCACCAACATTGGTCTCTCTCAAGACACACTTGGCTGGTTCTCTGATTACCTCTCGAACCGCTAAAAATTGATAACACCCTGTCCACTAGGATGCCTGTCCTCTCTGGTGTTCCACAGGGGTCCATACGAGGACCGCTGCTTTTTGGCTTCTTCCTTAACTCCCTCTCGAAATCCTGCCCTGGCAACCTACTACTATACATGGATGATGCTGTCCTTTATTCCTCCAACTCTGACCCCTTTGTACACCACCGTTCCCTGCAATCCTCCTTTAGTTGCACTGAAAATTGGTTCTTCTCTCAACGCCTTATTCTCAACTATAAGAAGACCAAAGTCATGCTATTCTGTCACCCTCTGAACTCCCAGAAAGAGCTCTGCCCCCAAGTTCTAACTACCAATCTTACCCTTTTGGTTTTAGTGTACTCCTTTGAATACCTTGGCATCACTGTAGACCCAGCCCTTAATTTCCACCTCCTGTCCACCACCCTCAATGTTGGGCTTGGGTTATTGTATCGTTTCAAACATTGCCTTACCCCTGATGCCTTTTAGGCTTGCTGTTTCCTCCTCGGTCCTCTCCCTACTCCACTATGGTCTACTGATCTATAGTGCAGCTAACGCCTCGTCCCTCGATAGACACAGTCTCTCCCTGAATAAATCCTGCCGCCTCATACTGGGATGCGACCGTCTCACCCATACTTGCTCACTCTATAATGACACCAACTGGCTAAATCTCGACGATAGAATCAGGTTCCACACTTGTCTCATGGCAGAAAAGACTGTCCTTGGCCCCCCCGGCTCAGTGCCATAGTCCACCCTGCCCTGGTGCTTAAGCATACCCGTAGGCCTGACAAACAATTCCTCTTGGTTCCCCACTGGCGAACCTCCCAGTTCCAAAAGTCTTTCAGCTACAGGGCCCCTTCTTGGATGAACAACCTGCCCACTTCAGTTGTGAATGAAAACAAAATTGGCCCTTTCAAAACATACCTTAGGGCCCACCTTAAGTCCTCTAATACTCGTGACTGCCACTGATCTTGCATTACCCCCTTTTGTTTTTTTTCTTATCTCCCATGACTACGGCCTCCAGCCTCTTTTACCCCCCAGGACCCTTACTTGAGCTGACGATTCTGCTATATCATGATTATAAATTTATTGCTAAAGATTTGTACAGATTAACATATTAGCCACCTGTTAACCTTCACTGCTCTTTGTAAATATGCTGAACTGTAAAATATGCTGAACTGTATTGCTTGTTGAATTAACTTCTAATGTCTGTTCTTATTCTGTGTGACATGGAACCTTTGTAAATGAGTCTCTGACTCAAAGGTATATCTGAATACTCAATAAATAAATAAATAAATAAACTTGTTAATTATGCACATTGTTTTGTTGATTCTATTTATTTTATTCTTATTGTATTTTTGTTTTTGAGGTGCTTATTTTTGTATGGCACCTGAGCCTGAAGGAAAGGGCGCCAGAGAAATAAAATTGCCTTACCATTAGAGTTTCTACTTGGTAACATTAGGTGTGATGTGAGTAAGCAGTAAGACCTGACACGATTTGGGGCTTTGGTGGATACCTGCACACCCAAGGGTGGGATGAGGCTGGACTTCACAGACAGAGGGCCTTACAGCCTCTGGAAGTTTGGGTATCCAATACCCCACACCCTGAAGGGTATTATTGTGCTTAGAAAAAAAGGTTTAGCAAGTAAATAAAAAAAAAAAAAACCTCTAAAATGGGGGCCGGCCTTTCGGTGCAGCAGTAGTACCACCGCTCGTGACGCCGACAACCAGGGTTCAGGAACAAGCCTGGGGAGTCGGAGGGCCAGCCAGGGGGAAGAGGTTGAGCATCCCAGGGACCGTTCATCTTCTCTGGGGAGAGAGGGGGGAGCTGAGGCTCAGCACTCAACTGGCCCCAGCTGGAGGCCTGGGGTACAGCAACCACCTAGCCAGTGCAAGGGGGAGGGATGTGACGGATGTTGGCGGTTATGCCTTGATGTCAGGGCACCTGTCGTGTCCACACAGAAAACGGGAAAATGGCTCTCCTGGCACCGGGAAGACGGAGCACTCAGTGCAGACCTCACAGCTCACACCTACCTCTCCCTGCCAGCCCAGTGAAGACAAGTTCGGGGTGTATGGGCCCCACCTCATCCCTGTCTATGTTGAAGAACCACGGCTCCATGTGGGTATTGGAGGGCTCCAGGTAGGTGCAAGAAATGGGCCAGACACCATAAGTGACTCCCAATTGTGTGATGCTTAGAGGGCTGAGGGGGAGGAAAAAGTACGATTTAAAAAAAAAAAACTGTAAAATATAAAAAGACACAAACAATACAATAAATTATTTAATATATGTTTACAAAATGTCATATAGTCCCTGCACAGAGGTTTTCTACTTGTCAGTAATTTTTCTTTATACACATGCAGTAGAAGGGTTGTTTGTTTACTGTGGAACATAAGAATGCAATATAGTGTATAAACCCCAACAACAACGAAACCATCATTCTAGGTGATCTAAACCTTGACTGGCTCTCCCCCAAAGTAAGTGGGCTAAAAGGACTTTGCGATGAGCTCTGTCTCTCCCAACTCATCACGGAGCCAACTAGGATAAATACCAAAAATTGGGCAAGCAGCTCTATCTTGGATGTCATCATTTCAAACCGTATTCACAAAATCCTGCACACTGCTGTATTCCACGATGACTTGAACAACCACAGCATTGTAGTTTTCACTAGATCCCGTGAAAAAAGTCCCACCTCATTCAAATTTATTACCATGCGTAGCTTCTGGAAAGAAAATGCTGATAATTATTTATCTGACCTCAACCATGTAAACTGGCAAAGCCTCTATTGAGCCAAAACAGTGGATGAGGCTGTCACCATCCTCAATGATAACTTGTCACCATTGGCAAACAAGCACGCCCCATCATCACAACCAGAGTCCAGAAGTTCTCCCACCCATGGTTCACTCCAGGCCTCAGTGCTGCTCTAACCAACCGGGATAAACTCTGGGCCCATGCAAGGCACACTAAGTGCCAGACCGACTGGCAGGCCTTCACAACTGCCAGGAATTCATGTGTCAATTTAATACACTCTGCCAAATCTAACTATTTCATTGAAACCCTTGAACCAGGCAAAGGGAACTCGGCCAAGATCTGTCAGACTATAAAATCGGTCGAAGGACGTAAGGCTGACCCTTCTGCCCCAACCAAAATCTGTGGCAGTGGAGTTGAAATCGAAGACCATGGACTTATCCAGGAAAAACTGAACTACCATTTCAAACACCATGAAGTCTTGCTATAATTAGGACCATTGCAGTTAGCCCCTGGCTCTGAACTGCCCCGGAGAGGAAACAGTTAACTCCAGAGAGATCTGGAGTTCCACAGCGCGAGGGCGCTGTTCAAAGCTCTATCTGGTCAGTTTCAAATGAAACTGCCAGATTCTTTACTCCGCTTTCACTGAACAGTCACTCCGGAGATCAGCTCCTTCAGCTCGTTCGTTTTCGGTTTATTCGGTTCATTTGAACCGGCAAATGTTTTAAAATTACCGCGGTTTCGGTTCAGAAGATCTATCTGGTAACCGTAAGTACTAAAATTAAAGTCTGTGTGGAAATTCATTATCGGTTCAGTCTGAACCGATCGGTTTGCTTATTTTGACTTTACTGACTTTAGAAGTGCGGTTCCCGGTTCTTATCGGTTCTAAAAAAACCCTTTAATTTTCTGGGTTTTTTTCCAATACCCGTGACACAGTTAGGAACCGATAAGGGTGTCTTGCCTGGCGCGCTAGGGCAAGTTTGTTGGTTAGGCTGGCATTATGTCTGAGAAACCCAAAAGAAAATCCGGGCTCACTGGGTTTCAACACTGTGATGTCTGTGGGAAGCCTTGCCAAGGCTGACCCACACACCACTGTGTCTATTGTCTGGGGCTGACCACCTCCTGTCAGACTGCCAGGTGTGTAAAATTTCCCTGCAGCCACCCTGGAAAGAGATTGGGCGGCTCAGGGAGCGAGAGGCCAAAAAGTCCGCTGACCCGGATGGCCAGCCGGTCCAGCTCCTACTGGACCAGAGGAGTGCCCTCTGACCAGGCGTGACTTCCTCGGGCAAGAAGGCTGGTTCAGAAGAACCAGTCAAAGTAAAAGACAAAGAAATCAGCAGGTCTGAGTCCAATATTGCCTCTCCTACTGCTGCAGAGATAGCTAAAGCCATTCAGATTGTCAGTCTTTGTCTCGGGGACTTCGAACCCCTATAGTTGGGAAAAGGGGGCTCGTTCAGGTCAGTGGTTCAGGATTATGATGTTGGGGATTTTATGAACCACAGGAGGGGGAGGACCTTGATGAGTGTATTTGTGACTGGGAAGGTCTGGAAGTGCCCATGGGCAGACGTTTCTCAGACAGACCCTTTGAGTCTCCCCTTTGCTGTCTGAGTCCCTTCTCATTTCAGGTTTTATAAAAGGTGGCAGAAACCCTCCAGCTCCCTTTAGAGGAGGCTGTGGATGAGCAAGAGGAGCCTGATTATGTAGAAATGATGGATATTCCAGAGTCTAGAAGGTTGTCTATTCCTTTGCATAAGTCATTTAGGAAGCAAACAAAGATTTTAAAATCCTCATTCTGTCCCTCCTGTAGATAAAAAATGGACAGAAGGTATACTTTATCAAGCCCTAATACAGACTTCCTCACTGAGCAGTGTAGTCATGTAGTGTTGTTCAAGCTGCAGCCTGTGACAAGGCTAATATTCCCCTGGCCTCACATCCTCCTGATAAAGATTCCAGGAAGATTGATGCCATGGCGAAAAAGCAATATATGGCAGCTTCGTTGGGACTCAGACAGGCTAATTATATGGCTTATGTGGCTAGATATCAGAAATCTAGGTGGGATACTATATTGCAGTTGGCCAAGCAGGCCCAGGGCCAGCTGGCTAGTGAGTTGGAACAGGTGGCTGCTGATGGCATTGAAGCCTCTAAAGTTCAATTTCATACTGCTGTTGATGTTAATGATGTTTCTTCTAGGGTCATGGCCACTTCTGTAGCTCTCCGTAGGTTGGCATGGCTCAGATGCACTAATCTGTCCCAAGATACCCAGTCAAAGGCTATAGATTTTCCTGTGATAGGAAATTCTCTGTTTGGGGATCAAGCGGAAAATTACATGAAAAGATGGATGAATACAGAACTACCTACAAAGTGCCCAAGCTAAGGAGGCATGCCACTCCTCAAAGGCATGCCCCAGGGGTAGGGCAGGCCTACCACAGGCCTTTACCAATTTCAGGCCTCTTCAGCCTTTGCACAGAGGGTTTTCAGGGGCAGAGGTAGGCAGGGGCACAGGCAGGCCCTCTCCTTCTCCTCAGCCTAAGCTGCTGCTGCCAAGCACACACCCTGACAGGGTGTCCAGGACATTCTCCTGTACCGGTGGGGGCAGGTTGGCATTCAGCAGCCAGAACTGGTTGTCCCAACCCGGACAAATGGGTTCTGGAAGTGGTAAGCCAAGGTCTGATTCTCAGCTTCAAGCAGTTTCAAAGATGAGAGCCAGACATTTTCCCCTAAATCCTTCAGAAGCCCTTGCTTTGGAAGCAGAGGTTTCGTCTCTTCTGGACTGCAAAGCAGTGGAAAGGTTCCCCTTGCCATCAGGGCAAGGGCTGTACTCAGTACTTCCTGACCCCAAAAAGACAGGAGATTGGCCCATTCTAGATTTAAGATTCCTGAACAAGCACCTTTTGAAATCAAAGTTCAAAATGTTAACTCTGGCAATGATTTTGCCTTCCTTAAAAGCCAGGGGACTGGCTAGCTTCCCTGGACCTCAAGGATGCCTATTTTCATATCTTAATCAGGCCTTCTCACGAAAGTACCTCAGGTTCGAACTGCCCTCTGGCCACTACCAGTTCAGAGCAATGCCCTTCGGTCTCACTTCTGCTCAAGGTTTTCACAAAATGTCTAGCTGTGGTAGTGGCCCTTTTGAGAAGGCAAGGGGTAGCTGTGTTTCCCTACTTGGACGACTGGCTCATAGTGGGTCAGTCCCCAGAGCAGGTAAAATCCACTTGCAAGTCACCCAGCAGCTTCTCATTTCTCTGGGATTCTGCTGAACTTTCCAAAGTCAGTTCTCGAACCAGTTCAGGTACTAACTTTTATAGGTGCAGAGTTGAACACAAAGTCAGCCAGGGCATTTCTTCCCTCGGAAAGAGTGGACAGAATCATTGCCCTGGCATCTTCCTTACCCTCCGGGTCTCTCGACCAGCAAGGCACTTTCTGCAACTCCTAGGGCACATGGCGCTTCCACAGCTGTCGTGCAGAGCAAGATTTCAGATGAGGGACATCCAGTTCCACTTGAGGTCCTACTGGTCTCAAAGGAAGCCCCTTACCAAATTAGTCCCAGTCACCAAAACCCTGATCCTAGCCCTTCAGTGGTGGCAGGATCAAAGCAACCTAACCCAGGGGTCCCATTCTTACCTGTCTTCATTCCCTCACCCTCACCACGGATGCCTCCCTGTTAGGGTGGGGGGCTTACTCATGGACCTTTCCACTCAAGGAGTGTGGTCCCTCAGGAATCTCTGCTCCACATCAACCTGTTGGAACTCAGAGCTGTTTTCTTAGCTCTCCAAGTTTTCAGATACTGTCCAGAACAAGGTAGTCAAGTCAGGACAGACAACACCACAACAATGTGGTACATCAACAACAAGGGGCACCGGTCTTCAGCCTTGTGCACCGAAGCAATGAAGTTGTGGTCCTGGCTTACTCCTGAACACCTCCTGATAGCAGTTCACCTTCCAGGGAAGGACAATGTCCTGGCGGATGCCCTCAGCAGGATTTCTCAGGGCCATCACGAATGGGCTCTGAATCCTCAGGTGCTGGGGTCAGTCTTTGCCAGGTGGGGCTCCCACAGATGGATCTTTCGCAGCCCCAGACAACCACCAACTTCCTCTGTTTTGTTGCAGGCCTCCAGTGCTGGGATCAGTCCCTCTGGGCGCCTTTCAGTTGAATTGGGAGGAAGTTCCTGTATGCCTCCCCCTTTCCCTCCTCTTCAGGGTACTGGTAAAGATCAGAACTCAGCCCTGCAAAGTGATTCTGATTGCTCAGACTGGGCCAGGCAGCCCTGGTACCTCTTCTCCTGTCCCTCACATTTCACCCTCCCTGACCTTGCCCAGGACCCACGACCTGCTGACCTGTGCACAGGGGAGAGTGTGGTATCCGGACCTCAGTTCCCTCCACCTCAAGGCCTGGTTCTTGAGGAGCTAGAATTTGCTGATTTACACCTTTCTCAAGGTGTCTTGGATATTTTGAAGGCTTCTAGGAAGCCTTCCACTAGAAACTCCTTATAATTCCAAGTGGAAGAGGTTTTCCTTCTGGTGTTCTGAGAGGCAGATTGTACCAGAATCTGCTGACTTGGCTATTTTATTGGACTACTTGGTCCACTTAAATTCACTAGGCCTCAAACCAGCTACTTTGAGGGTTCATTTGGCAGCTGTTTCTGTTTTTGTTTCTGCAGGGAAACCAGTTTCCCTCTCCTCTCACCCTGTGTTTTCCAAGTTTTTCAAGGGGTTACTTCACTAACCCTCCCTTTCGGGAACCAGCTCCTGCCTGGGACCTGAATGTTTGCATTGCTCAGCTAATGCAACCCCTTTGAGCCTCTGTCTTGGCAGATCTCAAGTTTTTAACTTGGAAGACTGTTTTCTAGTGGCTATCACTTCTGCTAGGCGTATAAGTGAATTACAAGCCTTGTCAGTAGAAAAGTTTTATTTCTTTCCACAGAGATAAAGTGGTCCTCAGGACTAACAGAGAGTTTTTACCTAAGGTGGTTTCAGATTTTCATCTTAACCAATCCATCTCTCCCAGTATTTTTTACTGAGCATTCTTCCTCTGGTGAGAGGAAATTGCACAGTTTGGACATCAAAGAGCTCTTAGTTACTATTTGGAGCGTACCAAGGGTCATAGGTTGAATCCTCCAACTCTTCCTTACCTATGGAGAGTGGGTAAGGAGACCCGGCTACTAGGAGGACAATCAAGGTGGATTGTCTCTTGTATCCAGTTCTGTTACAAAAACTAGGTAAAGAACCTCCCTCAGGACTGAGGGCTCACTCCACCAGGGTACAGCTGCATTTCTAGCGGCGCTGGAGATATTCCTATTTTAGAAATTTGTCAAGCTGCTACCTGGAAGACAGTCCACACTTTCACCAAGCATTATTCTCTGGACGTCCAGTCCAGGAGAGATGCTCGTTTTGGCACAGCTGTGCTTCAGAGCCTATTCCCTAAGTAGGTTCTGGCCCTCCTCCATGGAGGTACTGCTGTATAATCTGCAATGGTCCTAATTATAGCAAGACTTCATGGTGTTTGAAGAAAAAATTACTCACCTTAGTAATTGCTTTTCTTCTCATGGAGTCTTGCTATATTAGGACAACCCTCCCTCCTACCCCTCTCAGAATTCCTACTTGGGTATGGGGTTGGCAATTTGGTGCAAGCACTGTGTCATGCCATTTTAGCCTTTCTAGTTCCTCCCTTGTTTCATTTGGGTTAGGGAACTAGGTAATTCTGATTTTTTGTTAAGTGGTAGATGGCCCCCTCTCTGGACTTGAGTCTTTTGGGGAGAGGGGGCCTATTAGTGCTTGTCAGGGGTGATCCTAACAATAATAGGTATATTGTTTTATTCTGTGTTTGTTGTTGTTGTGTTTTGTTGTTCTACTACTAGTAGGTGGCCAATGGCTAGTGTAGGGCTTTTCCACAGACTTGCTATATTAGTTTAACTTCGTAAAGAACCTGGCAGTTTCATTTGAAACTGACCAGATAGAGCTTTGAACAGCGCCCTCGCGCTGTGGAACTCCAGATCTCTCTGGAGTTAACTGTTTCCTCTCCGGGGCAGTTCAGAGCCAGGGGCTAACTGCAATGGTCCTAATATAGCAAGACTCCATGAGAAGAAAAGCAATTACTAAGGTGAGTAATTTTTTCTTCGCCACCATCGGGCTGGCATTTGATTCCTCTACCCGGACACCAACACAACCCCTGTATCCTCGCGCCCATATCCCCTCCAGCTTCACCCCGTGTCTTACAAGGAAGGAGAAGATCATCTTAGCAAAACTGATACCAAAAAAGGAGGTGGAGCAGATGGGATTAAACCTTTTTTCCTCAGCCGGCCCAGTGGCGCTGAGGGTGGAGGCGCTGGACGCCACATCTCGCTCCACGTCAGTGACCCGGGTTCAGGAGCGGACTCTGGTCGCTGGTGGGTCGGCTGGGAGAGTACGGCTTGCGTCCCGACGGATTCGTCTCAAGGGAGGGTCGGGTGGGAGGGCGCTGCTCATCGCACTTCCGGGCGGAGGCTCGGGGGACTGCAAGCTATCATTAGAAGGGAGACAGGTAGCCCAACATGCAGAAGATGTCGGCGACTAGAGCCATGACGTCACAGGGGGGGTGGAAGCTGCATGGGGGAGGAAGGAAAGTGGGGAAAACACCTGTCGGCTCCGGGAAGATGGGCTTCCTGCTCACAGACTACCTCCGGACCCGACGAAAGTTGATTTACGAGGGTCCGCCCCACCTCGTCCCCGCTTGGGGGGTAAGCCTAAGCTACATGGGGGATCCGGAGGTAAGTATCAGTGGGCAGGGTGGCAGAAGGATGACCCGTTGGATGCCCTGAAGGGTCAGGGCCGACAGGTAGTGGGAGAAGACAAAAGTACAATTTCAAAAAAAAAAAACCTTTTTCCTCAAACTAGGCCGCTGTTATCTTACTGCACCCATCCTTCACATTTTCAGCCTGTCTGTCTCCACCGCCACAGTATCTTCCTACTGGAAATCTGCTCATATTCTGCCCGGCCCCCCCTTCAGATCCGGTGACCCCTGCGATCTGAACAATTACAGGCCCATCTCCATCCTCCCAGTACTGTCCAAAATCCTCGAAAACTAATCTACAGTCAAGTAAAAGGCCACTTTGAAAAATTACTCTCTATTCAACCCAGCCCAGTCTGGCTTTAGACAAAACCATAGCACCATCTCTGCTCTAGCAAAAGTTACCAATGACTGGTTCATGGCTCATGCTTCTAAAAAAAGTAACAGGCGCCTGTTTTCTTAGATTTGAATAAGGCGTTTGATACCATTGATCACAACCTCGCTCTTCTTGGCCTTACAAATTTAGTTGCTGCTGTTACTATAGTACAGTGGTTTGCCAGCTACCTCACAGGTAGGCTCCAGAAAATTAAAATTGATGGCCTTCTCTCGGACTCCCTGCCAATCACAAGAGGTGTCACACAAGGTCCATTCTAGACCCTATACCATTTTCGATCTATAGTAACACCCTGGACTCCAACATCATTAAGTCCAAGCTGCATTTCTTTGCGGACGACACCGTGATGTATACTTTCAAACCAACTTTGGCCAAAGTCTGCGATGAGCTGCAGTCTGATTTCTTGCAGCTTGAACAGAACTTCATCAATTCCAAACTTACTAAACAAAAAAAAAAAACACGAAGGTAATGTTATTCACTTATAGCAGCAACCCCCCCATCCAAACTAAGGTTACATGTGCATCTATTGTGACTACCCTAGGTGAAACACTCGGAGTGGTAGATAAATTCAAATACCTAGGCATATGGCTTGATAATAAACTGTCCTTCAGTGCCCATATTGACAGCCTCACCAGCAAACTCCAAGCTAGGCTAGGATTTTCTTCTGAAATAGCGAGCTCTTTCTACCCGAGGTCAGACTTAGACTTGTTCAGGCCACGTTCCTATTGCTTCTTGACTATGGTGATATAATGTATAACTGCACCTTGGCAAGCAACCTACACAAACTTGACGTTTTGTTTCATTGTGCACTGCATTTTGTTACCAAGGTACCTTTTAGGATGCAGCACTGTGACCCGTACTCAGAAGTTAGCTGGACGTCCCTCACCACTAGGCGTCTGACTCATCTCGGCATGTGGATGCTCAAAATACTATTAATTGAACTCCCGGGATACATCTCATCTCTCATTCACATTTCTCACAGCACCTATCCCTATGGAAGTCTGCTTTAATCCACCTGGACATACCTAGGACTCTCACTTCCCTTGGCAAGGGCGTAATTTTTTATGCCCTCCCAGTGGCATGGAATAGCATACAGGCGGTGTTTAAGCTAACTAGCCTTGTGTCGGTTAAAATTTTTCAAAGCCCTGGCTGCAAAACATTTTAAGGAAGTATGTAATTTGTCAGAGGGCTTAGCTCCCTCTTCCATCACCTCCATCCCTCCACCACCCACACCGAGCCACCTTTCTACCCACCCCCTGCTTACCCTTTTCTCCTCCCTCTTCTCACCTTCCTATAACCCCTCCTCCCTTCCCTCCCATGTACCCTCCCCATCCCCCCTTCATATTCTCTCCCTCTTCCCTGTTGCCCGTTGCCTCCTTCCCCTCCCCCTCCAGCTCAGCCCCTCTGAACCCTCATCCCTTTTAAGAATGTCTCCATACTCCACTCTCACCTCACCCCCACACACCCATGCACTCAACTCTTTTCCTTTCTATCTCGCCTATTTCTACCTCTTTTCAACCTGTCTCTCCGTGACTCCATAGTATGCATGTCCACCCTTTGCTCTCCCTACTTCTGGCCTGTCCTGGTGCTTTACCCATCCTTTACACTGTTATTCCCCTACGAATCAGCCACTCCTTCCACCCTATTCCAATATGCTACACAAATGCGTTCCAGTAACTACCCCTCTCTAACTGTTGCTTAAGCCTTCATTGCTTGCTCTGTATTTTCCCTTCCCACTCTGTATTTAGTCAGTTCACTACCATGTACTTTATTACTGTATGATTATGTGACCCTCCTATTTTTTCTGAGCATTGTACTTTATTGTACTCATTATTGCTGTCATGCAACTGTTCCGTATTTTGCGTCATCTGTAATTCTCTGTAATTATGCTCTTATGCACCTACCTTTGTTGTCTTTATGTATATGCCCCTGTTATATGTAATCTGGACCTCCTTGTGAATGAGCCTGGTCAGTGGAGCTTTCCCTGCAATAAACTTGAACTTGAAGTTTACCAAAGATCTTTAAAAAGAAATGTTTTTGTTTTCTCATGAGCAGCCTGTTGCTCGAAGCTCTTAATTTTTATATTCAAGCTGTTAATATTTAAAGTTGATGATGTTAACTATAAGAGAAATATGCTGGAATACAGTGAAGTAAATGTCTCGTCTAGCTCACAGGGCATGGTGGGACAGGTATCTCCGAAATCACCGCATCACCACATAAGAATTACAATTACTGCTTGTGCTAGCATTGTTAGAATTGGTCATTGTTTAGATCAAGACAGTAGAGGTCAGCGGTTAGGATGATGCTGTGGTTTCAATATAGATAGAGAACCCCGGTTTCTTAAGACTCCCACAGTAGATCAGAGAGCCCGTAAAGAAGTTCAAGAGTTAGGCTCTTGCTAAACAAGCAAAAAAAATGCATGGTAGGATGCGTGGGCAGCAAGATGGGTAGAGGTCCTGTTAGGGTTGGCAAAGGGGTTAAAATAAATATTAATTACACACAATAGAATACTAACTGGTAGGAGTTATACTGGAATTGAAAAGGAAGTTTATCGGGGTTAGGGTTAAGTGTCAGATAATTACAGGACACAGCTCATATACAATCCCTTTACTCCTCTAGCAGAATTACCGAAAGTCGGAGTTGTCGCCTCCTCACACCCGACAGTCAACATGGCTATAGACAGCACTGATCTCTCTACACTCTCTCGGGCACTAGCAGTATTCCATGGCTTAGGTCAACAAATAAATTAAAAAAAAAGTAAAAAGGACAATAATAAATAAGATATTACATAAGATGGTAGGTACCTAGTATAGAATGGTGAGGGAGATTTCCCATTGAAAAGGGGGCAGGCAGATCACCAAAAGTAGAGGAGATGGACTAGAAGTGAAGGGAAATAACGGAGAGTCTCTCGTTCCCTGCAATGAATAGGTGACCGAATACAGATGGGGAAACTTGTAGTAAGGTAGCAAACTGTCTCTGTCATGGGTGGACTATCTCGAAGCAACACAGACTGTGACCTCTTGTTTATTTTTAGTGTTCACAGCTAGATTTGTCCGTCATCCTGATAGAGTAATCCCCTTATGTATGGCTTGTGTAACATCTGATTCAGTGTGAATTGCAGCTGTTAGCTAACTGTTGTTAATGTTCTTCCCCCCTCACCCTCCCTCCTCTGTAATTCCCATTCTGTGTACAATTCAATTAAATATCATGTTCCAGACCTGTGTGTTGTTCCGACTTTACTGCTGTATTCCTTAGTAGTGGCTCTCTGAATCAAGCTGCAGATTGGGTGGTCTCCTCCAACTAACCACAACCACTACTTTCAGCAGTGAGAGGGGAAGGTGAAACATTTTTTTATTTTAAAACTAATTATGCAGCCAGCCCAGTGGCATGGAGGGCTGAGGCATCATGCCTTACCGGCGACCCGTGTTTTTTGCAGTGCAAGCTGGTCGCCGGGGCTCGACTAGGGAGGGAGAGGTCGAGTGTTCGGAGGATAGCTCTCCTCTCCCTGGGAGGGGTGGGGATGGTATCCGCTGCTTGACTGGCCCCTAGCAGTGGCTGGGGGCCAGCGCAACAGACCCACACAAAGGGGGGCAGAGCCAAGCAAGATGCCTGGCGTGCCACGTATGGAAGCGTGTGCAGCTCTGCCATTGGCGTCATTGCACACCTTGGCTCCACACTTGGGATGGGACAAAATCGGAGGAGAAAACAAGCTGAACGGTGGGACAAAGCAGGTCTCCCCACTGCACCGGGCCAGCTGGCACCTTAAATTGGTGAGAAGTTATGGCCGGCATGACGTCCGATGAGGGGGGGTGGAAGGGGGCCGGTCGGCGGGGGATAAAGAAATTAGGGGGAAAAAATGATTATGTAAAGCTATACATTCCCAAACTCATAGATACATAGACAGTGTCAGCAGATAAGGCCTATGGCCCACCCAGTCTGCCCATTTGAGCTTGTAAGTTCAGTTTATGTTTTCCTAGAAGTCTGTTGCCCCTTACCCCTGACCCCCAGAATTCCTTTGTCTATCCCATGCATTCTTAAATCCCGTGATTGTTTCAGCCCCCACCACTTCCTCTGGCAGGGTGTTCCACTTGTCCACCACCCGTTCTGTGAAGAAATTCTTCCTTATGTTTCCTCTGAATGTCCTCCTCCAACTTCATCCCATGCCCTCTAGTCCTGGAACATCTTTTTCACTTAAAATAGTGTATTCCTGCACCCTGTTCCTCCTGTAAGATACTTGTATGTCTCTATCATATCCCCTCTCTCCCTCCTCTCCTCCAGGGAGTACATATTCAGTTCCTTCAACCTGTCCTCATAGGATCTGTGATGTAAGCCATGTACCATCTTTGTTGCCCTCCTCTGAACCTTCTCTACCCTGTCTATGTCCTTACGTAGGTAAGGTCTCCAGAACTGTACACTGTACTCCAGGTGGGGCCTCACTAGTGTCTTGTATAGTGGAATTATGACCTTCCTTTTCCTGGCTGGTGATGCCCCTACCTATGCATCCCAGCATCCTATTTGCTTTACCTGCTGCCTTGTCACACTGTTTCCCTACCTTGAGGTCATCAGAGATGATAACCCCAAGATCCCTTTCCTGCTTGGTGCATGCTATATCCTTATCCCCCAACTGATATATTGTGCCAGGGTTTTTGTGCCCCATATGCATTATCTTGCACTTCTTTGCATTGAATTTCAACTGCCAAACCCCTGACCATTCTTCAAGTTTCTGCAGGTCCCCTCTCATTCTGTCTACACCCTCTGGTGTGTCTACTCTGTTACAGAGCTTTGTGTCATCAGCGAACAGTGAAACTCTGCCTTCTAGGTCCTGTGCAATGTCACTGATGAAGATGTTGAATAGGACCGGTCCCAGCACTGATCCCTGTGGTACCCCGCTGGTCACTCTTCCCTCTGTGGAGTGACGGCCATTTATCACCATCCTCTGTGTCCTGCTGCCCAGCCAGTTACCTACCCACCACACTACTGTCCTGCCCACACCCATATGCCCCAGTTTGTGTAATAGTCTTCTATGTGGCACAGTGTCAATGGCCTTGCTGAAGTCCAGATAGGCCATGTCCACTGCCCTCCCCGATCCACCTCCCTAGTCACCCAGTCAAAAAATTAAACGAGGTTGGTCTGACATGACCTCCCCCTGGTGAAACCATGGTGCCTTGGGTCCTGTAGTCAATTGACAACCAGTTGTTTCACCAATCTCTCCTTCAGTAGTGCTTCCATGATCTTCCCCACTACTGAGGTGAGGCTGACTGGTCTGTAGTTCCCCGCTTCCTCTTTGTTCCCACTTTTGTATAAAGGGACTACATCTGCTGTCCTCCAGTCTTTGGGTACCTCCCCTGTTTCCAGTGATTGGCTAAACAGGATAGCCAGAGGTTCAGCCACCACCTCTCTTAGTTCTTTAAGGATCCTGGGGTGCACCCCATCTGGCCCTATTGCTTTATCAACTCTTATTACTTCCAGTTCCTTCAGGACCCTTTCTCGTGCAAAGGGACTTGTGTCCATTTCTGCACCATTCTCACCCCTTGTACTCCCTTCAGACCCATTACCCTCCTCTTCCCCTGTAAAGACTGAGCAGAAATACCTGTTCAATATGTCAGCTTTACTCGAACAAGCAAACTAAGCCCCCATCCCCATGCTCGCCACACTAAAAATGCATTTGAGGCTGTATGCTTGCAGCTCTCTGAATTGACAATGGGAGGGAGAACTTTCTGCCGTTTTTTAACTAATTACGTAAAGGTATACCTGCCCACACTCAAAGAAACAAGCAAAATAGAGTAGTGTAGAGCGGAGCTAGCTGTTGGGTTGGGGGGGTGCAAAGTGCTAATAACTGCCAGCCAAAGTTGATGTTAATGCAGTAGCTAACAAAGTTATCAGGCCCAGCTGTCAGTGCTGTAGGAAGGCATTTTGGTGCCCTGGGCAAGAGACTAATTTTGCGCACCCCCCCTTTAGAAAATATCCGGGGGGGGGCTAGGGTCCGCAAGGCCGCTAGAAGCTCTGAGGGGTTTACATGCTCTGTGGTGAGTTTTGGGGCTTTTCTTGAAGAAAAAAACATACTTTTGTTACATGTTTCCTACCCCTGACTTTAGGGAATATTTTGCTTCCATGCATGGAATATGAGATGTGGCTGGAAGACTCTGGCTGGCTTCCTAGGGAGGGGGCTTCCTGTCACTCATGCACAGGCTGGGGATGGGGTTTCCTGTCACTCTTGCAAGCTTAGGGAAAAGCTCTCCCAGTCACTTGTGTAAGCAGTGTGTGTGGGGGGGGGGAGCTGCCTGCCTGTGACTTATAGAAGTGAGGGGCATCTTAGTTCCTTGTAACTCCCCCCCTTGAAATAGAAACAACGCATTAATTGATGAGGTCTGACCAGCTCTTATAGTTGCAGGACTCCAGCTGACAGCAAGTCGTCACCACAGACTGACTCAGTAGTTATTACTAGTAACAGACTACTGACTGAGTCTAGTAATCTCCAAAGAGTCTGTAGTCTGTCCTCAGTGTCCGTGGAGAACGGAGGGAGGGAGGACGAGAGGGCGGAAGCCCTAGCCCGTGGAGCAGACTGGAGGTCCTGTGGTGTCAGCAACAGTTGCACTGATGTTTTACATTTATTTATTTAGTTTTTGTTGACCGGGTATGCGCACTAGACAAATTCTGCCTAATATGAAGTCCTGGCTGCTTCCAAGTTTTACTTCCTGATCACAGAATTTTGATTTATGCTTCCAATGTACTCACTTGCCTATGAGAAGACGGGGAGTTCTACCTGGGAGGTGAGAAGGAGGTTAAAGGTGCTGAGTGTAAGAGTGGTGAGACAATGGGGTCACCAGCACATGTAAAAGAGGTTAAAGGAAGGGAGACAAAGATTTGAGATACACTGGTGAGTAAACAGGAAAATTAACTGAATAAAAATAATTCTCACATCTGGTACAACCTCAGAGGTTGTATCAAATGTGAGAATTATTTTTTATTCAGTCACCACTTTGTGGCAGCGCTGTCTGAAGCTTTGAATGTCCAGTCCTGGTTGCAGAACAATTGTAACAGTCTCCAGCATGACATGATTAAAATTTATCACAAATATCATGCGTATTAGTCACTCTCTAATTTTTTTCAATCAGACGCCCACCTCCCCCTGCCCCCATCATATTGTTGTCACATAGACAGACAGATGAACGATTACAGTCAAAGACAAAGAAAGTCCCTAAGAGAATGTCCAAAGATGACGAAGTCACAAAACAAACCCATCCAGGTGCACACACACACACACACACACACACACAAGAAGGAACCAACTGAACTTAAAGTCTTTAAGGAATTAAACCAGTTAGCCAGGAAATGTTATTTTATCTCAGGTGGCGCGACGATGGCTCAGCAAGTCTCTCTCTCAACTCCAGCAACACATATAAGAGGTTAAAGGAAAGGGTCAGGGTGACCGAAAAAAAGATGATACACTGGCGACTGGCGAGTAACAGTAAACAGGAAAATTAACTGAATGAATAAAAATAATTCTCACGTCTGGTACAACCTCAGAGGTTGTGCCACACATGAGAATTAATTTTTTTCAGTCAACACTTTGTGGTCGCACTGAAGCTTTGAATGTTCACTGTCCAGTCCTGGTTGCGGATGCGGAACAATTAACATATGAACGATCACAAAAAAAAAAAAAATCCAGGCGCACACACAAGGAATCAACTGAACTTTAAGCAATTAAGCTAGTTAACCAGGAATTTGGAAATGTTATTTTTTCCATTCTCGGGCAGCGCGGTGGCAGCTCAACTGCAAGTCTCTTTCTCAGTCACTACTAGGACAGTCGAATAATATAAAATAAATAAAAAAGCAAGACAGAGGATTCGGAAGAGTGCACATGTGTGCTTGCTTGCCAATGCTTACATTAAATTAAAATTAAGTTTTTAATTTCAGAATCGCTCTCTCTCGCTATCAAGTCTCTAGTCTTTCGTTCCTTTGCTAACTGCCTCTTACAACAACCACGTGCTCTGGCTCTCTGCCCCTACCTTTTATACTGGCACCTGGCCTGCCAGTTACCACCAGTCCACATGATTTTTTCTGTCTTCAGACAGCGCGACCATTTGACCCCCCCAACACTTGCTGGCCCTTCCACGGATGCACCGCTGCTGGAAGCCACTGTAAGTACAGTAAATAAAAGAAAAAAATGTTTTTAAAGTTACCAAAACTGCACCCATTGGAGGCATGCGCCCAAGGTGGGTGCTCCATCCACCCCACCCTTCCTACAGTACAGCCAGCTGTACAGTAGTAAGTGTGGCAAAAGTCATTTTCAGTTGCTTCTGATAAATGGGACAGCTGCTTCGGCTTAATTGGGATGAAGTGCCCACCATGGAACTGTCCCAATTAAGCATCTTTTAATGTACTGTGCTTGTTGAGACTGGAATGGGGACATTGTGAAAAGACATTATTACATGTTTTCACTTACACTTAAGAAGAATGCTAGAGAGTCAAGAAAAATAATGTGAGATTGTAGAACTAACAGAAGATGGGTGACCCCTGGAAATCCAAGAGAAGAAACGTCCCTGCATGATTGTGCCTGCCTTGGGCTACCCTTTACAAACATCATTCCTTGCAATCATGAGTGGTTTGGGATTTTGCATCTGCTTCAGAATCCTCTGTAATCTGGGCGTGGCAATGGCACCAGCCATAAAGGGGTAGCCAGTTCCTGATGTTAAATGATTAAAAAAGTGACTGCACTCACACGTAACAGAATAAATACCCAGGAACAGCTGTTCTTTGAATATATTGTATATTTTATTTATAAACATTTGGCAGTAGTAAAAAGGCAACAAAATGGCTACAAATCACCACAACAGTGCTAAATATCATAAACAACAATACTGCAAAAACTTGTGATACTGATCATCAGTTGTAATGTCAGGCTATATTTATATATTTATGTATTTATTTACTTGTTATTACCCTTGTCTGCTCTGTAGTTATAAAATTTGAAAATAAAAAGTTTAAAAAAAAGAACAGTTTTCCTGGTTATCTGTCTTTTAAAGAGCAGCTGACGCTTTCATGATAACTTAAACAAAACAGAATATTTAGATACACTTTGGTTTATATTTCACATCAGTTCTGTATTTTTCCTTCCCATTATTTATTATTGAGTCCATTTGCATGCAAACTGGAGCTCTGCTCCTGAAGAATTCATCTATTTCTGTTGCTTTCTCCGCACTTGATGTCAAAACGCACTGCCTGTGACATCACAGTTACTCCCATGGTAACAGATTATGATTTCACAACAGAGGATTATGATTTGAAGTAGGGAGTAAGTTATAGAGGCAAATGAACTCTAACAGCTAAAGATCATGTATTCATGCAAATGTCCTCTGTAATAAAAGATGGGGAGGTGAAATCTATAGAATATATTTGGAATGCAAGCTGAATTGTACCTAATTATTATGTTTTTCAAAGTTTTCTTTGAGGTGTCAACAGCTCTTTAAGTGTGAGTGCTGCCACTTTTGTTTAAGTTCAATCCTAGGATACAGAAGTTCACAAGAGAGACAGCTGTATGAGAGGATTTTTAAACTACTAAAAAAATCAAATATGTATTTGTCTGACCATGCCGAGGCCCTGTGCCAGGAAAGTGGACTCAGCACAAGCAGGCATTCCCTGGCAGGGGTTGTCCTGGCCTTGGGATTGGAGGGGGTGAGGATGTATATGCCCATATGGCAGGTTCTCCCTGACATAAGGGCAGCAACCACCTAGTCATGCTCAGTCATATGTAATATGTGATTGGCTTTGTAAAAGCAGCTTGCAATGGTCACTCCCCTGACATATCCACCATGGTCATATACATTGCTCCATAAAGTGTCTTTAATCAGGAATGGTAGGTGTTGGGCATGTGCAGTTACGAAGGAGGTATTTCTGATTGACATGGGTGTGCCATGATTGTCATGGGGCCTTCCAGTTCTACAGTTACATGGGATAAAAAAACAAGCAAAGTGTACATTGTACACTCCAGAACAGGGTTAGCAAGTGCTCATTTATTGCAAGAGCTAAGCCTTTGTCCATATAATATCCCATAGTGTTAAAGAGGTGTACACTTCAGCACACCACGAGGTGTGCACCTCAGCTGTACCATGGCCTGTGAGGTGCACATGAGGTAATTTTATTCTTTGTTAACCAGGTAAGGCTCATTTGGCACAAGTGCCTGTTTTTAAGGGCAACCCAGGAGCTTTGGGCTGGTTAAGTGACTTGCTGAGAGTCACACAGTATTCAAGTAGAGGTTGTGGGTTGGTTAAGTGACTTGCTCAGAGTTGCACAGTATGCAAGTGGAGGTTATGGAAATCAAACCCATGTCAAATGGCAGTGCAGTTGCAGTGCCATTTAGAAGTAGATGACATGCATCTAAAAATACTAATTAAATACACTTCAGAAATGTGGACACCTTCACCAGAAGGGTAGTCATCAAATATACGCCTCAGTGAGATGCATACCTCCAGCAGAGGTGTAGTCATGAGATGTTCTTGAGGTGCACATATCGATATGGCTAGTATAAATGTAAACATAAAAAAAGCTCTAAACATAATGCAAGGATCTTTCCTATCAGAAAAACATAAACAATGCCATTATTTATTGAATAGAAGACCCTTGAATACAAGCTACCCTCAAGTGCAAGCCATGGATCATAATTAATACTTTTTCTTTTATTGTGCAATTTTTGGGCCCGGCCCCCACAGTCCTCCCATTAGGAGGTCAGCCCCTCCGCCCCACCTGATGTCCTCCCATGCCCAGGCTTGTCCCCATTGGGCAGGGCCACTGGGCCCCCACGGATAATGTAGGCAAGCCCCTGCTTACCCCCGGGTTGAGGTCACAGGAGTGGGGCACCCCGACAGATGTCAGAGGCAGTGGAGATGGCAGCAGAGTGGGGGCATCATGCCCAGGGGCCGGCTTTTTCTGAAGGCTGGATACCCAGGGCAGCAGGGATATGCAGTGACGTCCGCCCAGCCCCCTAGAGAACGGCGCCAGCTGCAGCGGTACCTCTAGCCTCCACTAGGGGGTCTGTAAAGTGCTGGACACTCTCTCCCCCCGGAGAAGGAGAGCAGTCGCTAGGATGCTTGATCCTTCTCTCCTCCCGGACGGCCTTTCGACTCCCGGGTCCATTTCTGAACCCGGGTTGTCAGCATCACAAGCAGAAATCCAACCACTGTACTGGTGGCCCACCATATAATTAATACTTTAATAGACACTATTGAATATTAGCTTCTGTTTCTAGTCCAGGATGACATGAAATCATGTCAGGTAAAGCACTGAAGGTGGGACTATGGTGAGCTACCCCACTGCTAGCCCTTATTTGTAGACATTCTGTTTTATATATGTTTTTCTTGTAATTCTATTGTATATGTACATGCCAAGACATGCCAGTGTCACACAAGGCACACAGAGGAAAGACTGGATTTTGTTTTTTAAGAAAAGGGGGTTTGACCTTCCGACCTGAAGGCAGCTGTTTGCCAGGAAGCTAATTGCATTTGCTGACCAGAGGTAATGAAGTCCCATCGTATAGTCATAAACCTTACAGGGTCTTCCTGGTAACATGCTAGTTCAAAAAGTCTAAGATGTTTTAGCAAGGATTTGATCAGAAGGTGACCATTCTAAAAGGACACTGTGAATTGTATCTTACGGGTGCTGATGGACTACAGGGAACTTCAAAGGGTTTAACTCTGTAATGTCATATCCATGCTAAATTATAGGTCTCAGACTCTGATTTTTAGTATTTTTTAAAATCTTGGAAACAGTGCAACAATGCCATCTCCTGGCCAAACAGACTAATTGCTCTGAACTGGGAATTTGTTGACACTGCAAGATTACAGAAGGGTATTTAAACCTCAAACTCAGGGCATTTGGGTATACTCTGCAGTTGGACACCCTGCTTGACCCACACAGAAGCCAAACTGCAGAAAACCCAATGTGGCTGCAAGGACTAAAGGAAATGAAAACTTTCATCTACTTTTCTGGATTCAGTTCACTGCAGATACAAGGCAGACTTGGCTAACCTGTTTCCATTAATTTTTTTTCTGTATACTTTTACATTTGTTTCTTATACTGTAACCTAAATAAGTATATGTCCTCTTTTAGTTGTAACTGTGTTTGTTTAATTATTTTAGTAAAAGCTTTTGTTTTTCTAAAGAAATTCTGCATGTGTGAGAGTTCTTATATTGTATGTGTGACTGTGGAAGGTTTATTAATATTCTGTGAAAACTGTTATTGCCAAAAGGACCACCCTAAGCAACCAAATTGAGGAAAGTCTGTAAGGGATCTAGAAGGATAAGGAGAATAC
The DNA here is from genome assembly GCA_016271365.2 of Neoceratodus forsteri. Classification (NCBI taxonomy): domain Eukaryota; kingdom Metazoa; phylum Chordata; order Ceratodontiformes; family Ceratodontidae; genus Neoceratodus; species Neoceratodus forsteri. The sequence continues at coordinate 1,110,720,522 of CM057456.1, read as the reverse complement.
CATAGTGTCATACGAGTCTGCAGGGATTTTGAACCAGGCTGTTGCATGTCCTATAGGGAGAAGGCCAAATCAGGTTTTTACGCTGCTACCCTGAATAGAGTGTGATACTTGGGTCTTCCTCCTGTATGTAATAGCCAAGGAAAGGTTCATCTTTGGCCACAAGACTCAAGACTGGTATTATGCCCTTATCTAGAGCTAGAGGGATGCCCAGAATCCTCATGGTAGGGGTGCAGTCGTGACCTCAGCAAGCATTCTAAAGGACGATGAGGGCATCCCTCCCCCCATCACGGATTGGACTTAAAGGTGGGCACTGTAAGCTCAGTAGGCCTGATCCCGGGAGTAGGTTTATGACAGATCTGGTGGCAGTGGTGGGATCCGAGAGATTTGGTTGTATACTGTTGCAATTCGAGATATTGGTGGCACAGGCATAACCATGGATTCAAGCCCAGTGTATCAGACTGATAAACTGTAAACAGTCCACACACAAACAAGGCAGAGATTTAAAAAAAAACACATAATTTGGTTACAGTATAAAGTTCCCTACCTGTTTTTTTTTCTCCCTCGGGTGGAAGTTAGTGTAGCAGTAGTTAGGGAAGAAGATGGCTTCCATCTACAGTGAATATGCTGCAGAATACCTGAAGTAGTTGTGTCAGGAAAGAGGAATCCAGTGCGAGGGGTGAACCAAAAAGCACCTCATGGGGGCTGTTATGGCGGCTGATTAGCAAGCAACTGCCCAGGACCACAAGTCACAGCTGGTGACTGAAAGGGACCAGACCTTGGGCATACGGGTGCAAAGGGACATTGCAGAGTCCAGTCCCAGGGAGGAGGGCGGTGAGACCAGAGGGAACCCAGAGCTACAGCACCAGAGGAGGGTCACCACAGAGCTGGAGCTGGAAGGAATCCAGTTACAGTTTGAGCTGAGGAAACTGGAGTTTGAGCAGAGAAAGTTCAAAGTCCAGCAGCAAAGGGAATTGGAGCAGAGGAAGTTTGAGATGGAGTTGCAGGAAAAACAGCAGCAGCAAGAGGCTGAGGAAAGAGGAATACAGTGGCAGAGGGAGTTTGAACTGGCAAAGCTAAGACTCCAACTACCAGCGCCAGAGGAGGTAAGTGGCAGGGGTGAACCTGGAACTCAGGACTGGGGTACAAGTTAAATTTGAATTAATAGCTGAATTTAAAGAGGGGAGGATATGGATGCATTTTTTAATTAGTTTAAAAAGGTCTGTATCCAGGCTAAAATACCCAGTGAGTCCAAGAGCTTTCAGCTATCCCCGCTGCTTACTGGGAAAGGGCTTGAGGCACTAGGCCAAATGGACAATTAGGGCAGTAGTAATTATGAAAAACTTAAAGCTGCTTTGCTTGGAAGGTATGAATTAATGCCTGAAGCATACAGGGTTAAATTCTGTAAGCTCCGGAGAAGCCCTGCAATGAGCTACAGTATGAGGAACTTACTACTAAGCAACGTCAGTTTTTGAAACTTTGGTGTGAAGGAGTGAAAGCAAACTCTGTAGAGAAAATTGAGGAGGTTGTACATTTGGAGCAATTCTTTTGGGCTTTCCCAGCAGAGCTAAAACCCTGGTCAAAGGACTGAGACCCCAAAACAGCGCAGGAGGCTACCAAGCTCTCGGACCACTATGCCAGGAGCCGGCCTGCTCTAAAAGGGAGTGGGGCAGGAATGGCAATGCAGAAGGGGAAAGTGCACCTTCAAGGCAGCTGAAACCCTCACTGCCTCCACAGAAAGGGGGAAGCCCCAGGTTACAAAAAAAGGATTTATTGGATAAAAGAGATGATTGTTGGATCTGCAAACAACCAGGGCATCTTGCTAGACAGTGTCCTAAAAAGACACAGAACAGACAAAGTGGTGCTCCAAACAGAGTTGGGTGCTCTGTGTATCCCTGAAGCATGCCTATGAACATGAGGGAGCACATACACCCGGTTATTGTAAATGGGGTGCACACCCGTAGGTTATGGGACACAGGGGTGTCCCTTACCTTAGTAAAAGGGGATATGGTTGGGCCTGAACAGCTTATTCCTAACTAGTTTGTAATGGTGAGGGGATTCACTGGGAAGCAGAAGACTGGATGTGATTATAGGGAACATTCTCCAGAAGGGGGTGGTGTGTGTGGTTGTCTGCAGTCAGATGGCAAAAGCCAATTGTAGTTCCCTGAACCCCATAGGAGCTCCTATGGAAAACAGTGGGAGACTGGTTTCTCAGCCTGTGTCTTCTGAAATGGTGAGTAGTGAAAGGGAGGTAGGACTTTCTCACGTAGCAGTTCACAAAACAGCTACAGAAGGTTACTCTGAACAGAAGGTTAGGGATTGCAGTGACCCTAAATACCCTGACGCTAGAGCTAATGGACCCCAGTTTAGAAACTGAAGGGGTCATATCCCATGCCTTGGGAAAATGTGAAGAATTTGCAATTGCTTAGTGGACTGATCCTAGTTTGGAGAGGCTGAGGGCTTGTGCAGAATCTGACAGGACACAGGGAGGCGATGGGAGACATAGAGTATATTGGGACAATGGACTGTTGAATACGCAGGATGTAAGGACAGAGGGAGGGTTGATGCGCAGGCAGCTTGTCGTTCCCCAGGGGTACTGTGAGCGGTTGTTCAAGATTACTCATGATATCCCTATATCCAGACATCTGGGAATCGCGTACACCATGCAACGACTGGCCCAGAGCTTGTATTGGCCCAACTTCACCCAGCAGGTGAAGGAATATTGCAGGTCTTTTCACCAGTGCCAACAAATAGGCAAGGCAGGTAGTAAAACTAAAGCCACCCTAATTCCCTTGCCCATTGTGAAGGAGCCATTCCAAAGGGTAGAAATAGATATTATGGGACCTTTGAGCATCCCAAGTTGCTCCAGGAAGAGGTTTATCCTGATGGTGGTGGATTATGCCTCATGATACCCAGAAGTGATTTCCCTTTCCTCACTAAGGACAGACAAAGTGGCAGACGCCTTACTAGGGATTTTCTCCCGTGTCGGGTTTCCACAGGAGGTTATCACTGATCGAGGGGGTACCTTCATGTTGGACCTGATGAAGTGTTTGTGGTAGAAGTGTGGGGTGGTGCAGAGACAAATGACACCTTATCACCCGCAAGCCAGTGGGCTTGTGAAAAGGTTTAGTGGTACCCTAAAATCGATGTTCCAAGCATTTGCTAAACAGCATGGCAGGGACTGGGAGAAATACTTTCCCCACCTGTTGTTCGCATACAGGAAGGTGCCCCAAGAGTTGACAGGGTTTCCCCCTTTGAACTCTTATATGGACGTAGGGTGCATGGGTCCCCCTGGATTTGATCCAGGAGGACTGAGAAGGCAAGCACCCAGAGATCTCCCATAGTGTAGTATGTTCTGAAGTTTCGTGAAAAGCTGAAGCTGAAGGAGCTTGTGGGAGCAGCCCAGAGCAACCTGTCAGCTGCCCAGCAGAAGCAAAAGGTCTGGTACAACTGCATAGCCAGAGCTTGCTCATACAGTGTAGGTCAGGAAGTCATGGTCCTAATCCCGGTCCAGAAGGACAAGCTGCAGGTCGAGTGGGTGGGACCATACAAGGTAGTCCGACAGGTAAATGACATGAACTATATTGTAGAACTGCCTGACAGGAGACATACCCATAGCATGTATCATGTCAACATGATGAAGCCATATGCAAATAGGGCAGACTTGGTAATTGCAGTGTGTGGTCCTGGGGAGGGGACGGCTGGGGAAGGGACGGATGAAGAAGACCCCCTACTGGACTTGCTGGAGGAAAGCAAGCAGGAGTCCTAAGTGGAGGTAATCAGACTGTTGCCCCAGTTGACCCTGGAACAGACCCAGGAAGTGAGGTAGGTTTTAGCGGGCTTTGCCCCTTTGTTTGCTGCCAAGTCTGAACTAACCCCCTTAGCCAAACATGATGTAGCCACAGGGATGCAAGCACCCATATGGCGGACAGCCTACCGGGTGTCCGAGGCTGTCCATTCTACTTGCTGTTCATTCTACTTGCTGTGGGAAAAGGTAAGAAGGGAGTTTGAATATGAGGTGAGTTTGTCACTGAGAGTTTATTAAGCTCCGGTTTTTTTGTATGTTTTGCTGGTGGTGTTTGAATTTAGATTATATCTTTAACAGATGTTGGCTTGTCTAGGGACTGTGGCTAGATGGATTGAATTTAGGTTAAATTTTTCTTTTAACAGTTGCTAACTTGTCTGGGGCTGGGGGAGGGGTTTCTTTGCCCAGTAACAGAGCAGCCAGTCAAGTCTGTTTGGATTTTAGTTTGAGTCGCTCTTTAAATGTTCACTGAGGTATTGTCTGTTCATTCTACTTGTTGTGGTGAGAGGTAAGAGCGGAGTTTGAATATGAGGTGAGTTTGTCTCTGAGAGTTTATCTCAGTTTTTTTTGTAAATTTTGCTGGTCGTTTTTGAAATTAGATTAAATCTTTCTGTAACAGTTGCTAGCTTGTCTGGGTGCTGTGGCTGGAGGGATTGAAAAAAGCCCCCACCGGCCCTTCTTAAGTACTGAAAGTCACTGTGGGTTGGGCTTGAAGGCTGTGAGGAAGAAGCCTGGTGAGCTGCAAACTTCCTGTATGAGCTAACTCTTAAAGCTAATAGATGGTGAAAATTTCAGACACTCAAGCTTTTACTAGTTGGATTTTAAGGTTTAAACGTTTTAAATTTCAAGTTTGAAAGTCAAACTGACAAGTTTGGGTTAAGGAGGGGTAACTGCATATTTAAAGTTGAAAGTTTAAAGTTCAAACTGACAAGGTTGTGTATAAATGTGTGAAGCAGAGTTACTAGAGATACTGGGATGTATAGGGAGAGGCAACACCAGTAGAAAACAAGACGTTGTTATCCCTCTATACAGTTGGTGAGACCTCATCTGGACTACTGTGTGCAGTTCTGGAGACCCTATCTCTGCAAGGACATAGGATGGAGGCAATCCAGAGGTGGGCAACTAAAATGGTACAGGGTCTGCTACAGAAGCCATACGAAGAGAGACTAAAGGAGCTTAATATGTATTCCCCCGAGGAAAGGAGGGAGAGGGGGGGACATGATAGAAACTTTCAAGTACCTCAAGGGAATCAACAAAGTCCAAGAGGGTAGCATCTTTCAGAAAAAGAGATGTACAAGAACAAGGGGACACAATTTGAAGATTGAGGGGGGATGACTCAAGGGCAATGTGAGAAAGTATTTTTTCACAGAGAGGGTGGTGGATGCAGGGAACAGCCTTCCTGAGGAGGTTGTGGGATCAAAAACAATGGGGGAAATTCAAGAATGCATGGGACAGACACAAGGCAATTCTGGTGGGGGGGTAAGAAGAAGTAGGCTGTTGGTTAAGTAGGATCTGCCGTTTATCCAATAGGTAGGGAAATGGGCAGACTAAGTGGGCCAAGCGGTCCTTATCTGCCATTAAAGTCTATGTTTCTATGTTTAAGCTGGGGGACAACGGGGTAAAGAAGGACTCTGAAGCAAGCTAGTAGGGTCACATATGGTATCCAGCTATTGCTGTACAGACTGTGCCATAAGAAATTGAGGTTACATTTAAGTTAAATGTGAATAATGGAGGGGATCATACTGGGGGGTGGAGGGGCATGAATAAGGGTGGCTGGAGACAGCGGAATAGTGGATGTAATGAGGGGCACCATGGAGTGAAGGTGGCAAGCACAGGGAGGATAGTGAGGTGCAATTGTTGTGGGGTGGCTGGATGAATATACTGTGGAAAATGGGGGATTGTCCAATTTGTTACAGGCTGAGCAGACTGGAAGAGGAGGTACAGGGGCTCTGAAGGGAGCTGGAGAGAGTGAGGGGGGCTGGGGCAGGAGGGACCCCGGAGAGGAGTAGCTGGGAGAAGCAGAGGAGGAACAGCAGGGCTAAATCCCATGAGGATGTAGGGAGGGGGGATGGAGATAAGGAGAGCAGGGGGCAGTAAGTGCAGGGAAGGCTCAGGGAAGAGGGAAGAAGGAGACAGGCACCACTGTGGGGGTAGCAAGTAATAGGTTTGCAGTGTTGGCATCAGAGGTGGTAGGGGAAGTGTTGGAGATTGGTGGAAGGGGAGGAGAAGGGTAGTGAGGGTCCAGGAGTCAGGTTGGGAAAGAAAGAAGGGGGAAGGGAAGAGTAGGGTAGAGGCAGAGGGAGAGGCAGAAACGGGAGAAAGATGTAGTCGCAAATGGTGTAGATAAACGTAATAAGGAGCTGGGCAGTGTGGACTCTGGAAATGTGGACACTGAAAACAGGAGGAGAGGGCATGGGACAAGAAAATGGGGGTGTACTAGTGCTGGGGGATTCTATACTGAAAGGGGTCAGATGGGGCAGAAGGGGAGAAAGGCACAGTTTTATCTGGGTCAAGGCTATTCTGAGGTTGACTGCAGGGCAGGCACTTCTCAAGTGCGGACAGAAGGGGAGGAAGAAACCTCACATAGTGATGCACGTGAGTACAAACAACTTGGAGGGGAAGACAGCAGAATTGGTAAAGGGGAGATTCGAGGATTTCAGTAGATAGTGTGAGGAGGTGGGGGGGGGTCAGTGGCATTCTCTGAGGTACTTCCGGTACCACATGCAAGTACAGTGAGGAAAAAAAGGATAGAGAAGTTTGAGTGGCTGAGGGACTGGTGCTGTATCGGTGTACGGATTAGTGTCAGACTGGGGCAGGACCTGGGGCAGTAGAAACATATATGCAGGGGACAGGTTACATTTGAGCAGTGAGAGGAAGGGAGTACTAAAACAGGGACTAGAGGGGTATATATCAGCAAAGGTGGATTTAACCTAGGAGGAGGGGTGGCAAGGGAACCGCTGATGGGAAAAGGGTCTGGAAAGGGGAGCCTAATGAGCTCACCCCCTAGTTATGGGTAAAGGCAGTGAGGAAGCGGCACAGGGAAGGGATAAAGATGGGGAAGAATGGGGTAGAGAAAGGGAGGAGAGATGCTGGAGGGTGGTCTCACTGAATGCAAGAAGTGTAAGGAACATAACAGAGGAGTTACTGTCTCTCTTGGCGGTGGAGGGGGTGGACATTGCAGCCATCATGGAAACGTGGGCCACCCAGTACCAGGACTGGGATATGATGATCCCAGGGTTCAGGTTATTCAGAAAGGACATGGCTTAGGGAAATGGGGGGAGTGTTGATCTATGTAAGGGAGGGGGATAAAGTGCGTAAGGGAAGGAGGGGAGGACAGAAGCACTATGGATGCAGTTCCAAGATGCAACAAATAGGACATGCAGGATGGGGGTGGTGTGCTGGTCACCAGCTCAGGGTAGTGACCTGGATAGGGAATTATCTGAACAAATTAGGAAGGTCTGCAGGAAGGGGAGCACAATGGTGGTGGGGGACTTCAACCTACCGGAGGTGGAGTGGGGCACCCCATCCACCACGAGTGCAAGGAAGTGCATCCTGTTAGAAGCATTTCAAGACAACTTCCTGATACAGCTGGTCCAGGGCCGACTTGGTTAGAAAGGACTCTGGACCTTGTACTGAATAACAGGGAAGCTGTAAGGAATCTGAAAGTGGAGGAACCATTAGCTGGGAGTGACCACTATTTGGTGTGGTTCAAGCTCGACATGGGAAGGGAAACAGGGGGCACGGGTACAAGGATGATTGAGTTCGGGGGTGGGGCAGCTGTTAAGAAGATGGGGGACATTTTGGTCAGGCACCTGGCAGGTATGCAGCCACACATGGATGCAGACCAGAAATGGGACATCATAAAGGAAGGGCTGGTGGATGCTACGGAGTCTTGCACTAGGAAGAAAAGCAAGAAGGGAAGGGAAAAGAAACCCAGTTGGGTGACGCAGGAGGTTATGGAAGGGGTGAGGGCCAGGAGGGCAGCATTTCAAAAGTACAGGAACTAGGGGAAGGGTGAAGATAGGGGTATGTACATGAAGAAGTCCAGGGAGGTTACCAGACTGGTCAGAGTGGTCAAGGCATCTAGGGAGCTGAGACTGGCGCAGGGAATCAAAAGTGGAGAGAAAGACTTCTTCCTCTACATCGGAGAGAGAAGGAGCAAGGATCAACTGGTGAGGATTAAGAAGGACGGGGGTGGGTGGAGAAAGGGGCGGAGCAGGCAAAGGTACTGACTGACTACTTCTGCTCTGTATTCACACAGGAGAAGGGGGTCAGATACCCCAAGTGAGGTGGGTGGGCGGGGGAGGAGACAGATGTAGGGATTACAGAGGCAGGGTACCAGATGGGTTGAGGGCATTAACTCATTGTCACCCAGCAAACGCCTGTAGTCAGCAGTAAAATGCACTGTTGTGTCTGAGGACGACTACAGAAGTCAGCTACTGACTTCCTGTGTGCCCTTGCAATGCCTGGAGAGGTCACTTATATATTTAATATACAATATAACATAATATATATTTGATTGTATAGCACCGTTGGAAAGATAATTTCAAACAACATGAAGTCTTGCTATATTATGACTATTGCAGTTTGCCCCAGCCTTAGAACTGCTCCGGAGGTGAAAGAGTTAACTTCCATGCAGAAGATGGAGATTAGAGCGCGAGCTTGGTTCAGAAGCTCTGTTTGGCTGGTTTCAAACCATCAGATTCTTTACTCCGCCTCACTGAACAGTTGCTCCGGAGATTCCTCCTGTTGCTTGGTTCATTTCTTCGGTTTAAAGCGCTATTTCTCGGTTTAATTTAACCGCGATTTCATTATTTTAACCGCAAAACCGATCGGTTCAGGCTCTGTCTATGGTAATCGTAAGTAATAGATAGGGTTTTTTCTGTGTGGAACTTGTAAAAGTATTATCGGTTCGGTTGAACCGATCGAGTTGTATTTAAATTTAAGTTTAAAGCCTTTTAAGGCTTTTTAGAGTGCAGTTCCCGGTTCTTATCGGTTCTAAAAAAAACAGATTTCATTACGGTTTTTTCCAGGACCCGTGACACAGTTTGGAACCGATAAGGGTGTCTTGCCTGGCACTGCCATCAAAAGGGCAAGTTGGTTGGTTAGGCTGGCATCATGTCTGAGAAACCCAAAAGAAAAACCGGGCCCACTGAGTTTCAACACTGTAGTGTCTGTGGGGAAGCCTTTGCCAAGGCTGACCCACACACTACATGTGTCTATTGTCTGGGGTTTGACCACCTCAATTCAGACTGCCAGATTTGTAAAATTTCCTGCAGCCACCCTGGACAGAGAGTGGGCAGGCTCAGGAACGAGGCCAAAAAGTCCGCTGACCGGATGGCCAGCCGGTTCGGTGCCAACCGAACCAGAGGGAGTGCCCTCTGCCCAGTGTGAGACTTCCTCGGGCAAACCAAAAGCTGGCTCTGAGGAGCCAGTTCCAGCAAAGAAATCTAAAAAATCAGCAGGTTTGGAGTCCAAAATTCCTTCTCCAACTGCTGCTGAGATAGCCAGGGCAATACAGATTGTCCAGTCCTTGTCCCCGGTTCCCTCCGAACCGCCACTGTCTGGCAAAAGGTCGGTTCGGTCGGTTCCAGTGGTTCAGGATTATGATATAGAAGAGTTCTATGAACCAGAGGAGGGGATGAGGATTATGATCAGTGTGAATGTGATTTTGAAAGTCTGGATGTGCCCATTGAACCGGACATCTCCCCAGACAGACCTTCAGGTGAGTCTCCCCCTAGGCTTTCTAAGTCTCCTTTAGAAAACAAACAGTAAAAATTTTAAAAGCTCCTAATTCTGTGCCTCCTGTGGATAAAAAGATGGACAGGAGGTACACTTTGTCAGGTCCTGATACAGATTTTCTTTCACAGCAATGCAGTCATGTTGGGGTAGTTCAGGCTGCAGCCTGTGATAAAGCTAATATTCCACTGGCTTCACATCCTCCTGACAAGGATTCCAGGAAGATTGATGCCATGGCCAAAAAACAATACATGGCAGCCTCCTTGGGACTCAGACAAGCTAACTATATGGCTTATGTTGCAAGATACCAGAAATCTAGATGGGATACTGTCATGGCCTTAGCCAAACAGGTCCCTGGCCAGCTCGCAAAGGAGCTGGAGCAGGTGGCTCTTGATGGTATTGAGGCATCTAAGGTGCAATTTTATGCTGCAGTGGATTCTAATGATGTATCCTCTAGAGTCATGGCTACATCTGTGGCTTTTCGCAGATTGGCCTGGCTCAGGTGTACTACTTTGTCACAGGATACCCAGTCTAAGGCTATGGATTTTCCTGTGGTGGGAAATTCTCTGTTTGGGAGCAGACAGAGAATTATATGAAGAAAATGGATGAATATAGAACCACTTACAGGAGTGCAAGCCAAGGAACGGCAAGCCACTCCTCAGAGGCAGCCCCCCAAGGGTAGGGGTAGGCCTTTTCACAGGCCTTTTTACCAGACTCAGGCCCCCTCCTCTTCAGCCTATGTACAGAGGGGGTTCTTCAGAGGGAGAGGCAGATGGGGTTCGAGCAGGCCTGCTCCCACCCCTCAGCCTAAAGCCCCTGCCAAACAGGCACCCTGATGGGATGCCCAGGGTCGGCTCTCCACTACCTGTAGGGGGCAGATTGGCTCACTTCGTCCAGGACTGGCAGTCTTTAACTTCAGACAGGTGGGTCCTGGAAGTAGTGAGCCAGGGTCTGGTTCTCAGCTTCAAGAAATTTCCAAAGATGAGAGCCAGATCTTTTCCACCTACAAACCCTTTAGAGACTCTTGCTTTGGAAACAGAAGTCTCAACCCTCCTGGCTCTCAGAGCTGTAGAAAAGGTTTCTCCCCTTCACCAGGTCAAGGGTCTGTACTCCAGGTACTTCCTTACCCCAAAAAAGACAGGAGAGTGGCGGCCTATCCTGGATCTAAGATATCTAAACAAGCACCTTTTAAAGCCAAAGTTCAAAATGGTGACACTGGGAATGATTTTACCCTCCCTAAGGCCAGGGGACTGGCTAGCCTCCCTGGACCTCAAAGATGCCTACTTCCATGTTCTTATCGAAGCTCCCATCGAAAGTACCTCAGATTCGAATTGCCCTCAGGCCATTATCAGTTCAGAGCAATGCCCTTCGGCCTCACTTCTGCCCCAAGGGTGTTCACAAAATGTCTGGCAGTAGCAGTCGCCACCTAAGAAGGCAAAAGATTGCCATTTTTCCTACCTGGACGACTGGCTCATTGTGGGTCAGTCTCCAGACCAGGTCAAATCACACCTGCTAGTTCCCAGCAGCTGCTTACCTCTCTGGGATTTCTTCTCAATATTCCAAAGTCAGTTTTGGAACCTGTCCAGTACTCACCTTTATAGGCGCAGAACTGGATACAAAGCAGGCCAGAGCCTTCCTTCCCTTGGAAAGGGTAAGGACTTTAGTGGCCCTGGCCGCCTCCTTCACTCTGCAGGTTTCTCGACCAGCAAGGCATTTCCTTCAGCTCCTAGGGCACATGGCTGCCTCCACAGCCGTGGTGCAAGGAGCAAGATTTCAGATGAGGGACATTCAGTTCCATTTGAGAGCTTTCTGGTCTCAAAGAAGAGATCCTCTATCCAAGTTAATCCCAGTGACTCGAACCCTGATCCAGGCCCTTCAGTGGTGGCAGGATCAGAGCAATCTGAGACAGGGGGTGCCTTTCATCCCTCTGTCCCATTTCTTGACCCTTACTACAGATGCATCCCTCTTGGGATGGGGAGCTCACATGGGCGACCTCTCCACCCAGGGATTATGGTCCCCTCAGGAATCTCTGCTCCACATCAATCTGTTGGAACTCAGAGCTGTTTTTCTAGCACTTTAGGTTTTCTCTGCATCTGTTCAGAACAAGGTGGTACAGGTCAGAACAGACAACACCACTACAATGTGGTACATCTACAAATAAGGGGGCACTCGGTCTTCGGCCTTGTGCACCGAGGCAATGAAGTTGTGGTCTCTGGCTTACTCCCTGAACACTTCCCTCATAGCAGTTCACCTCCCAGGCAAGGACAATGTCTTGGCAGATGCCCTCAGCAGGATTTCCCAGGGCCATCACGAATGGTCACTGGATCCCCTAGTACTGGGAATAGTGTTTGCCAGATGGGGCACTCCTCAGATAGATCTTTTCACAGCCCCAGACAATTATCAACTTCCACTGTTTTGTTGCAGGCCCCCGTGTTGGGTTCAGTTCCCCTGGATGCCTTTCTCCTCGATTGGGAAGGGAAGTTTCTTTATGCCTTTCCCCCCTTCCCTCTCCTGTTCAAAGTACTAGTCAAAATCAGGTCTCAGCCCTACAAAATGATCCTGATTGCTCCAGACTGGGCCAGACAGCCCTGGTACCCACTCCTTCTGTCCTTAGCAGTCCATCTTCCCCTGTGTCTCCCCAGGATCCACAATCTGTTAACCTGTGCCCAGGGGAGAGTTTGGTATCCGAATCTCAAATCCCTCAACCTCAAGGCTTGGCTCTTGAGCAGTTAGAGTTTGCTGATTTGCAACTTTCTCAAAGTGTTCTCGAAATCCTGAAGGCTGCTAGGAAGCCTTCCACCAGGACTACCTATAACTCTAAGTGGAAAAGGTTTTCCATATGGTGTTCTGGGAAGCATGTTTCCAGAATCTGCTGATCTACCTACTGTATTGGACTACATGGTCCATCTTAATTCTTTGGGACTGAGACCAGCCACCCTGAAAGTGCACTTGGCTGCTGTCTCTGCCTTCATTTCAGCAGGAAGCCCTCTCTCTCTCTGCTCATCCTGTATTTTCCAAGTTTTTAAAGGATTGCTTCACACCAATCCCCATTCAGGGACCCTGCCCGGCTTGGGATCTTAATGTATGCATTGCTCAGCTAATGCAACCCCCCTTTGAGCCTCTGTCTTCGGCAGAGCTTAAGTATTTGACTTGGAAAACTGTATTTCTGGTAGCCATCACTTCTGCCAGGCATACACTACCGGTCAAAAGTTTTAGAACACCCCCATTTTTCCAGTTTTTATTGAAATTTACGCAGGTTACTGTCTCAATGTACTCTGAAATTAAAGCATAGAACAAATAAACAATTGGAGATAAAAAAGAAATCATAGAATCATTTTGTTTAACAAAATTTAATCTAAATTTTTGACTCATCAAAGTAGCCACCTTTTGCAGATATACTGTGACCGCTAAACACACTCGTGGCATTCTTTCTACAATGGACATCAGATATTGTTCGGGAAGTTCTTCCCAACACTGTTGCAGAAGTTCCCACAAATGTGTTGCGCTTGTAGGTTGCTTTGCTTTCACCCTTCTGTCCAGTTCATCCCAAACCAGCTCGATGGGGTTTAAGTCTGGAGACTGTGCTGGCCATTCCGTGATTTGACGCCTACCGTCTTGTTCTTTTCCTTGAAGGTAGTTCTGACATAGCCTGGAGGTATGTTTTGGGTCATTATCTTGCTGTAGGATGAACCCCTGACCAACTAGGGTGTAGACCAGAGGTATTGCATGGCGCTGCAAAATGCTGTGGTAGCCCTTTTGGTTCAGGGTGCCAGTCACTCTGTGCTGTTGTCCTGTGAGCTGCCTATCACGCAAGCTGTTGACTCTCAGAAACTTGTCTTCTGATTCTGTTGTGGCTTTGGGTCTGCCAGAACTCTTCCTGTCAGAGTTTCCTCCAGTTTCCAAGTGCCTTTTGATGGTGTAGGAAACTGTACTCACTGACACCTTGGCTTTCTTTGCAATTTCTCTACAGCAGTTTTTGCTAACCTAAACTTTTTTTTTAACCTCTAGCAGTTTACCGCTTACTTTTGTACCATTTCAGGTTATTCACTGGACTTGAATTGCTTAAATTTCAATAAAAACTGGAAAAATGGGGGTGTTCTAAAACTTTTGACCGGTAGTGTATAAGTGAGTTACAGGCTTTATCAGTAGAAACTGACTTTATTTCCTTTCAGAGGGATAAAGTGGTCCTCAGGACTAACAGGAAGTTTTTGCCTAAGGTGGTTTCAGATTTCCACCTTAACCAATCTATTTCACTTCCAGTGTTCTTCACTGACCATTCCTCCTCCTCTGGTGAGAGGAGGCTGCACAGCTTAGATGTTAAGAGGCCCAAGTTACTACATAGAGCGACTAAGGGTCACAGGTTTGACTCCTTCAACTGTTTCTCACTTATGGTGAGGTTGGGAAAGGAGACCTGCCACTAAAGATCCATTGCCAGGTGGATCGTTTCTTGTATACAATTTTGCTATCAAAAGCTGGGTAGGTTCCCCTCAGGCCTGAGGGCTCACTAACCAGAGGTACAGCTGCATCTCTAGCTGCTGCTAGAGACATCCCTATCTTGGAGATATGTCAGGCAGCTACTTGGAAGACAGTACACACTTTCACCAAGCATTACTCCCTGGATATTCAGGCCAGGAGGGATGCTCGGTTTAACACAACCCGTGCTTCAGACCTATTCCTAAGTAGGTTCTGTCCCTCCTCCATGGAGGTACTGCTGTGTAGTCTGCAATAATCATAATATAGCAAGACTTCATGTTGTTTGAAGAAAAAATTACTCACCTTAGTAATGTTGTTTCTTCTAATGGAGTCTTGCTATATTATGACCCCCCCCCAGCCTGCCCCTCTCAGAACTCCTACTTTGGGGTATGGGGTGGGTAGTCCTCTGTTGGCATTTATTGATGCCCTCTTTCATGTTTGGGTGTTGTGTTCATTTAGTTATTTTATCTTAATTTTTCTGGTCCACTGACTTGAGTCTTTGTGTTGGGACCAGTAAAAATGTGTTAATATATTAGTAGCCAGTTGGCTAGTGTAGGTTACAGCTTCCACACAGAACCTTAGTGAGTTTTTGCTCGTAAAGATCTGACGGTTTCGGTTTGAAACCAGCCAAACAGAGCTTCTGAACCGAGCTTGCGCTCTAAGCTCCATGGTCTGCATGGAAGTTAACTCTTTCACCTCCAGAGCAGTTCTAAGGCTGGGGCAAACTGCAATAGTCATAATATAGCAAGACTCCATTAGAAGAAACAACATTACTAAGGTGAGTAATTTTTTCTTTGTGCTGAACAACTTTGCCACTGATATTTTGTGTGTATCATGTATACTTCAGGATTTATCCACATTTGTTTATGGTATGGGTGTGTATGGCTGACATTTTGTCCGTCAAGACTCACCTAAGCACCTTGAATAAAACACGCTTGTTGGGTATCTCAGCTAGTATAAAACAAAAACTGAATTGATTACAATTGTTTGCATAGCACCATTGGAAAGGTAATTTTGTGCTAAACAACTTTGCTGCTGATATGTTGTTTGTATCATGTATATTTTAGGAGTTATATGCATTTGTTTATAGTACGGTTTGTATGGTTGAGATTCGTCCCTCAAATCTCACCAAAGCACCTTGACTAAAATAGGGAAAAAAGATGTTTCATACTACAAATATAGCTTTTTTTTTTACAAACATAATATTAGAACTACATCTAAACATAGACGTTGTCAGCACATGGGGACCGTACGATCCATCAAGTCTGCCCTTGGCTTCCTACCCCCCCACTTAGCTGCCTGTTTGTGTATCCCACAGTGTCTGTCCCATGCCCGCTTGAATTCCCCCACTGTCTTGGCTCCCACCACCCCCTCCGGCAGGCTA
This sequence comes from Neoceratodus forsteri, assembly GCA_016271365.2. Classification (NCBI taxonomy): domain Eukaryota; kingdom Metazoa; phylum Chordata; order Ceratodontiformes; family Ceratodontidae; genus Neoceratodus; species Neoceratodus forsteri. Next base: position 1,110,705,124 of record CM057456.1, on the reverse strand, counting down.
TTCCATGCTTCTGAACTTTCCTCCCTTAAGTCGAAGGTTGTGCCCTCTAGTCCTGCTGTAGTCCTTTACCTGAAAGAGGTTCTGCATGTGCACCCTGTTGTTGCCTTTAAGGTATTTGAATGTTTCTATCATGTCCCCACGATTCCTGCATTGTTCTAGGGAGTATAATTTGAAGTCATCCAGTCTTGCCTCGCACGGTTTCTGATGCAAGTCCTGCACCATCTTTGTTGCTCTTCTCTGTACCATCTCCAGCCCATCTATGTCCTTCCTGAGGTGTGGTCTCCAGAATTGGATACAGTACTCCAGGTGAGGCCTGACCAGGGACCGATACCGGGGCATGATTACTACATGCCTTCTTCTCGTGGTGCCCCTCCCAGTGCATCCCAGGGTACCATTAGCCTTTAGTGCTGCCTTTTCACATTGTCTACTGACCTTGAGCTCATCTGACATGATCACCCCTAGGTCAAGCTCCTGCCTGGTAGCAACTAGCTGCTCCCCTCCCACTGAGTACAGTTTCTCTGGGTTATGCTTTCCCAGGTGCATGACCTTGCATTTTTTGGCAATGAATTTCAGTTGCCAGGTCCTGGACCACTCCTCCAGTTTTCGGAGATCAGCTTCCATGCTTTGCTGTCCCTCTGTTGTGTCTACCCTGTTGCTGATTTTGGTGTCATCTGCAAACAGGTACACCTTTCCCTCCAGTTCATCCACAATGCTGCTGATGAATATGTTGAAGAGGATCAGCCCCAGAACTGAGCCTGTAGGACCCTGCTAGTCACCCTCCCCTCCACAGACAGAGAGCCATTTACTAATACTCTCTTAGTTCTCCCATGTAACCAGTTTCTGACCCAGTTTGTAACCTCGGGCCCAGTTCCCATGTTCTCCAGTTTTTTGACTAATCTCCTGTGTAGAACGGAGTCAAAAACTTTGCTGAAGTCCAGGTAAACTACATCCACTGCCCTACCCTGAATCACTGTTTTGGTGACCCAATTGAAAAAATCAACCAGGTTTGTCTGGCAGGACCTCCCTGCCATGAAACCATGTTGATTTTTGTCAAGCTGACTCCAAAAAAGCTATGATTCTTTCCTTCAGCAGGGATTCCCATCAGTTTTCCCACGACTGACGTTAGACTAACTGGATGGTAGTTACCTGGCTGTTCCTTGCTGCCACTGTTGTGGAGTAGTACTACTGTTGCACTCTTCCAATTCTCCGGCACCTCCCTGCTCCTTAATGATTTGTTGAAGAGTACTGCTAAGGAGCTGCCAGTTCTCTCCCTAGTTCTTTCAGTATTCTTGGGTGTATCTCATCTGGCCCCATAGCTTTATTTACCTTTAACTTGTCTATTTCCCCTAGGACCCTTTCCTCTGTGAAGGGACCCGTGTCTATTCCTTCAATCAGACACTTTATGCCTGTTGTTGGTCCATTGCCATCTGCTTCCTGTGTGAAGACTGAGCAGAAGTACTCAACAAGTGCCTCTGCCTTCTCCCCGTCTTACTCTGTGGGTTGTCCATCTTTTTTTGTGATTCTAACAATGCCCCCTTTGGTCTTCCCTTTTTCACGTATGTACCTGTAGAAGGTTTTGTTACCCTTTTTTACTTCCTGAGCTATCCTAACCTCTGTCTGAGCCTTTGCATTTCTTATCACTTTCCCTGTCTCTTTTAGTTTCTGTTTACATTCTGTTTTGTCTGCCTCATTCCCCGATTCCTTGTACTTTTTGAAGGCTATGCACTTTTCTCTCACCATGGTTGCCACCTCCTTGGAAAACCATAATGGGTTTTTCCTCCTTTTGTTCTTACTAACCTGACAGGCACACTGTGATGTGACCATGGTTATTGCATCCTTCAGCCATGTCAAATATTCCTCAACACTCCCTTCTGTTGAGTTACTAAGGTTGTCTCTTAGGCAGGCCTTCATGTTTGTGAAGTCTGCCTTACTGAAGTCAAGGATCTTCAGTTTGGAATGTGTGGAGTCTACAGTCCTTTTTACCCTGAACCATACCGTGTTATGATCGCTGTTGCCCAGGTGGTTCCCTATTTCAACACCCGTAACCCTATCGCTATTTGTGAATATCAGATCTAGAACCACATTACCGCTTGTGGGTGATGTCACTAGGTGACTTAGGCCTGCTTCCTGTAGTGTGACTAGGAATTCCCTGCAGTTCTGTGATGCTGCCGTGTGGGTATTTCAATCTATGTCCGGCAGATTGAAATCCCCCACCAGCACCATGTCCCCTTTGCCTGACATCTGGAGGATGGTTTCCAGGATTTCCTTATTTCTGGCTTCCTCCTGATTTGGGGGTCTGTAGATTATTCCTACTCAAATGGGTTTCTGGCTTCTGGCCCCTATTGTGATCCATAGGTCCTCTGTTTCCCCTAGTGTCTGCTGCATTTTTGTAGCATTGATGGTATCCTTAACATAAATAGCTACCCCCTCCCTTTTTCCCAGTCCTCTGTCTCCTAAACAAGTTGTACCCCGGGATAGTCACCTCCCAACCATGATTATTTATGAACCATTTTTCGATTGTGGCCACCCAGTCTAGTCCTGCCTCAGCTATTGTGGCAGTGAAGTCAGTCATCTTGTTAGCAAGACTGCGTGCATTGAGGCATAGTGCTGACCACTTTTGCTGTGTCATCTTGTTTGTCATGCCTCCCTTGATCTTATTGTTTGTACCTTTGTAGTTTTCCCTGTTTATGGTTCCTCCCTTTCCACTGTGATGGTCAACGCTAGAGCTGGAAAGGGTGTTATGTTCCTGGCTATCTGCTTTTGCCATCCTGGTGTGTGTGTGTAGATTTGGCGCTAGCTGGAGGGGGAGAGACAGCAGACTGTATGTGTGTGTCTCCTAGAGCTACCGTCATCTCCCCTCCCACTAGTTTAAATGTCCTACGTGGATGTCAGATTTCTGGCCCAGTGCTCTGACTCCCTCTTTAGTCAGGTGGAGGCCGTCGAATTTGAACAACTCCCTTTCCCAGAAGTTGCCCCAGTTTCTGACGAAGTGGTGCTCCTTTGTGTGGCACCAGTCCTTGAGCCATGCATTATGCTCACTTATCTTTTTCTCTCCGATTTTCTGCCTGTTCTTCCCCTTTTCCCAAACAGGCAGAATCTCAGAGAATGCAATGCTGGACAAAAATTCAACCAATTTCTTGCCAAGCTGCGCAATGTGCTCCTTAACCTCCTCAACTGACTGACTAGCAAGGTCATTGGTCCCATCACCAGGATGTTTGAGCCCTCTTCTTTCTTTTTAACTATGTTGACTATTCGGTCAGTGTCCCTCCAAGCGGGTGCTCCTGAGAGACATCTGACCTGCACATCTGCATGTTTGTTTTGCATCAGATGGGGGTCCACACCGTGAATCATGGAGTCCCCTATGATTATGATTTTTTTCCTATTGAGGTTTTGTTTTTGATGTTGTTTTGCTATCCTGTTACATTTGGCATTCCTTAGGCCCGAGACAGCTTCCATCGTTATGGATGGTATGGATGCAAGAGGTGTGTACCTGTTAGCTGTGTTTAGAGTGCTTTTGGTTTGGAAGAGATGCCCAAGCCCTGTCCCCTTTTCCTGCAACCATTTGCCATCCCCCAGGCCTGGTCGTTCTCTGGGGGAGAGGTGTGCTGGTTTGGTGTCAGTGATGTGAAGGTGCACTCCTAAAAGAAATTATCTTACTTCAAGAGGGCTCTTGCAGTAGGTATTCACAAATAGGACTAAGCCGCCAGGTGTCAGGACCCCATGGAAAAATCTCTAGCTAGCAGTCTCTGGCAGGGGACTGCCCCCACGTCAGCTGACCGGCATCAGCCTATGTCAGTATAAAGGGGCGGTTCCCCACGCCCACCTTCCAGTTCTTTCCCGCTGTCAGCTTGCGAAAATACCTCGCGGAAGAACAGTGCTACTTTGACCGCCATTTTTGAATGAGTATTTGTTCCTTTCTCGCTAAAAACTTAGTTTTTTTCCCTTAGATTGTTCCTAACTCCGACTGTGTATGTCGTCCCCGACACCCTCTGATTCGCATAAGAATAAGTGTGAGTTGTGCAGATCCTAACTCCCTCATAAGGACGGCCACTCTTTGTATCTCTTCTGCCTATGCCTGGACCACCGCATGGAGGAGTGTGAACACTGCCAGAAATTCAGTTCCGTCACCCAAAAGAGGAGACAGCAGTCCCTGGAAGCCCACATTCTAAAGAAAAAGATGGCTTCTATGGAAAAAGAATTGAAAAAACTGAGGCAGGCGTCCACTTCACCCGAAGGCCACCACGAGAAAAAGAGGGACAAGGAAAAGTACAGGAACTGGGACTCGTCATCCACAACCCCTGCAACTGTGACTGGAGTTGTGGCTCTCCAGCTGTCTTTCCCTCTGGGGGATCGCTCACCGATGGCTGCTTTAGCGGTTTCCAAGCCAGCATCAACCACCCCGTTGGGCGTGCACTCTGGCCTGCCAGGAGCCTCTGTGGCAAAGGAGGCCTTCACTGCCGCTATGGCCGCCTCTTCCACACGGCCTACCAGTAAGAATGGGTCTGATAAGTCGGGCTCTGGCTCCACTGCCGCTCGCCCAGACTAAGCTGATAAGCCGGTCATCGGCCCGTCTGACAAACGCCCAGCCCGTGACCCCGCGTCAGGCACTGAGACTATGCCTGATGCCCGGGAGTCACCGCAAAGAACTTCAGCTTCTTTGCCATCTGAAGCCCCTCTGTCCCCTCAGACTCAGGGCCTACCTTTCCGGACCCTCCCAGGGGTCCCCCTATTCTGGGCCCTATGCCTTCCGGGCTGATGCCAGATCTGTCTGGTCCACCTGCTGGGCCAACGCCAGGTCTTTCAACTCTGTCACAGTCAGTGGCACCAGGATACCCAACGTCACAATATCCCACGCCACAGTATCCTACACCACAGTACCTGATGCTGCAGCACCTGGCGCCGCACTACCCAGTGCCGCAATACCCGATGCTGGGCCTCCCGCCATCAGGTTATGGGTGCCCATTTTATGGGTTTCCAATTTACTCATATCTGAGTCCCCCTTCTCCTCCACAACCTCAAGTGGACTTGAAGGAGGTTCTGGCCTCGTGGTGGGCTGAGGCTAAAACCCAACTCACTAAGAAGGTAGAGGATCATTTGCTGACGTCACTCCCTACACCAGAGCCCCTACGTCGATGACAGGAGACTCCTCCACCTTTGCCCGGCACCAGGGCTGAACCCTCTGGCTCTTGGATCAAGGAGGATACGTACCCTCGGGGTACCCCCATAACGGTCGATCCCCCACCCAGTAAGGAGGACTCTTCTTCTTCTTCCCCTTCGGAGCCCTCAGATTCTGATCCCTTCGACCCTGGAGATGAACCACGTACTCCAGAGAACCCTAGACCTAAAGACTGTCCGAAGTCACCTCCAGAGGATCCTTCTTTTCTGGAATTGCTGAAACAAATCCAGGCTGCATATGAGTGGTAATCAGTGGAGCCAGATCCACAACGGAAAAAATTAGCCATTCATCTGGATCTTCCTGAAACCTCTCCCACACTGATTCCTCCTGGATAGAGTCTTATGCAGATCTTGTTTCCACGATCTGGAAGCAACCTTCCTCACTATCTCCTCTTCCCTGCAAGGCAGATAGGCTATATCAGGCTCCCGAGGGAAAATACTTTTTCAGTCTTCACCCTAAGGCAGATTCGGTCGTGATTAGCACCGCTTATGACTGGTCTGCCAGCCCCAAGCACCTTAGCTCATCTCCCCTGACAAGGAGTCAAGACTTCTGGACCAATATGGTAAGAAGATATATGCATCTTCTACCCTGGGTTTGAGAGCCCTGAACTACATTGAACACATAGGGGACAACCAGAAGTCAATTCTGAGCCAGGTGGAATCCAAACTGGACTCTCTCCCAGATTCTCAGACAAAACAAGAATTGGGAGACTTAGTCCACTCCACTTGTTCTGCCTGTAGGCACATTATGTGCCACTTACGATGTGGTGGACACTGCAGGCAGAAGCTCGGCTTTCGCTGTAGGCTTACAGCATCATGCCTGGCTCTTTGTGTCAGGTTTGGCCCCTGAAGTACAGATGGCATTACATGATGCCCCTTTTAGGGGATCTATTTTGTTCCAAGGTGATGTCAAGGACATCATCACCGAATTGCAAGAGCAGGGTTTAGCATTAAAGACAGTCCAAACTTTGTATAAATCTTCTCAAAGTCAGAAGTGTACTTTTCAAAGCCAAAACCACTAAAAACAAAACCAGTCACAGGCTAAGCATCCCAATAAACGCAGAGCCACGTCAGTGACCAAAGCTTCCCCGAGTAAGAAAACTCCCGGAGTTCTGGCCAAACCTCTGCCCTCAGCATCCTGACTCCCTGCCTTTCCCTCTTCCTCTGGCACCTCCAGAGGAACTGGTAGGGGGGAGATTTTCCTCCCAACTGGTAAGTCCCAAGTGGGTAGCCATCTGGGAACTAGCAACCATCGAACAGTATGGTTCACAATAAACACAGCAATAGAGTCAAGCCATACAAAGGCAAAAGTACTGGACTTTAGGAGGGCTGATAGGAGGGCTGACTTTGCCAAAATGGGTGAGTGCCTAAGGAATGCACTAGCAAATGGGCAGGAAGGAGGGGTGGAAGAACAATGGAGAATAATAAAAACTGCCATCACAGAGGTAACAAGCCTTTGTGTGAAGCAAATAAACAAAACGAAACGATGTAAGAAACCACTATGGTTCTCAAAGGAAGTGGCAGTGAAGGTTCAAGAGAAAAGAAAGCATTCAGGAAGTACAAGGAATCACAGAAGGAGCAGGACAGAGAACTCGATAGTTAAAGCAAATGGAAGCTGGAAGGCAGTCAGAACAGCAAAGGCCCAAACCGAGGAAAAGATAGCCAACTCAGTTAAGAAGGGGATAAAACCTTTTATAGGTACATCAGGGAACGAAGGAAGACCAAGGGAGGGATAGTGAGGCTTAATAAAGGGGAGGGAGGGTGGGCAGAGGGTGACTGTGAAAAGGCAGAGATACTAAACAAATATTTTTACTCAGTATTTACAAATGAAAAGGGAGAGGTACCTAAAACAAACAGTAGAAACACTCTGGATACAGAAATTGATACCAGTCCATTTACAGAAAAAAGGGTTCTAAAAGAACTCTTAAAACTGAAGGTGGACAAAGCAATGGGGCCTGATGGGATTCATCCCAGAATTCTAAAAGAACTAAGGGTAGAACCAGTGACACCACTGACTACCCTCTTTAACAAATCATGGGAGGATGGGGTGGTACCTGAGGACAGGAGAAGGGCAGATGTGATTCCCCTTCACAAAAGTGGGAGCAAGGCAGAAGCAGGAAACTACAGACCTGTTAGTTTAACCTCAGTGATAGGGAAAATGATGGAATCACTTCTGAAGGAAAGAACTGTCGAGTATCTAGAGGCCAGAGGGCACAGGACCCAAGGCAGCATGGATTCACAGTGGGAAGGTCATGCCAGATGAATCTGATAGATTTCTTTGACTGGGTGACCAAAGTAGTAGATCAGGGAGGGGCTGTGGACATGGCCTACCTAGACTTTAGCAAGGCATTTGACACAGTCCCTCACAAAAGATTAATATACAAGTTAGCCAGCCTGGGAGTGGATCCCAAGATGACAGCCTGGGTAAAGAATTGGCTAGAGAATAGGACACAGAGAGTAGTAGTAAACGGAGTCCACTCTGAAGAAAGGGGGGTTACTAGTGGGGTACCGCAGGGTTCAGTATTAGGACATTGCAGAGGGACTGGAAGGAAAAGTATGTCTCTTTGCAGATGACACAAAGATCTGCAACAGAGCTGATGCACAAGGTGGGGTGGAAAGGATTAAGAAAGGGAATTGGCAAGGTTAGCAGAATGGTCAAATGTATGGTAGCTTAGATTCAGTGCTAAGAAGTGCAAGGCAATGCACCTGGGAAACAAAAACCCAGGGGAAGAGTACACAATGGGGGGTGAGATACTAACAACAACAAAAATGGAAAGGGACCTGGGGGTAGTCGTATCAGATGACCTAAAGGTGGGCAAGCAATGTGAGAGGGCAGCAAGGAGGGCTGGGGGGATATTGGGATGCATAGGGAGAGGCATCACCAGTAGAAAACAGGAAGTTTTTATCATCCCTCTGTACAGACAGCTGGTGAGACCCCATCTGGAGTACTGCGTGCAGTTCTGGAGACCCAATCTCTGCAAAGACATAGACAGGATGGAAGCTATCCAGAGGAGGGCAACTAAAATGGTGCAGGGTCTGCACCGGAAGACATATGAAGAGAGACTTAAGGAGCTTAATATATATAGCCTCGAGGAAAGGAGGGAGAGGGGGTACATGATAGAAACTTTCAAGTACCTCAAGGGAATCAACAAAGTCGAAGAGGGTAGCATCTTTCCAAAAAGAGGTGTCCAAGAACAAGGAGACACAATTTGAAAATAGAGGGGGGGCGGCTCAGAGGTAATTTAAGGAAGTATTTTTTCACAGAGAGGGTTGTGGATGCATGGAACAGCCTTTGGGAGGAGGTTGTGGAGTCAAAAACAGTGGTGGAATTCAAGCATGCATGGGACAGTCATAAGGAAATTCTAGGGGGTGGGGGTAGGAAGAAGTAGGCTGCTGGTTAACTAGGATCTGCAGCTTATCCATTAGGTAGGGAAATTGGCAGACTGGGTGGGCCAAGCGGTTCTCAACTGCTGCCACATTCTATGTTTCTATCTGCCGGGTTGGGAGAGAATAACAATTGATGCGTGGGTGCTCCAGTTGGTGTCGGTGGGACACTCAGTAGAGTTCACCCAGAAACCTCCCCACAGACCACCCCCTCTGTCATCCTGCTCCTCTCTTCATCTTCCATTGGTACTCAAAGAGATCAACTCCCTTCTTCAAAAGGCAGCAATAGAACCCCCCCCCCCCGGGGAAGGGTTACTATTCTCACTTCTTCCTAGTAAAAATGAAGACTGGAGACCTGAGACCCATTCTGGACCTCAGCTCTTTGAACCTGTGTGTGGAGTACAAATGGTTCAGAATGCTCTCTCTGCAGAGCTTGCTTCCCCTGCTTCGGCTGGGATTGTGGCTATGTGCTTTGGATATGCAGAATGCATACCTACATGACCCCATATGCCCTTCCCACTGCAAATACCTCTGTTTTTGTTTTCAGGGGCACACTACCAGTTTAGGGCACTCCCATTTGGCCTTTCGTCGGCCTCCTGAGTATTCACCAAATGCCTGGCAGTAGTGGCATCCTTTCTGCGTACCCAGGGAGTACAAGTCTTCCCTTACCTAGATGACTGGCTTTTGGGAGCACTGTCCAGGGATGACCTCCAACGCTCCCTTTCCCTCACCCTGAAGGTCTTTACCAGCCTGGGTATCACAGTCAACCATGCCAAGTCCCATCTGGTCCCTTGCCAATGGCTGCAGTTCATAGGGGCAGTATTGGATATGACCCTAGGCAAGGCCTTTCTGCCCACGGACAGAGTCAAGACACTCCTAAACCAGGCTCACCTCCTGTCCTGCCTCAGACAGGTCGGAGACAGGAAGGTCCTTCAGCTTCTTGGACTCATGGCGACAGCCATTCCAACTGTCCCTCTGGTGCGACTCCACATGAGAATCTCCCAGCGGACCCTTCAGTCTCAATGGGATCAGTTTCAGGACGGCCTGGATCACGAGGTCCTAGTGTCGGACCCGATGATCAGGGACTTGCAGTGGTGGATGGTTCAGGAGAACCTCAGTCTGTGGGTTCCCTTCTGCACTGATCCCTCCACCCAGACTTTGACCATGATGCATCAGGTGCAGGTTGGGGTGTCCACCTAGGGTCTCACAAGACTCAGGGCAACTGGTCTCACTTCGAGAAGAGGTCATACATCAACATTCTCAAGTTGAGGGCAGTTCTGTATGCTCTACAGGCTCTCCTTCCCTTCATTCTTCCTGGTCATCTTCTGATTCAGACAACATGTGTGTAGTCTGGTACCTCAACAAACAGGGAGGAACTCATTCTTATCACCTGTGTCGGGAAGCAATAAGAGTCTGGTACTGGGCATCCCAGCACAACCTGCATCTGACGGCAGTTCACATACCAGGACTGGAAAACACCCTGGCTGACTCTCTCAGTTGCTCATCAGCCAAGTCTAATGAGTGGGAACTCAAACAAGAGGTCATAAACGACATCTTCGAGCAGTGGGGGACTCCTCAAGTGGACCTATTCACCTCTCCCGACAATGCCAAGCTTCTCGCCTTCTGCTCGCTCGCTCCAGGGCGAGACGTTTTTTGGCCGGATGTGCTGTCTCTGTGTTGGAAGGCCAGATTTATCTACACCTCCCCCCCCATTTCTTTAAACAAACTTCGGGCAGAGGGGGTGTGAATGATTCTCATCGCTCTCTTCTGGCCGAGGCAAGTTTGGTTCTCTCTTCTGCAGCAGTTTTCCGAGGAACCTCCTCTCCCTCTGCTTCTGTTGCAGATTTTACTGACCCAGGATTAGGGGACCCTGGTCCATCCAGGACTCAAATTGCTACATCTTCATGCGTGGCTCCTACAGACGTAGCCAAAGCTCGCTTTGGCGTCTCACCTCTAGTGGCAGACATTTTAGTGGAGGCCAGAAAGCCTACCACCAGGTCTACCTACGCAATGAAGTGGAAGCGATTTTCCTTTTAGGCTGGTTCCAAGGATTTGGAACCCTTTTCCTGCCCTGCAAACAAAATCCTGGACTACCTGAGGCACTTTTATGATCTGGGCCTTAGCTACTCCTCTTTGAAGGTGCATATGGCAGCCATTTCTGCCTACCACGTTCCTTTTGGGGAGGGGACAGGACAGTCGCTCAACTGGAAGTCTTCAAGACCTTCCTTAAAGGAGTTCTGCATTTAAGACCCCTGATCCATAACCCTGCTCCCCCATGGGATCTGAATTTTATTTTAGAGAAGCTCATGCCACCTCCCTTTGAACTGGCAATGGAGGCAAACCTAAAGTTCCTTTCTTGGAAGACACTTTTTCTTGTGGCCATCACCTCTGCTCAAAGGATCTCTGAGCTTCAGGCCCTGATGTGTAAGATCATTTACTTGATTTTCCACAAGGAACGGGTGGCCATGAGTACCAACCCTAAGTTTCTTCCAAAGGTGGTGGCTGAATCCACACTGAGTCAATCCATTGAGCTTCCACTCTTTTTCCCAGAGCACTCCAATCATGGAGGGTACCTTCTGCATACGCTGAATGTACATAGAATTCTAAAGTACTACACTAACAGAACAAAGGATCTCAGGAAAATGGATCAACTTTTTTTTTTTATACTTATTTTATTGTGTCATTCAACTTAGAGGTACACATTGCATAGTCAATTAAAAAAAACATCTTATCCATCAACATTCCATTTTGTGTACAGATCTAATTTTACACTCTTCAGGCATCAATTATCTCTATTCCATTCACAAGCCTTTTTAGCAAAGAAGAACAGAACAACAAAGAGTAGAAGTACACATTAATTTCGGGCACTTGGTATGACTAGTTGTAGAAAAGCGTAACATAAATTGAGACAAAAAGAAAAAAAACAGGCAGGGTGCATCTTTTTTTTTTTGGGTGGCTATTCTGTGTTAAGGTATTCAGACTTTAGTCCTTTAACTACCATAAAGGTCTCCGTATTCCTAATGGGGACCTGTGTTTACCCTCTCGTACTCCTCCCTTCAGTCCACTTCTACCGGGCACTCCCCACTCTCCTCCTGATAAAGTTCCCATCTTGCCCATCTTGATATATAGACTTCCAGTCGATTTTGCAGACTGAGTGTAAGTTGCTCGTTACGGTTAATTTGAATTGTAATTGCTTTCCATTCTTCGAGGGAGGGAGGGGAATTTTGATACCATTTTTTGGTTACTGCCTTATAAGCTGAAGCCAATAAGATTGCCCATAGATATTTCTGAGCCCTATCCCTTATCTCCGCGGGTTGGCAAGCCGAGGATTAAGTGATGAGGTTCCAGCTCCTCCTGAATATTCAGGACCTTCTTAATCTGTTCCGAGATTAAGTTCCAAAAACTACGTATTCCCGGACACTCCAGGAAAATATGTATTTGTGAGGCTTTCTCCTCGCCACACTCCCTCCAACACCCAGTGGCAGTCCTCCCATTCTGCATGTGTGCTGTGGAGGGGACGAGGAAAAATATCACCCGCACCTTCCAAATGAATTCCCTCCATGTCGGGGATGAGGTGGCAGCCCAAGTATCTCTCCATACCCTTTCCCACTCTGTAGTGGTCATTGGATGTTTAGTCTCTTGCTCCCATTTTGACTGTACTGGGGCCATTGCATTTCCCAATCGTTGGATGTTGTACCTATATAAGATTGTTATTGCTTTTTCCCCATACTGCGAGAACCATATCTGTTCGTATGGAGGGTCCGCACCTATGACCCAAGTATTTTTATTTTGTGTCTTTAATTGACTAGCAATATAAGCTCTTATCTGATAATAAAATAGCCTGTCTCTTTCAATCCATTTAAATTTTATTTTTGCCTCCTCAAAGGATATTACTTCATTGCCTCTCATTAGTTGCCAGGAGGCCTCTAGTCCTTTGCTTAATTGATGTTTGTACCAGGGGTTGTCGAATGATGGGATCAATATTAACCATTTATATTTCCAGCTATGACATTGGTAAATTTTCTTCTTCATGCCCATCTGCCAGCCTGTAAGAATAGACACGGTTGTAAATGGGGCTGTTCTCAGGTTTACCCTGAGGTGTGTAGGTGAGAAAAGGGCAGCCCAAGAGGGACCTGTCCCTCTCTCATCACATCAATCTGCTTCCAACGTGCCTGGTAGTTTTGGTTTCCCCACAGCAAGGCCAACCTCACCTGAGAGGCCGACCAATACTCACGTAAAGAAGGAAGGGCAATACCCCCTTTATCTTTCGGGAGTATGAGCTTCGAGGAGCTTACTCTAGGCTTTTTGCAGCCCCATATGTATTTGTTAAGCACTTTTTGCCAGGGAAGCAATTCCTTGGATGTGAGGGGACATGGAACACACTGAAATAAGTATAGGAACCTCGGAGGATATTTATTTTAAGGGTTAAATTTCTCACATAAAATGTTGTGGGGAGCAAGGACCATCTACCCAGATCCTGTTTTATTTTCTGTACTAATGGGTCGTAATTTTGGGGAAATAGGCTTCTCAGGTTTGTAGGGATTTGTATTCCTAGGTACTTAATACTTTCTTTCCCCCACCGAATTGGAAATTGTTTTTTAAACGAAGGGGTTGGGTGGAAATTGAAAGTCATGGCTTCTGATTTACCCACATTGAGAGTGAAACCCGAGAAGGTAGCAAAGCGTTTGATATGAGCGAACAGTGTATGTAGGGATTTACCGGGGTTCGCTATATATAGCAGAATGTCATCAGAGAACAGGGCCAGCTTCTGTTCCATTCCCCCTACCATCACTCCCTGCAGTTCTTGCGCTTGTCTTAGGTTCTGGGCAAGTGGCTCTATATAAAAAGCGAACAGGAGAGGGGACAGGGGGCATCCCTGTCTAGTCCCACGCTGTAAAAGGAATTTCTCCGAGATGTGGCCATTGGCCCTTATATATCCTATGGGGCATCTGTAAAATCTAAAGATGGTCTCCACCAGAGGAGTAGGGAACTTAAAAGCTAGGAGGGTTTCTTTCAGATATTTCCAGTTTACCTTATCGAAGGCTTTTTCTGCATCTAATCCTAATATGATCGCTGGAGTATTTCTATCTTTAATTTGTTCTATAATATAGGCCGTACGTCTGACATTGTCCTGGGCTTGTCTGCCAGGAATGAACCCACTCTGGTCCATATTTATTAATGATGGGGCGATCTCCACCAAACGTTTGGAGAGTATAGTGGTCAATATTTTATAATCGGTGTTTAACACCGAGATGGGACGATAGGAGGAGCATAGAGTCGGATCTCTGCCCTCCTTGGGTATGGATGAGATTATAACCTCGTTCCAGGATGGGGGGATCTCTCCCTCCTGCGAGGTAGCAGATGCGAATACCCTGAGTAATAATGGCACCAATTCCTTAGTAAAAGCTTTATAAAATTCACCCGGGAGCCCATCTGTCCCTGGACATTTGCCTGTTTTTAAGTGCCCTACTGCGGCAGCAATCTCCTTAGCTAAATTGGGGCTAATAACATCTCTCCTTGTTTTGGGGTCAAGGTAGGAAGTTGAAGGCTGACAAAAACTCTGAATCTCTCCTTCTGGAGGGCTCAGATATTCCGTATATAGAGAGGAATAGTAGTCTCAAGAGGCCTCTGTTATAGTAACAGTGGTGGTTTTCATGGCTCGGTGAGTGGATGCTTAACTTTAATTATTGTGGCCTTGGCCTTTCAGTTTCTTAATTGGGCTGCGATCATTTTGGTAAATTTTGGGCCCCCGTTGTAATACCTATGACGTAGGAAAACTAACTTTCTCTCCACCTCGTAGTCTAGGATATTGTTTAGCTGTTTTTTGAGGAATTCCAATTCCCTGGTTCTCTTTTTACAGTGTTTTATTTTCTGATCTTCCTCTAAAGTGGTTATTTTAGATTCTAATCGGACTCTCCCTTCCTCCCTCTGTCTTTTTTTATATGCAGAGATTGCAATAATTTTTCCCCTCACCATTGCTTTCAACGTATCCCATAGTATTGGTGTCGATGTCCCTTGCACATCATTATCCTGTATTGCCTGAGTTATGGTTCTGGAGATCTCCTCCTGTGCTTCCTTATCTCTAAGAATCAATACGTTGAGTCTCCAGAATGTCCTTTTTTTGGGGGCTAGGGAATTTATTTTGCAAAAGATGGGTCTATGATCCGAAAGGGAAAAATTCCCTTGCCAAATTGCTTTTATATTACCTAAATGCTCCCTCTGTGTTATTAGGTAGTCCAGACATGAGTACGAATCATGCGCTTGTGAATAAAAAGTGCGTCGATTGTCTGACCCCCTCATCTGCCTCCAAATATCTTCAAACCCCAGCTCCTGCACCAGCTGCAGTACTTTTCTACCCAACTTTGAGTTTCTGGTCCGGGCCGATCCAGCTCTCCCCCCTGTTATATCCAGGTTAATATCCCCCCACAGATTAAAGCGCCCTCTGTCCAGCTCGCTAATTTTGACCAAAACTTCTGGTATATAGAAAATTCCGAGGCCGGGGGGATATATACTGAGGCAAGCGTTATTTTTTGCCCTTCCATTTGGCCCTTAATAAGGACATACCTACCCTCTTGATCAATTACCTTGTCTATTATCTCCAATGGGGTACCTTTTCTGATCAATATCGCCATACCCCTACGCCTGCCTCCCCTATAAGATGAGGCAACCACCTGGGAGAAACCCAGTTTCTCAAATTTTTTATGTTCGGCATTCGAGAGGTGGGTCTCCTATAATAGTAAAACATTTGTCCCCTGTCTCTTCATTGACTGAAGTATCTTAGCCCTCTTTATTGGATTGGTGAATCCATGCACGTTATACGTGCATACCACCCAGGTCTGTGTCATTTCCTGAGCTTGGGGGTATTTCCTAGTTTCCATACTCTTCTTTTACCTAGATTTCTCCCCTGGTAGTTGCCCCATTTTCCACCTGTATAAATTACTTTCAGAACAGCCACTCTAACACCTGCCTTATACCTTTGCCCTACTTTACAACCAACTTTAAACATTAGTAACATTTCAAATATCAGAACTTGCATAACTAACCAACTTCCAAGGTTGGGGGCTATCCTTGTGATGTTAGCCCCTTTGTCTCCCTAAGTGGGAAAGACGGGGGGGAGGTATTTACCACTCCGTTTCCGGGGCACCCCCCCAGAGCCTGAATATCAGTAGGCTCCTTTGTGTTGCGCCTAACGATAATCAGGACAACACTAACACTGAGCCAGGCATGGCCTCTTGGGTAATATATCTTTTACAGAGAGGGTTTTCTGGGCTAACCCTAGTAATTCCGCCTTGTACCTTCACCCTCTTTAATCAAACTGCTCTCATTGATGCTTTGAGGTGTATAAACCACCCAGGTCTGCACCCAAACAATACACCTCACCATGTCTTAATCCTCAGGGATGGGAGAGGGAGTATAGGACCTCCTGCTGCTTTATCTGGTGCTTGCTCGTTTTCCCATTTCCTTGCATCTCCCAAGGCAGAGATTGGGGGAGGGGGGGCATTCCCGGGAGAAAAAAAAAAAAAACGTTTTACTTATCCCATCCATGAGGGTTGGATCATATATGTTTGTACAGGGTCGCTAGGGTTTCCCAGTTATTCCTTCGGCCATCACAGAGAGGTCCGATTTAGTACCATTCGGATGCTTTAATATTTCAGCATGTTTTTTATTTATTTATCCCCCGCTTTCTGGCATCAGCCGGTAGCATCTTGAATTGCTGGTGGAGGTTTTGCTCTACATTGCCGCCATTTCATGGGGGGGGGGGTCGCCGTGCTTTGCCTTCTTCGAGAGGAGCTTCTGAATAGTGTCCATCAGTTCTGTGTGCGCCCCTCTTCTAGTTCCCCGTAACTTCCTGTTCAACTCTTGTTGATTGAAGCGTTCCCTTACAGCAGAATCTGGGTTCCTCCTCTCCTTAACCGTGAGTCCATGCTTCCCCAAGGCCTCCAGAGCTTCCTCCGCAGATGAGTAGATCTTAGTGCCATCTTCCCAAAAGACCCTCAGCTTCACTGGATAGGGAGTGTGAAAATGGACAGATTTTTCCTTAAGGGCTCTCAGAATAGGTAGGTATTTCATTCTCTCCGTTTGTATTTCTGTCGGGTAATCATGGTCAATGAATAGCCTATGGGACAAATATCTTACATCCTTCTTAGCCCAGGCTCGTCTTAGAATTTCTTCTTTTGCAGAAAAAGAGTTTAGTTTAAAGATGATTGATCTTGGTCTGGCCGAGGGGTCAGATGATTTCGCTTGTAGTGCGCGATGCGCCCTTTCAATGCGGAATGACATGGTGGGGGGAAGGTCCAAAATATCTTTCAGCATGTTTTCGAGGAAAGCTGACAGTGGGCTGTTTCTAAGTCCTCTTGGGGCTATACAATCTTAAATTCTCCCTCCGGGAACGCCCTTCAAGATCCAAGCATTTTTCTTTCAGATTTTCCGTTTGCAGTACTAAGGTTTGTATCACCTTAGTCATTTGTGTAGTTGTGTCTTCTGTCTCTGAAAGCCAATCCTCAAGCTGATTGACCCGGGTTTCAAAGGCTGATAGCTGTTGTTGAACCGCCCTAAATTCCTGTTTGTTTTCTTTCCTTGACTCGGTGATCTCGTGCAGGAGTCTTTCAAATCTGGACCGCGATAGTTGTTCTGTCTCTCCGTCCGTGTCGTACTCCGGGGAACACCGGCCCTGCGGCGAGGACGTCCTGCTTGCTAGGCCTGGTTTTAATCTGACTGCATCTCTGTTATTAGCCTTTTGTTCTTGCCGGGATTTACCTCTGTTCGCTTGTTGTGCGTGCCCCCCTGCGTTTTTGGACATCTTGGTTAGGAATTATAGCTATTTTTGGGGGGGTTTTAAGCTTGCCTGGCTCAGAGCGTCATAGACTAAGCTTGCATCTGTGCTGTGACGTCACCGGAAGTCTGGATCAACTTTCTGTTTCCTTTGCACACAAAAGAGAAGGCAATGCTGTCTCCAAGCAGTGCCTTTCCAAGTAGTTAGCGAATTGCATCACTTTCTGTTGCGACAAGTACAACAAGCCCCTTCCGGGTCAAGTCAGAGGTCACTCCACGAGAGGAGTAGCTGCCCCTGCTGCTTGTTTCAGGAATGTGTCAGCATCAGAAATCTGTGCAGCCACTACTTGGACTTCCATCCATACCATCACGAAACATTGCAGTTTGGACGTTTCCTCTCGCCGCAGAACAGGCTTCAGATTGGCTATCCTGTAGGGACTCCTGGTGTGAATCCCTATTTAGCCTTTTTTGTCATACTGTGGTTGATGACTCCTCCTCCATTTCTATATTGCTCCAGACTGCTTGGGACTCAGTCCTTTGTGAATACTGTACCTACTGCAAGAGCCCTCTTGGAGTAAGATAGAACAGTTACGTAAGAACTTACCGTAACAGCAGATCTTCGAGAGAGGCTCTTGCAGTAGATATTACCTTTCCTCCCTACGTCCCCGAGTTTTCTCTTTTCTTCTATGGGGGCATATCCTCTTCTCTCCTGTCATGCCCTTTCGACCTCTGTCGGGAAAAAACTGGAAGGCGGGCGTGGGGGACCACCCCTGTATACTGACATAGGCTGACACCGGTCAACTGACGTGGGGGCTGTCCACCACCACAGACTGCTAGCTAGAGATTTTTGTGTGGGGTCCTGATTCCTGGTGGCTTAGTCCTATTTGTGAATACCTACTGCAATAACCTCTCTCGAAGATCTACTGTTACAGTAAGTTCTTACGTAACTGTTCTTTTCCCTGTAGGTGGCGATGCAGAATACTGATCTCACCTCATGCTTCCTGCAGCTGAGCCCTGAGGTGACATATCTCTGAGCATATGGGACAGCGGCCCTGCCTTCAGGCAATGTGACCAATGAAGAATGTCCCGCAGTGTTGGCAGCCAACGATATACATGTGCGTGCCAGTGGACGGAAAGAAAGAGTACATAATTATTCAAATTTAGAGGAAGACGGTCTGTTCCAGGCAGACGAAGGAGAAAGAGGCTTTTTTGTTTTTGTCTTTTAGTCAGGTCAGGCAGGAAGTGGGTGGTAACATGCAGAACGTATATAGGAAGAGGACCCGGGTGTGGGTGGGATTAGGGGGTTAGGTGGGAGGGCAGAACCTTTGTTACTCCTTCCTGCTGAAAAAACAATCAGTTAAGGTCTGCCACTTAGTAGCACAACTAGAGACTGGAGGAGAGAAAGTCACTTTCTCAGTCGATGAAGATCAGTGAAGCTCAGCAGACAGTAAGGCTAGGGGCTGGACCGTTCTTGGTGTATGCCTCCTACAGTTGCCCTTTGTGTCTGAGCTGTTGCTTCTGGTTGTTTTTGTCTGAGAGCTTTATATTAGCTGACCACTATTTCATTTGTGGGTACAGCAGACAGTAAAACTAGGGTTGGACCACTCTTGAGGTATGCCTCCATGGGGTGCCCTTTGTGTCTGAGCTGTTGCTTCCAGCTGAGAGCATTCTATTAGTCGATCACTATTTCAGTAGTGGTACAGCAGTACCAATGCTGATTTACCTACAGCAGCTAGGAATTCTGGGTAAGTGTTCCAACTGCTTCTTATGCTGAGAGAGCAGCCACTGGCTGGGTCTGAGCAGAGCGATCGAGGAAGGAATTCACCTCAGCGGAGATAGGAGCCTGGACTGTGTACTCCAAGGGGGGGTTTAGCCAGGTAGAACTGCTGTCAAGGAATTCCTGCTTCTGCACCTGTTGGAGTCTGCCTTCTCTACATGACTGGTCCCTCTCCCAGTCGGTGAAGATCAGTGAAGCCCAGCAGAAGACAGCAGCTGCTGGCTGGGTCTGAGCAGAGTGATCAAGGAGAGAAATCACCTCAGTGGAGATAGGAGCCCAGACTGCGAACTCCAAGGGGGATTCCGCTAGGTTGAACTGCTGTCAAGGAATCCCTGCTTCTGCACCTGTCAGAGTCTGCCTTCCCTGCGTGATTGGTCTCTCTCTCTCTCCCAGTCGGTGAAGATTAGTGAAGCTCAGCAGACAGCAAGGCTAGGGGCTGGACCGCACTTGGCGTATGCCACCTAGGGTTGCCCTTTGTGTCTGGATGTTTAATTTGGTGTTGATATGTTATATATGAGACGGAGACAGGGAGAGTGAGAAAGCAGTCACAGCTTCCTTGAAACAAGGAGGCTATTTTCTAGACTACACTGAACTGAATTAATACTTTTTGGACCTGTGTAAGTAACTAGTATTGATTCTGTTTTGGGGGTGGACTTTTCTTAGTTTTAACATTATTTTACCAGGGAGGAACTGTAGCTGGGAGATATTTTCAGTCAGTTGTGACTAGACCTGTTACTTAGCCTTTGTGAAATAGGTGTCTGAAAGGAAGGAAGGCACTATCCAGGGTGGAGGGTAAGAGTTGTAGGTGATTGTTTCTGGACGGCATAGGTTTACTCCCACCCACCTTCCCCACCCCACCTGCCCCAAGCACATAACTTCCTTTATAGCAGGGGCTCTGACATCACTTTCCCAAAACTGCTAACAACATACACCTGTTAATATCCTTAAAGGCACAGTACACTGAATAGGGGGTAGTGACAGTCACAAGCTTGCACACACTAAAACAAGAACAAAAAACCAAAAAGCATCTGTAACTGGAAGGGACACAGACATGTGGGGAGTGGTGCAATGCACTGGCTGTGGAGCAGCAGTCTTCTGGGAGACATTCTGGAGACTGCGTTGCTGCCCTATTTCCAGACACCTCTCTGGTCTGAGGGAGGAGGAGGTTCATCTCCATGCTGACATGGCAAGGATTTGGGAAACCTGCTTCCCCACCCAGGAACCACCCAGGCCTCTGCCATTACCTCAGAGGTTGCCAAGAAAGAGGAGTGGTTGGACCACGGCTCAGGGAGGGTGAGGGTGGTGAAACAGAGGCGCATCCCTCCAGTTGTGCCTCTCCACAATCCATTCACCACTCTGGTGAAGCATGGTCCCTCTATGGAGACACCTGCAGTGGAGACCAAGGAGGATGCTGGGAACCTTCACAATGGAGACCCACAGGAGGGTGGCACAGGAGCCCACAGGGGAAGGAAATAACTCCTGGTGGGGAACTCAGTTGTTAGGGGGCAGAACTGGGGGAGAGAGGGGAAAGGGAGGTGAGGTGCTTGCCCAGTGCCAAGGCTTGGAGGGACAGGAAATGAATCCTCAGGAACATGGGAGCAGCATCAAGGGGGAGGGAGCTGGATGTCATTATCCACCTAAGGACAAATGACCTGGCTGAGAATGGGATCAGAGCAGTGCAACAGAAGTTTGTGGAGTTGGGGAGGGGCCTTAGACAATTAGCACACATGATAATTTTCTCAGAAATGCTACCCGTCTATGGCATGGATGAGGCTAGGGCACTCCACACCATGTGATTCAATGACTGGTTGAAAAGCTGGTGCAGAACTCAGGGATTTGGCTTAATCAGGGACTGGGGCTCCACCTTAAGGGATGCAGGCCTATACAGGCGTGATGGTCTGCAGCTATCCTGGAGGGGAACCAGGATCCTAGGTGATAGGTTTAAATGTTTCAATGGCAAGCATTTAAACTAGCCAAGGGGGGGGCACTGAAGAGGAGAAGAGAAATCCTAGCCCTCCAAAAATCAGGGTAATTAGTGAGGTAAATGCCAAGACAAAGCAGTCGATAGGGAGAAAGGCAGGGGTAAATGGAGAAAAAGACAAAGGCAGTAGAGACAGGGATGGGGCAAAAAGAAATAAAGCCATAAAAAATGGAGGGTAATGAGTACCAATACCCGTAGTCTAGGTAAAAAGCTCCCTGAAATGGTGGCCTTGATGGAAGAGGGATACCTGGATATTGTAGCAGTCACAGAAACATAGTACACAAAGAACCATGACTGGGATGTCAACATACCAGGGTACACAAACTACAGGAGGGACAGGGAGGGAAGAAGAGGAGGAGGAGTAGCTCTCTATGTAAGGGAAAGGATCAAAGCAACAGAACTGAAGGGTAAACAGGGATGAGAGGAGGCACTGTGGGTCACCCTGGAGACTAGAGATGGCTCCACAATCCGCACAGGGGTTGTATACAGACCCCCATCTCAGGGGGAGGAAATTGCCAAGGAAATGATAAAAGGCATCCTTGGGATGGCAGAGAAAGGGGAGATATTGTTGATGGGGGACCTGAATATGCCGGATGTTGACTGGAGCACCTTTGCTGCAGCCACATCCAAGAGCAGGGCCATTCTCGATGCCCTACAGGGGGCATGCCTCAGACAGCTAGTTTTGGAATCCACTCAGGAGAGAGCAGTCTTAGACCTGGTACTCTCAAATGGGGACAGAGAGAGGATCTCTGATCTTGAAGTGGCTAGCCATCTGGGAACAAGCGACCACCAAACAGTGTGGATCACGATAAACTTAGCTGTAGAGTCAAGCCACACAAAAGGGAAGGTACTGGACTTCAGGAGGGCTGATTTTGTCAAAATGGGAGAGTGCCTCAGAAAAGCACTAGCAAACAGGCAAGAAGGTGGGGTGGAGCAACAATGAGGAAACATCAAACTGCCATCACAGAGGCAACAAGCCTTTGTGTGAAGTAAAAAATCAAACAAAAGAAAAAACACTATGGTTCTCAAAAGAAGTGGCGGGAAGGTAAGAGAGAAAGATAGTATTCAGGAAGTATAAGGAAACACAGAAGGAGAGGACAGAGAACTGTACCAGTTAAAGCAGAAGGAAGCGGTAAGGTAGTTAGAATAGCAAAGGCCCAAACCGAGAAAAAGATAGCCAACTCAGTTAAGATGGGGATAAAACCTTTTATAGGTACATTAGGGAGCAAAGAAAGACTAAGGCAGGGACTCTGAGGCTGAACAAAGAGGAAGGTGGCTGGGCAGAGAGCAACAGTGAAAAAGGAGGGATACCGAATGAATACTTCTGCTCAGTATTCACAATGGAAAAGCAGGGGGAAATACCTAATCCAGCCAATAGAAGCACTCTGGATAGGGGGGTTGATATTAGTCCTTTCACAGAAGAAAGGGTTCTGAAAGAACTCTTAAAACTGAAGGTGGATAAAGCAATGGGACCCGATGGGATTCACCCCAGAATTCTAAAAGAACTAAGGGAAGAACTAGTAACACCACTGACTAACCTTTTTAATAAATCATGGGAGGATGGTGTGGTACCAGAGGACTGGAGGAGGGTGGATGCGATTCCCTTTCACAAAAGTGGGAGCAAGACAGAGGCAGGAAACTACATGCTTGTCAATTTGACCTCAGTGGTAGGGAAAATGATGGAATCACTTCTGAAGGAAAGAATTGTTGAGTACCTAGAGGCCAGTGGGGCACAAGACCCAAGGCAGCATGGATTCACAGCGGGAAGGTCATGTCAGACAAATCTGATTGATTTCTTTGACTGGGTGACTAAAGCTGTAGACCAGGGAGGGGCTGTGGACATGGCCTACCTAGACTTTAGCAAGGCATTTGATACAGTCCCACACAAAAGATTAATAAACAAATTAGCCAGCCTGGGAGTCTGTCCCAGGGTGGTAGCCTGGGTAAAACACTGGTTGGACAACAGAACACAGTGGGTAATAGTAAGTGGAATCCACAGTGAAGAAAAGAGGGTTACTAGTGGGGTACCGCAGGGTTCAGTGCTGGGGCCAGCCCTTTTTAATGTCTTTGTAAGTGACATTGCAGAGGGACTGGAAGGGAAAGTATGTCTCTTTGCAGATGACGCAAAGATCTGCAACAGGGTTGATACACAAGGTGGGGTGGAAAGGATGAAAAGGGACTTGGCAAGGTTGGAGGAATGGTCAAATGTATGGCAGCATAGATTCAGTGCAAAGAAGTGCAAGTAATGCACCTGGGAAACAAAACCAGGGAAGAGTACAGTGGGGTGAGATAATGACACAACAAAAAAAATGGAAAGGGACCGGGGTAGTCATATCAGATGACCTAAAGGTGGGCCAGCAATGTAAGAAGGCAGTAAGGAGGGTTGGGGGGATACTGGGATGCATAGGGAGAGGCATCACCAGTAGAAAACAGGAAGTTGTGGCTCTCTGTACAGACAGTTGGTAAGACCACATCTGGAGTACTGTGTACAGTTCTGGAGACCCCATCTCTGCAAAGACATAGGGTGGTGGCTTTCCAGAGGAGGGCAACCAAAATGATGCAGGGACTGCATCAGAAGACATATGAAGAAAGTCTAAAGGAACTAAAGATGTATAGCCTTGAGGAAAGGAGGGAGGGGCTATATGATAGAAACTTTCAAATACCTCAAGGGAATCAACAAAGTCCAAGAGGGTAGCATCTTTCAGAAAAAGAGATGTGCAAAAACAAGGGGGAACAATTTGAAGATAGAGGGGGAACAGCTCAGAGGTAATGTGAGGAAGTATTTCTTCACTGAGAGGGTTGTGGATACATGGAACAGCCTTCCTGAGGAGGTCATAGAGTCAAAAACAGTGGGGGAATTCAAGAATGCATGGGACAGACATAAGGCAATTCTAGTGGGGGAGTAGGAGGAAGTAGGCTGTTGGTTAACTAGGATCTGCAGCTTATCTATTAGGTAGGGAAATGGGCAGACTAAGTGGGCCAAGCGGTCCTTATCTGCCATCAAATTCTATGTTTCTATGTTTCCCAACATAAAATGCTTATGTTGCCTTTGTTAGTGAAAAAAATATTTTTTTGCTGTTTCGACCAGCATAGGAGAAAAACTAAATTACCTACTATGACTTGCATACCATCGTTGGAAAGGTAATTGTGTGTTGAACACCTTTGCCACTCATACTTTGTGTCTAGAACATACAGTTCTTGTCGTATTAGCATTTTTTTGTGGCTGCTGACTATGGCTTGATTTTGCTTAGAAAGGCCCAGGATTTACTGTTAACAGTATTAAGGAGACAAGTGGTGCAACTTCAGAGAGCTCCTGTGGAGGCAATAACTTAAGGGTGGACAAAGCACCTGGACCTGATGGCATTCACCCTAGGGTACTAAGGGCATTGGCAGAGGTCCTGGTGGGACCACTGGCCAACTTGTTCAGTAACTCCTTGGACATAGGATGTGTACCACAGGACTGGAGAATGGCCCATGTGGTGCCCATCCATAAAAGTGGCCCAAAGGATGAACCAGGACACTATAGGCCAGTGAGCCTCACATTGATCGTGGGAACGCTCATGGAGACCATCCTAAAAGAGAGGCTAGTGAGCTTCTTGGAGGAAAACGGTCTCCAGGATGGTCAACAGCACAGGTTTGTAGCAGGCAGATCGTGCCAGACAAACCTTGTAGAGTACTACATCTGGGTGATGCGGGAATTGGACAAGGGCATGCAGTGGATGTCCTGTATTTAGACTTCAGCAAAGCCTTTGATTCAGTGCCACATGGGAGGTTGGGGGACAAACTGGAATATGTGGGGGAAGGATCAAAAATGCTGAAATGGATCATAAACTGGCTTAAGGGAAGGCAGCAAAGGGTGGTGGTAGGGGGGTACCTCTCATCACCAAGTGCGGTAACAAGTGGGGTACCACAGGGATCGGTACTGGGAGCCGTGCTGTTTGGCACTTTTATTGCAAATATCTCACACAAGATCCAGAGCAAGATCAGTCTGTTCACAGTCGATACCAAGATGGGAGCTGTGGTTGATGATGTGGAGGGATGGAAGGGGTTGCACGATGATCTGACTAAGCTGCAGCAGTGGGCAGAAATATGACAGTTAGGGTTCAATGCCAAGAAGTGCAAGGTTCTGCACTTTGGAGCCAGGAACCAGGGGAAAGATTATCACTTGAATGGGGTTCAGTTGGGGAGTTCCATAGGGGAGAGGGACCTAGGAGTGATCATTACGGGGAGCATGAACAACTCTGCTCAGTGCAGGAAGGTGGCAGCAAAAGTCAACAAAATGTTGGGGTGTATTGCAAGAGGAGTCTTTTCCAGAAGGAGGGAGGTTATCCTGCCCCTGTATACGTCATTGGTCAGGCCCCACATGGAATACTGCATGCAGTACTGGTGCCCATTCCTGAAAAAGGGCATCAGATTGTTGGAGGGGGTGCAGCGAAGAGCCACAAAGATG
This sequence comes from Neoceratodus forsteri, assembly GCA_016271365.2. Classification (NCBI taxonomy): domain Eukaryota; kingdom Metazoa; phylum Chordata; order Ceratodontiformes; family Ceratodontidae; genus Neoceratodus; species Neoceratodus forsteri. The sequence goes on along the minus strand of CM057456.1, from coordinate 1,110,679,585 downwards.
ATCCTGGGATTAGAGAGCAAGCCCTACGAGGACAGGCTGGGATAGCTGAATATGTATTTGCGGGAGGACAGGAGGGATGGGAGGATAAGATCGAGACCTTTAAGTATCTGAAGGGGATAAATAAGACTAACACAGAAGGGATTTTCAAGATGAGCAGGGGGAGGGACACGAGAGGGCATGGACTGAGATTGGAGGGGGAAAGATTCAGGAGGGAAATGAGGAGACATATTTTTATTGAAAGATTGGTGGACAAATGGAACACCTTACCAGATGAGATAGTGTCCTGTAAAACAGTGGGCAGTTTCAAGAGGGGTTGGGACAGGGTAAGGGTAAGGGATACTGGGAAGAGGGGGGCAGTAGGGGCAGCTGCGAGATGAGTTGCTAGCTGCACACTCGAGCAGACTCAATAGACCATGAGGCCTGTTTCTGCTGGCAATTTCCTATGTTTGAGATGGAGGAAATGCTGGATTTAGAAGTAATCCAGAAATCCCACAGCCCCTGGGCCTCACCTGTAGTCCTTGTTCCCAAGTTGGATGGCTTTACTCACTTTTGTGTAGACTAGATGCCCACCCAATGCCACGGATGGAAGAACTACTGGACAAGCTTGGAGGGGCGACATACCTCACCGCCATTGACTTGACAAAAGGGTATTGGTAGGTGGAGTTAACTGCCAGAGCAAGGGAGAGGGTGGCCTTCATCAGTCCAATAGGATCATTCAAGTTCAGGGTAATGCCTTTTGGAATGAAGAATACCCCTGCCACCTTCCAAAGGTTGGTCAATCAGGTGTTGCATGGTACTGAAGAGTATGCAGTGGTGCATCTGGATGATATTATCATCTTCAGTACCAGTTAGAAGGAACACCTGTCCAACCTGAGGGAAGTGTTGGACAGGATATAGAGGGCAAGGCTCACTGACATAGCTGAAAAGTGCCAGGTGGCCATGGCAGAGGTGGCATACCTAGGACATATAGTGGGGCGGGGGCAGCTTTGCCCTAATCAAGCCAAGATTGAGGCAATAGAGGTGTGGCCCAGGCCTGAAACCCAAAAGATGGTTCAAAGTTTCCTTGGGACCGCCAGGTTCTATCAAACGTTTGTACCAAATTACAGTACCCTGGAAGCTCCCCTCTCTGGCCTGCTAAAAAAAAGAATGCCCCAAAAGATAAAATGGGAGCCAGCCTGTGAACGAGCCTTTGCACAGCTAAAGGAGGCACTGTGCTGTAACCTAAATTAGTATATGTCCTCTTTTAGTTGTAACTGCATTTATTTATTTTAGTAAAAACTTTTGTTTTTCTAAAGAAATTCTGCCTGTGTGAGAGTTATTATATTGTATGTGTGACTGTGGAAGGTTTATTAAAATTCTGTGAAAACTGTTATTGCCAAAAGGACCACCCTAAGCAACCAAACTGAAAAAAGTCTGTAAGGGATCTAGAAGGATAAGGAGAATACCATAGTCTCATATGAGTCTGCAGGGATTTTGAACTAGGCTGTTGCATGTCCTGTAGGGAGAAGGTCAAATCAGGTTTTTATGTTGCTACCCTGAAGAGAGTGTGATACCTGGGTCTTCTCCCTGTGTTTAGTAGCCATGGAAAGGTTCACATTTGGCCACAAAACTCGAGACTGGTGTTGTGCCCTTATCCAGAAATAGAGCGATGGCTGGAATCCGCATGGCAGTTGTGCAGTCATGACCTGGGCGAGCATTCTAAAAGATGAGAAGAGTATCCCTGCCCCCCAATCACGGAATGCACTTAAGGGTGGGCACTGTGAGCTCAGTGGGCCTGATCCCAGGAGTAGGTTTGTGACAGGCACTTTGTAATTTTTATCTCTAAATATGATCATTATTGAATTTCTTGTCAGACTTGTGATCATACTTTGTTTTACTTATCTTGCTATGAGGTAGACTATTAACAATAAACTTGACCCAAATGAGGATGTGCAATATTTTATTTTTTTCACTCACAACTTTGATTTTGCAATACAAGCCACCCTCAAATACAAACTGCTGGCCAAAATATAAAACTGTAATATAAGTCACAGCTTTTATTCAATTAAATGCAGTAGTTTCTTAAGTAATTTTAAGCTGACTATTTCAAGTATTTTAACAAGGGGAACTCTGTTCCCATAGCCTTACCCCTTTACCTCCCCAAGTCTGATTTCAGGAATCATAGATAATCAAAACCTGTAGAACTTCTTCATTAAATAGGTAGAGAAAACAGAGCCTTTAGGAACAGCAATGAAAATAAATGTTCTTTCTTTCTTTGTTTTTTGTTTTTGTTTGTTTGTAATTTTTGACGCGGGAAAGTGCACTTATTTGAGACAGCTTGTTTCCAGGTGCGTGGTTGTGGGTGGGTTGCATGAACCTGTTTCTGTTGATATATACAGGCTGTTATCACAGGGAATAAGGAGCCTTGAAGGTAGCACTGCAGAACTATAATGCTGGTACAGGAACCCCATCCTTCTACCCCCCCCCCCGCACACTTACAATAATTATGCACAAGAGGCAAACATTAGCGCACCCTATTATGATCTTGTCAGTTTCTGCAACATGAAAGAAAACTACTTTTATAAAGAAGGATTTCTCTTACTGTGATCAAAATTGATTTCTTAGCAACTGTTGGCCTGTGCCCAATGAAACATGCAAAGCTTCAACTGCTGTCTGATATCACACTGATGGTAATTTTTAGGGCTGCAATGGATGTAGCTCTGCAGACCTCTTGCTACCAAAAAAGCAGTCAGTGCATTCCTTCCGACTGAACAACATGTTGGGAATTGCAACATAGTTGCCTCCATGTCCATGAAGCACTCCACTCACTGTTTCCATTGGCAGTTGCACTACAGCATTTTTTACTCTCTCGATGGTCACAGCGGAACACGGCACACTCCGCTTTTGAGTCCAAGATGGCCACAAAACTGTATTGCACATGCATGACTACTAGCACATGAGTAGTACATTAAGGCAGCCATCTTGGTCACGACGGACTGTGTTGTATTGTGCCATGACCACCAACTTCTTTTTTTTTTAATTATACATATCCACCCACCTGACCCACCCTCTCAGCACCCCCTCCCAGAAACATAACAATGACACTGGGTGTGCCCAATCCTCCAGTGTCACGATCGTGTTCCACCTAGACCTTTTTTTGGTTTTTTCCTCCCCTTACACCCCCACAAACATAACAGTGACACTGGGGGTGCCCAGTCCCCCAAAGTCATGATCAGGAATCCTCTATAGTGATTTTTTTTTCACCTTGAAAATAAAATTGTCCATTGATGTCTTTTGCAGCCGTTCCTAATCCCCCACACAACCCTTCCACTCAGCACCCCCTACCTCGCACCCCTCCCCATGCCCTTATTTTTCCTTTGGGGGGGTCCAATGCCGTAATCTTCTCTGGAGTGCAGACACATCTTCACTCTTCAAAGCCGGACAGTGAACTGAAGAAATGGGTATGTAGTTCAATGAATTTCAATGAGGTTTTGAACTTAGTGGCATAACTTGGGCATTTTTGTATATTTTTAGCCCATATTTTCAACATGCCTTTTTTGGGACCCCATCTCATGAACAATTACACAGACATAAGGCAAATCTGTCCTGAAAGGTGATTTTGTGATCTGTGCCAAAACTCACCTTTCGGTCAGGAGCTGAATGTTTCTCTGCCCTTGTTCATGAGGTGGGGGTCATAAGAAGGCTATGTTGAAACTTTGGTGTAACAGTATTAAAAAACAATCACTTTATGTACCTACATTGAATTTTGTTAATGCAGGCTCATAACTTTGGTAATTTTCAATATTTTTACCCCAAATTTACAACATAGCCATATCTTTACAGCATGTCATGAATGTGACAGTTGTCATTTTTAAAATACTGGCCAAAATGTTGTTTTACATTCCGAAAGGTGATTTTGCACAATATAGCCATTTCTTTACAGCACCTCATGAATGTGACAGCTGTCATTTTTCAACTCCTGTCCAAAATGTGTTTTTGTATGCCAAGAGTTGATTTTGCAGTCCCTACAGAAAATCACCTTCAGGCCAGGAGTTGAACATTTTCTCTTCCCTTCTTTATGAGACAGGGTCATAATAAGGCTATGTTGAAAAGTTGGTGTAAAAATACTGAAAAACAATTTTTCAATATTTTACTCCACTTTCCTTGATGGCAGCCTTATCGGCTTTGGCTAGAGTTTGTTTGAAGAGGGATTACAGTCAAAATTTCTGGCATCAGTAAATTCAGAATTTACATCAGCATAGCCCCAGTCAGCCTCATGCAGACACACAAAGTCCTGGACTTCAGAAAGGCAGGCTTCCTCAAAATGAAAAACTGCAGAATCTGGGTTGCTGGCCAGAAGAGGGGGTTGAAGAATGCTGGAGGAGACTGAAGGAAGCAATAGCACTAGTCACATCACAGCGCACCAGGCTAGTAAGCAAAACAAAAGGAGGGAAACCACTTTGGTTTTCAAAGGATACAGCATCTAAGATTAAGGAGAAGAAGAGAACATTCAGATGATACAAGAAAACAAAAAAGGACAGCGATAAGGAGATATAAAAGGAATTACTTAAAGAGGTTGTGAAGGCAGTTTGGACTGTGAATGCTCAAACAGAGGAAAGGATAGCAAACGGGGTCCAAAATGGTAGCCAAACTTTCTACCAATATATGGGGGAGAAAAGGAAGAGCAAAGAGGGAGTAGTTAAATTGGCAAAGAACAAGGACCAGTATGCAGAAGATGATGAGGTGAATGCAGAGATTCTGAAGAAATACTTCTGCTCATTTTTTATACAGGAGGAAGCAGGCAAAGAACCATCTCTATGCAGGAAAGTACACCACCTCAAGGGAGCAGACACAAGTCCTTTCACAGAGGCAAGAGTTCTGGAAGAACTCAAGAAATTGAAGATCAACAAAGCAATGGGGCCAGACAAAATACACCTGAGGATACTACGGGAGCTTAGGGAGGAACTAGCAGCCTCAGTTGCAGAGCTCTTCAACAAACCACTGGAAAGCAAAACGGTCCCTGAAGACTGGAAAAGGGCTACAGTAGTGCCCTACACATGAGTGGCAGTAGGGAAGAAGCGGGAAACTATCGCCCAGTTAGCTTCACCTCAGTAGTAGGGAAACTAATGAAGTCCCTCCTAAAGGAGAGGTTAGTGACATTCTTAGAAGACAGTGGTTAGATGGACCCAAAGCAGCATGGCTTCATGGTAGGAAGGTCCTCCCAGACTAGCCAAATCAAATACTTTGACTTGGTCACAAAAACAATAGACCATGGGGGTGCAGTGGATGTGATTCACCTGGAATTCAGCAAGGCCTTTGACTCCATTCCACACAGGAGGCTAATAAACAAGTTGGAACACATGGGCATTGGGCCACAAATTGTAAATTGGATCCAAAACTGGCTCAATGGAGGACTGAGAGGGTATTGATAAATGGCACACTGTCAGAGGAGGGTAGAGTTACAATTGGTGTTCTACAGGGTTCAGAGCTGGGACAAATACTTTTCAATGTATTCGTCAGTGACATAGCTGATGACCTAAATGGAAAGGTGTGCCTATCTGCAGATGACACAAAGCTCTGCAATAGAGTGGACACAGCTGAATGGACTCAAAGGATGGAGTCACACCTTAGGAAACTGGAAGAATGGTCAGTAAAGTGGCAGCTGAAATTCAATTCCAAAAACTGTAAGGTTATACACTTAGGAAGGCGGGGAAGAGTTGGCAGCAACAAAACACGAGTGTGATCTTGGGGTTATCATAGCAGATGACTTGAGGGTAGGCAAGCAATGTGAAAAGGCTGCACAAAAGGCCAGCAGCATCTTGGGCTCCATAGGGAAGGGCACGACCAGTAGAAAAATGCCACTATACAAGTCCCTGGTGAGGCCTCACCTGAAGTACTGTGTCCAATTCTGGAAGCCTCACCTCAAGACGGATATAGATAAACTAGAGACTATACACAGAAGAACAACAAAAATGTTGCATGGTCTGCATCGCGAGCCATACGAGGCAAGGCTAACACAGCTCAACTTGTATTCCCTGGAACAAAGAAGCGATAGGGACATGATAGAGATTTTTTCCCCCGTAGGTAATTTGTACTGTTTTGTCATTTTCCTCCCTGTCCCGATCCCGCATGTCCCCAACGTGACGCACACGTGTGGAGGCATGCAAGTCATGCCCTACGGAATGACCCACCCTACCAGTCACTCTGTTATCACCTGCACCTGTCATCAGACCTCCATCTGGTGATGTCGGGACTACAGACAGGTGCCCCCCCCACCTGGGAGAGGTCAGTGAATGCTCAATCCTGCTCCCACCTTCTCCCCCCATGTCAGCACCCCGACGACCCAAGGTCGTTCCTGAACCCAGGTCACTAGCATAGCATGAGGTAAGGCATCCAGCTCCTCAACCCTCAGTGCTACCAGGCCAGCTCATGATAGAAACTTTTAAATACATGAAGGGTATCAACAAGGTACAAGCACATGATCTCCTTCAGGTAAACATTTGTACCCAGACCAGAGGTCATGACATGTGCCAAAAGAGGAGTAGGTTCAGAAGCAAAGCAAGGAAGTTCTTCTTTACAGAAAGGGTGGTGGAGCCTTGGAATGGCCTCCCCCAGAGGTGGTGGAGTCAATAACGTCAGGGAATTCAAGCTGGCATGGGAGACAGTGTGGTAAACTTAAAATAGTGGCCTAATGGGGGGGGGCGGTTAGTATATATGGGCTGACTAGATGGTTCATATGGACCCCACTGCTGTCACATTCTATGTTTCTTTGCCAAAAATGAGATATCTAAGTTACTTTGTTTAAAAGTTACAACTTGTTTACAACCCTAAATTCAGTGCCTGTTCAAAAAAGCCAGTTTCTGCAAAGAGCCGCTGCTGATGTCATCTCCTGAACTCACAGTCTAGTTCTCCCTGTCAGCAAGCTTATAAGACCTGTTTCTCCAAAGTTTTAAAGATCATGAACATAGGTTTTCACAAGTAAAACAGGCAGCACCATTTAATAAACATTGCTTTAAAAACTATGCGTGAACTTTGAGGTTTTGTAACAAAGTTGACAATTTTTTTTGGTGCCTTTTTGTTGTGGTCTTTTTCTCCAGGGTTGCTGGATGCTGGTTGTTGCACACTGCTGTGAGATTTGCAGACTGAATAACTTTCTGATGTGGGGAAAGGCTGAGCTCATTCACATCAATCATTCAATTGAGGAGATTTCTCAGGATAGCACTTTAAAACAATTATTCCATCTCCCTGTCAATGGGTGCGGGAGAGGTAATGCTGTTTTGAAACCTTACTATGAGTTTCTATGCATTAGCCAGCTCAATGGTTTCTCCCTGTCAGGCTGTTACTTGACCTACATTCATGCTCATCTGGGTTGTACTCTACATTAAAATAATAATTTTACCAGGGCTAATACTCCCCTCCCCCATAGCAGGAATTAACACATATAAGGCCCCCTATTGAAACTTATTGTAAAGCAGACACTAACAAACAGCAATGAAGTTACCAACGTTACAATACTAGTAGCAATACAACTTCTAACAGGCACAGTAGAGTAGCACTCCAAATGGTATCATCAGCCTGGATGCATGCTGACTCCGCATCCAACCACCCTGGAGAAATGGACCACAACAAAAAGGCATTAAAAAAATACAAATTTGTCAACTGTTACAAAACCTGAAACACAGTTTTTATAGCAATGTTTTTTGAATGTTGCTGTCTGTTATGCTTGTGAAAACCATTGCACATGATCTTTAAAACTTTGAAGAAACAGGTCCTATAATCTTGCTGATAGGGAAGACTAGACTGTGAGTTCAGGAGATGACATCATCAGCAGTGCTTCACTTAACTGTCCTTTATGAACAGGTAGTGAAATCAGGGTTACAAAATAGCTCAACTTTAAAATGAAGCAATGCAGAAATCTAAATTTTGGTATGAGATTTACTGGGGGTATGGTTATTCTAATTGTGCAATGTAGCACTTTTGACCAGAGTCCCTCTTTGAAATGTGTTTATGTGTATAAGAAAAGGATAATAAGCAGAAAGAACATTCAATTGTTCAAGTATTTTTTTTTTAATTTAAAAGAGTTTTGCTTTTAGGGCCTAGCAGAAGTTTGTTTTTTTCATGCAAGAGTAAAGGTGGTAGCCATGTTTTTGATGGAAATCATGAGAGACAGAGTGAAGTGGCTTATGGATTCTGTATGTGATTTGCCCAAAATTCCAGATCATGTATTGAATCTTTTTCTTCACAGTGGGGTATTGGCACATACATGTATGCCAATGGAATGGCAACAGCCAGTCAGAATACAGTGACTAACTTGCCATTTTCTAAAGAGCAGTACCTTATCTGGAGACTGGCTTAGCTAGTTCTATTCGTTTTCATAACTCATCAGCATTGTGACCTCACTCATTGTGATATCGCAGGTAACTGTTCAGGCAGCAGGTGATTGGCTCTTCCTGGTCAGGTGTGATACCACAGACAGTGAGGTCACAGAGCTGATGATGTATGAGGAGGAATAGAACTAGATATGTCAGCTTCCAGGTGGTGTTCCACACATCACGCCAAGTATGGTCATGTAGAAAATCTTCTAATTAGCAAAAGGGAAAATAAAAAAAATACTTTAGATACAAGAAGTTATAGATTACTACCTTTGAAAGTTAATATTAATTTCAGGAAGTACACTAGCTTTTTAAAATTACTGTGTTACTAATCACTTTGCAAAGATGAACTGAGAGCACTGAATTTGGAGGGTGGATCTTGCAGAACACAGAATAACCAGAATCCCTTGTGATTTGTAGTGATGGGGCAATGGGCAGAGCAGGAATAGCAAGATGTGCCTGTCTTTGTGGAATGTCAGGAAAACTCATTTGAGGCTCCAGTGCAGAAATGGACACTAGATGGTGGGATGAAGGATTCGCAAATTTGAATTATACTGATGGAGCATCAAAGAACTACCTGTGCTGAAACAGGTAGCGTGAGTTTCTAATTTAGTGATTGTGTCAGGTTGGTAGTCAGAAATATTCAAAGTGCTTGATATTACATGGAGAAAGTACATTTCTTTGCAGGCTACTAAATCATTCCACCTAAGTGCAACCCCTGCTTACAGGAAACAGTCACAAAAACAGCTCCACTGCACAATGAGGGTGCTGGGGAAAACCATCTGCAGTCCAAAAAGCAAATTCCAGCACTCCTTAGTGTAATTCAAAAAAGAAGTATACTTTATTAATAATAATAAAAAGTTAAAACATAGCACAGTTATTTGCCAACAAACAGTCCTTTGCAACTGAGAACCCCGACCAGTTTCGTACTACCAGTACGTCATCAGGGGGTGATTGGTTCTCTATTGGATTACACCAGGTATAAATGAGGCTAAATTTAAAGTGACAGTATCCCAATTATGTGCTTATATGATTAAAGCTAAAAGGCTGGCCTTCAGGAAATATAAGGGAACACATCAGGATGAAGATAGGGAGGCATACCAAACTTCCCTAAGGGAAGCAGGGAAGGCAGTAAGGCAGGCAAAGTCCCAAACTGAGGAAACACTAGCACGATCAGTAAAAGAAGGTGACAAGACTTTCTATAGATACATTAGTGAAAGGAGAAAGTCCGGAGTGGGTACTGCTAAGCTCAAAGGAGAAAAAGGGGGCATGTGAGGAGGAGGACCCTGTAAAAGCATCTATCCTGAATAGATACTTCTGCTCAGTATTTACTGAAGAGAAGGTAGGGCAGGGTCCACAGCTCAGCACCATGGACATGGGGGAGGGAGGTGAGCACTACTCCCTTCACAAAAGAAAGGATCCTCACAAGAGCTCCCTAAGCTCAGGTGGACAAGGCAATGGGACCTGATGGCATACATCCCAGGGTACTTAAGGAGCTAAGGGTGGAACTAGCAGAGCCATTAGCAGAACTGTTTAGTGAGTCTCTGAGCACAGGAGAGGTCCCAGAAGACTGGAGAAGGGCTCATGTGATCCCGCTCCACAAGAGTGGTAGCAGAGAGGAGGCAGGGAGCTACAGACCAGTCAGTCTTACCTCAGTAGTGAGCAAGATTATGGAGGCACTCCTTAAGGAAAGGATAGTGCAACACCTGGAATCCATAGGGGCACAGGATCCAAGACAGCATGAGTTTACAAAAGGAAGGTCCTGTCAAACTAATCTCATAGATTTCTTTGACTGAGTAACCAGAGTGGCAGACCAAGGGAGAGCAGTTGATGTCACCTACCTTGATTTCAGCAAAGCTTTCAACACTGTTCCACATAGAAGATTGATAAATAAGCTGGGTAGGCTTGGGGTGGGTCAGAAGTTGGTCAGCTGGGTGGCAAATTGGTTGATGGGCAGAAAACAGAGAGTGGTGGTAAATGGTCTACAGTCAGAAGAGATGCAAGTCACAAGTGGGATACCTCAGGGATCAGTCTTGGGGCCAGTCCTCTTCAATATCTTCATTAGTGACATTGCAGATGGACTAAAGGGTAAGGCTCGTCTGTTTGCAGATGACACCAAGATCTGCAACAGAGTTGATGATACAGATGGAGTGGGCAGAATGAGAAGAGATCTGGATAAACTAGCAAAATGGTCAGAAGAGTGGCAACTGGGATTTAATGCAAAGAAGTGCAAGATCATGCACATAGGAAAGAGAAACCCTGAAGCCACCTATAGGCTGGGAGGGGAGTTGGGCATCATCATCATCACCAATGACTTGAAATCATCCAAGCAGACCTCTAAAGCAGTAGGTAAGGCTAGGGGGATGTTAGGGTGTATTAGTAAGAGGGAGGTAATAATCCCTCTTTACAAGACACTGGTTAGGCCCCATCTGGAGTACTGCGTGCAGTACTGGAGGCCACACCTTCACAAGGACATTAACCAAATTGAGGCAGTCCAGAGAAGGGCAACCAAAATGGTACAGGAACTGCATCAGGAGACATATGAGGACAGATTAATGGAGCTCAATATGTATACCCTTGAGCAAAGGAGGGAGAGAGGTGATATGATCGAGACATTCAAACACCTTAAGGGCATTAACAAGGTGAGAGTCTAACATGTTTAAATATAAGAAAAATAGCAGGACAAGAGGACACAGCATGAGATTAGAGGGAGGCTGATTAAGTGGGAATGTGAGGAAATTCTTTTTCACAGAAAGGGTGGTGGATGCATGGAACGGCCTACCTCAGAAAGTGGTGGCTATGAGTACAGTACAGGGCTTCAAACAGGCATGGGAAAGGCATAAGGGAGCAATACAGATGAGTATGAATAGGTAGGCCACTGACAGAGCAAAGGCCGATGGTACATTTATAAGGTAGAAAAAGAAATGGGCAGACTGGATGTGCCTTGCGGTCCTTATCTGCCATCAACTTCTACAGTATGTTTCAAAAGTGCTATGAAAAGAAAGTGCAAAGTTCAATTTAAATAACATAAGTACATAAATAACACATTTACTAAAGGAATAATGCATGGCAGGGTGTGTGTCATGCTGGGATATCGCCACGCCTGGGGGTTGGCAGAAAGCGTCCCGTGGTGCATCATTATCCCAAACGACAATACACACCCTGAAATGCATTATTCCTATTATAACATGGCTCGTTGTTATATAAAATATAAAAAAATAATTTTAAAGAATGTTTTTATTAGTGTGGAAAAATATATTTGTTTCTTAAGAGGAGATGCAAAAAAAAGCTCATATAGCTCATCTACAGGTTCACAGTGATGCTGAGACTAGACCCGTGGCATCGTGCTGTGATAACACCACGGGTCCAGCTCCAAACTGACCAATCACAGTCCAAGATTCTTTCTTGCCATTGTATAATAAGCCACATAGAACACCACAGTGCATCTAAAAATAGCAACAGGAAAAGTCCTATATCATTTTATCATTTTCAGGCTAGCAACTTCATGATTGGATTTCAAGGCATCCCACACCAGAGGTAAAATCACACTTCCTTGGTTCCTAAAAGATAAGCAAAATAATCCTCTTAGTAATTATTAAAATACAGTATATATCTCTAAACTTCTTAATCCACAGGACAGTTTTTGAAAGTTGCACAGCATCTACAATGGGGGGGGGGGGTAGTCAGAAACATTCAAAGCGCTTGATATTACATGGGGAAAGTACATTTCTTTGCAGGCTACTAAATTAATCCACCTAAGTGCAACCCCTGGTTATATAGACTGTTTTAATCTTTTCCCTTTTTTGCTATTGGATAGTAACATGCTTTATTCTCCCACAAAGGAGGATATGTAGTATTTAAACATTTCAAAGAAATGCAACATCACACATACCCCAATAATGTAAAGCGTCATGGGAAGTGTATGCAAATCACCAAGCAAGAATTTAGACTGGCTCTATTTTAAGCAGAAATGTATGGTTCCAAATGGACTCTCACATGTGTTTCGTTCTACTCAGGATTCAACAGGATGCCTCATCAGTATCCCAACCCAGGGGATGGAGGAACCAGCCCTTCTGTGGTCTTATGGGTTTGGATCATGGTGAGCCCAAAACAGGAAGTCAGTCTAAAAGATAAGTGGTTCCTGGGTAACCCTTTCCTCACTGTTTTTGTGCTGAGGTTCTTTGTCATTTAGCCTTTTGTTTACTTTTATAACGGGCCCTAAGGAAGCCTACCATATTCATAAGCAGAAGATGAAATATGCCAAAGTTTATAGTGGATAATCTCTTAGAGTGGTAGCAACGGTAGTCGACACCTTGGAAAATGTTATCTGTGGGGCCACTCAATGGCTCAGTGAAAGCACTGCTCGCTTCTGTGCTGGCAAATCTGAGTTCAGGAGTGGACTTGAAGAGTCAGGATCAGAGCGACTAGGGAGTGTTGTCAAGTGCACTGTGAGCCAGCTCAAGGTGGGAGACATTTGGATTACACCAGTGAACTGGCCCCTTGTGGTGAACTGCAGAGCCTACTTTCTCGTGAGGAATGGCACCCATCCCACACTGTGACATCAGAGGCCACCAGAGGCATGGCTCAATGTCAGAGGAGGTGGGAGGGACTTAGAGGGGAAAAGGGAAATAACCTAAAACAAATGCCATTGTCACCTCCTTCAGGCCTGGCTCCCTGGTGATTCACACTGGTCTCAATGGTGGGGAGAATGACTTTCGGGACTGGGGGGTGGTTGACAGTGGCCTGAACAGAAGGATAAAGATGTCAACTCAAGGACAAAACAGCTACAGAGAAAAAAAAATGCTTATTTCTCAAGAAAGAAGGTGTACAACTGTGTTGCTTCTTGGAAAACTAGAGGCATTCGATACCTTTTATTGGACCAACATTTATCTTGTACCTATATGTTGCAGTACACACACTTTTGGGGTCACAAACACCCCTTCATCAGGCACTTAATTTCAGGTTTTCATACTAAATATCTCTATAATTGTGTAATGTTCAGTTTTGCAATTTAAAACGTGCTGCTAGAGCGGGGGGAAAAAAGGGCATGCAACAGGATTTAGGGTTGTGTCCAGCAATTACAAAAGGCAGCCTTTCAAATAAATCTGTGAGCCACGCACGTATGAGCACAAGAAACCTTATTCCATGATGTGTCACTAGATGGCACTGTTGATTCATTTTCTGTCCACTGTGGGAGTTGGAGCAGCGTTTATAGATGGAAGTCCATAATTATCATCATCTGGCTGAGCCTCAAGTTCCTTTTAGACATTTAATTTGTTTGTTGCAGCCAAGAAAAAAAAAAGACATTATTGAAGTTCATACATAGTTAAACATTGTCAGGATAAAAACTTCATCTAAAAATATTAAATAAGCCTTAAAACCACTACAAACAATACAGTTTGAAGATTGTGCAAAGGATGAAACAAAATAAGTACAGTTTAATACATACCACAGAAACATACAATTTGTCAGCAGAAAGGGACTGCTTTACTCACCTAATCTACCTATATGATCCCTGCCTAGTCTGTCTCCGCAGATCCTACCTGGTCTCTACTGACCCTCCTTTCTCCCTGCCTATTTACTAATATTCCCCTATGTCTGTCCCTTGCATGTTTGAAGTCTGTCACAGTTTTTGCCCCTACCAGTTTTGTTGGCAGTCTGTTCCAGGCATCTATGACTCTTTCAGTGAAGTGCTTTCTTACTTCCCTCCTTCCAGTTACGTTGCATGCCCTCTGGTCCCAATGCTTTTTCTCATTTGAAAGAGACTTGCCTCCTGTATCTTGCTCGCTCCCCGTGAGGTACTTGTATGTTTCTATCATTTTCCCCTCCACTTTGTAAAAAAAGAGGAGCAAAAAGTCGCCCTCCACCTACAACTGAACAGCAGGACATGTTCTCCCTAATATCTAGTTTAAGATTAGGGGATAGCTAGAGGCTAGAAAGTCTTTCTGTCAGTGGCAAGACATTTTAACTGTTTAAAAACATGGATTATTTTTGGAGATGAAAAACTATAAATTAATTTTACAGTGTATTTTCATACATACCATGTCTCAAAGTGCTTTACGTATTATTCAGTGTGATATTAGAGGCAGTGCGGTCTAATGGTTAGAGCACCTCTTGAGAGAACCAGGGGATCGCAGGTTCAAACCCCGTTAGAACCATATGCTAATTTTGTGATCTTGGGCAAGTCACTTAACCTCCCAGTGCTCCCGTCCACTCAGTTGTTGAAATGGGTAGAAGCAGGACCCAGCTGGAAACACAATGTTGCATCTCAGCTGTGCTATCCTGGCTAATGAGTGCATGGATCAGTGCTCCAGATAAATCTAATTTTTGAGTAATTTATTCATTGGCTTCAAAGTCCAGGGATTAAACACTTTCTCTGGTGCATAGATCCCGCCCCCCCCAACCACCATCAATTGCTCCAAACTCTGGGTGAGAGTTGTGTATTGTAATAATAATTTAGTATAACGGACTCAAAATGTCTGCATAAAAGAGCTATAAACAGGAGCATTAGCAGGGACTGCATGCTCTAAGAGAAGTAACCAGTGCACAGTCGGTGGGGGAATCAAGCATTGGTGGGATTGGTATATGTGGCTAGTGAAGAGAGAGTGGCAAAAGGGCAGAGAGGAAGGTCCTGATAAAGTCAACATTGGATAGGTAGGGCAGACTCAATGGGCCGCTGGGCTGTTTTCTGCCAGCAACATCCATGTTTACATGTGTACAGTCATGGCAGCAAAGTACCAGGCCTTGACAATTGTATTACATCTTGTTTAACTGTGAAGGGAAAAGTTATCAAGGACACTGGAGAAATCCACTACTCTTTTTTTGAAAAATGCCACAAGGATCTTTGCCTTCCACCTGGAATAGTATAGTGCTTGCTACAGTAAAGTTGTGTCATAGTGCAGTATACCGAGCGGTGCGTGATTGTGGTACCCACTGAATTACATGTATACCTTTACTGCGTAATTTGTGCGGTAGTGCGGTACCGAGCAACTCTTCTGTATCAACCACTTGTACCACAGAAGGCCAGAAAGGATCCTGATTTAACATCTCATAAAATGGCTTGGATTAACAAGATATCTGATTGGTTAAAATTGGTAGTATGGTGGGTAGATCAAATCCAGTTTTTCCTCTCAGCTTCTTGGCCCTGTGGGTACAAAAATCTTTATTTCAGTGAGTCTTCTGTTCCAATATTAGCTAAAGACACATCACAACATATTGGACGAGTGACTCTTTCACCAAAGTATAACATTTCAGATATTGCTTTTATTTTGGTGTGGCCAATAACATAAGGTATTGTCCTGGAGGCACAGGTCAAGAAGCTTAGGAAAACCAGGAGCAGTTTCAACATTCACAAATAGTGTTTTATTTTTCTCAATAACAGCAAAGTAAAAAATAAAAATGTGTTCAGTATAACTATTTACAAAGGCAGTACAAACAGAGAAAACAAAGTCCTTCTTCTGAGGGTATCTCTTAATTCCAAGTTTCAGTCTCTCACACACCTTGTCTTTCTAGCAAAAGCATTGCTGCTCTTTTTATAAGTCTTTGTCTGGGAACTCGTTAAGACAGCCTACTTCACACAGAATGTTCTTGTAAGTTTACAAAATGTTTATGTCAGTTTCATTCCTTGTAGGTGCAACAACACAGTACATAGTGATCCAGAACTGATCTATTGTACACAGCTCTACAAAAGGCTTAAAAACTGCATCTCAGGTTAACCCTTTGAGTTCCAAATAGCTTTGCAATAATTTCAACAGTATAACTATATACAGTTTTAAACAAAGGGATCCCAGTATCAGTGACATTTCCATGTAAAGCTTCACATATATTTTTATATCCACAGATATGCAAGGGTGAAGAGAAGACAGAAATAGCAAGGGAAGGCAGAGAGATAGCGAGAGGCGGAAAATTGCGAAACTGTTGGAGTGATCAGTTCCTAGGTCTCACAAGAAAATTTGGTTGCGCAACCAGAGAAGAGACAGAAAAAGAAAGGATACAACAGACCCCTATGTTTAATCTCTTTCTGCATAACATATGGGGCAGAGCCTTATTCAACCCTGTCACAGGTACCTGTGTCTGCACCACCATTTTGGAGTACTCAAGACCCTGTCCTTATGGTGGATAGCTATCATCTATTAAAAGAAATGGTTTGCTAGTACATCTCTAAGGACAGTTCAAATCACTGCTACCCATTTGAGTTACAAAGGCTGCTCAGTTTCCTTTTGTCTCCCTATTTTTTCATAGAGTCTAGTAAATCACTCATTTCCTTCTGTGTCTTGAATTTATCTATATTTGTATATGAGATGGAGCCATCCACCAGACACCCCACCAAACCTGGGGCTCTCTGCAGGAATAAAGCCTGCATCCCACTTCCTGTGCAGAAAATAAGCCTTCCAGTTTTTGACTACGGTGACATTTTCAGTAGTGCTGCTTCCAAGTGAACACTAGCCAGACTGGACCCCTCTTTCCTCTGTGGCTTTGCCCTGGACTGTCCTCCTTGCACCCATTATTGTTCCCTTTATTCTTCTGTCCTCCCCTTCCCTTGAATCCAAGCATTTCTCCCACTGTGCTTCCTTTATCTACAAATTCTGACTTGCCCGGTACCTCCCTTCTTTTGGCCCCCTGTGTCCCTGTTTACTCCCTCTGTAACACTGATCTTCTGTCATCCCTAACCCTCCCTCATATGAAATCTTCTGCAGGCCAGGCTGCTTTCTCCTTCTGTTCCTTAACCTCTGGCCTTCTCTACCTCCTGCTATCCACACTGCTTCGTTCCTTTTCTTCCTCAAATCCCTCCATCATGGCTTCTCTACTAACTCCTGTAATTGTCCTTGGCTGTATTATGACCTGGCTTCTGTGTACTCTAAAATTAATCACCCTCCTTAGACTGCGGCTAACCTTGGGTTTTAGTACATTGTTAATTCTGAATCTAACATACTAACATACTAAAATGCCAGCAGAATAGGCCGAACGGTCTTTCGCATCTGCTCGTTTGGTCAGCCCCCACCCTGGGAGCTGACCTTGCTGCCCCCCCTTGCTTTCTCTGGCTTCTCCCTTCCCAGTTCCGGATATTCTCACTGCATTGGATTTTGCTTCCAGAACCCTTCCCCTGTACCTGTCCCACCCCCTCTTGAACCCCTCCACTGTCTCTGCCTCCACCAGCCCCTAGGCAGCACATTCCATGGCTCCACCCCCTCTCAGTGAAGTAGCATCTCCCCTTTCTCCCTGAATCTTTCCTCCAGCTTCCACCCATGCCCTAGTGGCCCCTCCTCCTTCCTTCAAGCACCCTGACTGTTCCTCCCTATTTACCTCCCTTCATGTACCTGAAGACCTCTATCCTGTCCCCGGTCCCTTCTCTCTTCCAATGTGTACATATTTAGCTCTTCAGGCCTCTCCTCCATAAGACCTGTCCCCAAGCCCCAAATCATTTTGGTTGCCCTCCTCTGGACCCTCTCCAGGAGTTTAATGTCCCTCTTTAAGTGTGGCCTCCAAAACTGCACGCAGTACTCAAGGTGCGGCCTCACCAAGCAGTTATACAGAGGGAGCATCACTTCCTTCCTTCTGGAGGTGATCCCCCTAGCGATGCATCCCAGCATCCTGTTGGCTTTGGCTGCTGCCCTCCTACAAGTCTCCAAGTTGTTCATCTTGACATCCACCACCACCCCCAGGTCCCTCTCAGCCATCGAGACTTGTAGCATTTGCCCCCAGGGTGTACACTTGGCCCGGGTTTCTGGCCCACAGGTGCAGTACCTTGCATTTCCCTGCATTGAACCTCGGCTTCCACTTTCTAGACCATTTTTCCAGAGCCTCCAGGTCCCCCTGTAGGGCCACCCTCCCCTTCCCTTCTCCTCATCCACCACCGCCCCCAGTTTTGAGTCATCCGTAAAGAGACTCATCTCACTCCTGATACCTGTCCTTATGTCAGAGACATAGGCGTTGAACAGGAGGGGCCCAAGGACTGAGCCATGTGGGAACCCACTAATGACACTCCTTGGGGATGAGACTATCCCACCAACTACGACCCTCTGGATCCGGTCCTGGAGCCAATTGCCTATCCATCTGATCATCTGGTTCCCCACCCCCATTTCTCCCAGCTTATCCAACAGGCCCACTATTGCAATGAATCTGTTTCATTGCACTTGTCTGTGGTCATCATAGCTACCATATGATAATTCTTTATGTGTCTTGTTTAACAACTGCAATTTGTTACCTGTTTTGTTTATTTTATTGCATCGTATTGGCAAGTTGTAATGTCCTTCACTCCCCCTTTCCTCCAGGCTACATCTGGAGACAGCTGTTAGTTCAGTACGCCTTTCCTGGTAAAACTTTTGAATGAAAACAAATAAAAAATAAATATCATAGTTTTCATTTAAACTGTCTAAATACTCAGTGTAATGCTGTACCTATATTTTGCCATACCTTTAGAAATGCAAATTGTTGTAAACAGTTTTTATTTGAGAAATAATTTTAAAAATTCTAACTTTTATTAACAGTTTGTTGTCTTTTGTTAAAAGTAACTAGTAAAAAATAAGACCCTCTCCAACTGTCAGTCATCTGTCTACATATTCAGTAGGTGGAGTCGCCGTTTGTTATGGAATGTAGGAATTCAAACTTCAGCAGAATTCCTCTGGTAGAATGTTCACCCCATCACATAAAACAGAAAACCTTATAGGGAGCCATGGTGTCCACTGATATAAAGTATGTGTAGGGAGTCCAGTTTTCTGTGTTTGTTTTCCCAGTTGTGGTGTTTACTTTTAATGATTTTTTTTGGAAACATAAACTTTGTCAGCAGAAAAGGACCGCTTGGCCCACCAAATCTTCCCAAATGGTCCCTGCCTAGTTGGTCTCTGCAGACCCTAACTGGTCTCTGGAGATCCTCCCTCTTCCCTGCCCATTTCCTAATATTCCCTATATGTCTATCCCACCTTTTGTTTACCTTTTTAATTTTCTTAACAGTGGTGTCCCAGTGTTTTTGAAATATCTTAGAAAAATATGAAATAGTGTTATTTATTCAGTTTTTATTGGTACTTGCATCATTCTTTTTAGAATGTGGTTAAAAAATCATGTTTGAAAAAATGACATTTAAAATCAGGATATACAAAATGTACTAGCACAAGTAATAAATCACAAATCAAATTTGTTATATTAAATCATACAGTACATTTTAAGTGAGTCCCCATGACTGATAGCGATCAGAAAAACCTTGTCCATGACAACATCTTTGTTTTTGTTAGCATGTTTGCCTGCCAGTTTACATCTCCAAGGAATTGTAAACTGTTTGGAGAAAGAAAGCAGGATACTTTGCGGCAGACACATTCAAACAGAGGCTTTAAACTATATGAAGTGCATGTTTGGTTGAAAGATAAACTGCTAGAACTGTTGCCAGCTCATGTAACTATTATAAAATCACAGTAAATGTTTTTCATCTTATCCTTATTTGAACATAGTCCAAGACAGAGTTAGAATGTTAATGAATTACAACATATACTAATTGAAATAGTGTATGAACAACCATGCACAACAAGGCAAATGTTTCCATCTCAGAGATAGCGTCATAGAGACCTCTCTAGCTTAGTTACTGAGGTCACTGATTTCATCTTAGCCCTCCATGCAAACACAGGCTTGTTGTTTATGTACACTGTAAGACAGTGTAAACTCGCACCAGTTGTACTTTCAAAGCAGAAGACAGATCCTTAAGAGAGAATACCATTGAGAATTACACATCATGAGTAGCGATAACATTCCAGCAGGCAAGCTTGGATATGAGTATATACATAAATTGGGGTACAGTCACTGCCATGAGCAGGATGGAGAGATACACTGCTCCCTATGTTTTTCCCACTACCACAATACTATGTTAAAATGCATTTTATGTTGCCATTAATCTTTAAATACTAACACTCCTGGCTATGCATAGTCCCTCAAATCTCAACCCAGTGCCCCCCCCAGTATATTTTTTCTTCTCATTCTCCAAAGCCTACCATCTACCTACCTGCTCCCATATCTAACTAACCAATGTGATTTATACCGATTTGAAATCATTACCATCATTTTTCATACATTGTGTCTGTTTACTTTTTAGTTATGATGTGGAAGTTTTGTACCTTGCTGTAAACAAGTTAGCCAGGCTGGGAGTGGGTCTCATGGTGGTAGCCCGGGTAAACAAATTCTGGTCAGAGCTGATACAGCTGCTCAGTGTGTTGAGAGTGAGTAGAAGAATACTCAGAGCTCTTGCCGCGCTCACATTGCATTAGTGTCTGCCATTCCCAAGATGCCGGTACCAACAGAACAGGCGCATGCACGATACTCGTGCATATGCACTTTGAATTGGTGCTGCCATCTTGGTCACGGCGGCCATCACTTCCGCAGTTGTGGAAGGAAAAGTAGTGCCCTGTGAAGGGTGTGTGCTTATACAGCCCATGGAGGGGAAGGGCTGACCTAGTTAACCAACAGCCTATGTCTTCTTACCCCCCACAAGAATTGCCTTATGTCTGTCCCATGTAATTCTTTTTTTTTTTAGCCTTATATTTATTCTCCTTACTGCACTGTCCTTCCACTCAATCAGACACCCTCAATCCGCGTTCCACATGTCCCAAGACACCCCCAGGAGTCTGCTCCTAGGGCGTTCGCCCGCTCAGTGCTTCCCCTTAGGTATGCGGTATACCCCCGGGCAGGGGTGGGGAAGGGCCACCCCCTAGTAATGGTGGAGCGGGCAATGCACATCAGAGTCTGCCCTGGTGAGCGCCGGTGACGTGGACTGGTGTCGGGGGAGTTGTCACCTAGGAGTGACGGGCTCCATTTTCTCCTGTTCTGCCCTATCCCCTGCAGTTGCTGGCACACTGGGAGAGCCAGTGGGGAGGCACGCATATAGACGCTGCTCCTCCCTGGGCTCTCGGCAAGCACTGCCCCTCCCGATGTGCATCCCAACTCGGATCGCCATTCCTGGGTTCACCCAGGAGGTGATGATATAGCAGCGGGACAGACCTGTAAACCTCGCCAGAGAGGGAGAGCCACCATTGGGTGCTCAGTCCCTCTCTTCCCCTGCCGACCCCCAATGGCCGGGCTCGTTCCCAAACCCGGGTTGCCGGCGTGGAGCGAGGTGTGGCGTCTATCGCCTCAACCCTCAGCGCCACCAGGCTTGCTGTCTCATGTATTCTTGAATTCTCCCACAGTTTTCAGACCCCACAACCTCCTCAGGAAAGCTGTTCCATGCGTCCACTACCCTCTCTGTGAAAAAACACTTCCTCACATTGTCCCTGAACCACCCCCCCATCTTTAAATTGTGTCCCCTTGTACTTGCACATCTCTTTTTCTGAAAGATGCTACCCTCTTGGACTTTGTTGATTCCATTGAGGTACTTAAAAGTTTCTATCATATCCCCCATCTCCCTCCTTTCCTCAAGGGTTTACATATTAAGCTCCTTTAGCCTCTCCTCGTATGGCTTCTCTTGCAGACCCTGCACCATTTTAGTTGCCCTCCTCTGGACAGCCTCTATTCTGTCTATGTCCTTGTGGAGATGGGGTCTCCAGAACTGGACGCAATACTTCAGATGGGGTCTCACCAACTGTCTGTACAGAGGAATAACAACTTCCTGTTTTCTGCTGCTGATGCCTGTCCCTATACATCCCAGCATACCCCCAGCCCTCCCTACTGCCTTCTCACATTGTTTGCTAACCTTAAGGTCATCTGATATGATTACCTCCAGTTTCCTTTCCATTTTTGTTGTTGTTACTACCTCCCACCATTGTGTAATCTTCCTCTGGGTTTTTGTTTCCCAGGTGCATTATTTTGCACTTCTTTGCATTGAATCCAAGCTGCCATACTTCTAACCATTCCTCCAACCTTGCCAAGTCCCTTCTCATCATTTCCACGCCTCCTTGTGTATCAACCCTGTTGCAGATCTTTGTGTCATTTGCAAAGAGGCATACTTTTCCTTCCAGTCCCTCTGCAATGTCACTTATAAGACATTAAAAAGGACTGGACCCAGTACTGAACCCTACGGTACCCCACTAGTAACCCTTCTTTTTTCAGAGTGGACAGAGTTTACAATTACCTTCTGTGTCCTGTTGTCCAGCCAATGTTTTACCCAGACTACCACCCTGGGACCCACTCCCAGGCTGGTTAATTTGACTATTAATCTTTTGTGTGGCACTGTGTCAAATGCCTTGCTAAAGTCTTGGTAGGCCATGTCCACAGCCCCTCCCTGGTCTATTCCTTTGTTCACCCAGTCAAAGAAATCAATTAGATCCACCTGACCTGACCTTCCCGTTGTGAACCCATGCTGCCTTGGGTCCTGTGCCCCACTGGCCTCTAGGTACT
Organism: Neoceratodus forsteri; assembly: GCA_016271365.2. Classification (NCBI taxonomy): domain Eukaryota; kingdom Metazoa; phylum Chordata; order Ceratodontiformes; family Ceratodontidae; genus Neoceratodus; species Neoceratodus forsteri. Next base: position 1,110,656,921 of record CM057456.1, on the reverse strand, counting down.
TAACAATTCTTTCCTTCAGAAGTGATTCGATCACTTTCCCTACCACAGAGGTCAAACTAACAAGTCTGTACTTTTCTGCCTCTGTCTGGGTCCCATTTCTGTGAAGGGGAATCACATCCGCCTTCCTCCAGTCCTCAGGTACCACACCACCCTCCCATGATTTGCTAAAAAGGGTAGTCAGTGATTTCACTAGTTCTCCCTTTAATTCTTTTAGAATTCTGGGGTGAATTCCGTCAGGCCCTATTGCTTTTTCCACCTTCAGTTTTAGGAGTTCTTTCAGAACCCTTTCTTCTGTGAAAGGACTGGGATCGACCCCCCATCAAGAGTGCGTCTGTTAATTGGATTAGGCACCTCCCCCTCCTCCTCTTTTGTGAATACTGAGCAGAAATATTTGTTCAGTATCCCTGCTTTTTCACTGTCCCTCTTTGCCCACCCACTGTCCATTCTATTCAGCCTCACTATCCCTCCCTTTGTTGATCTATGCTCCCTGATGTACCTATAAAAGGTTTTATCCCCCTTCATAACCGAGTTGACTATCTTTTCCTCAGTTTGGGCCTTTGCTATTCTGACTTCCCTCCCTGCTTCCTTTTGCCTTAATTGGTACAGCTCTCTGTCCTGCTCCTTCCGTGTTTTCTTATACTTCCTGAATGCTATCTTTTTCTCCCTGAGTTTCCCCGACATCTCTTTTGAGAACCAGAGTGGCTTTTTCTTTCATTTTGGTTTGTTTATTTGCTTCACACAAAGGCTTGTTGCCTCTGTGATGGCAGTTTTGATGTTTCCCCATTGTTGCTGAACCCCTCCTTCTAGCCTGTTTGCTAGTGCTTTTCTAAGGCACTCTCCCATCTTGCCAAAGTCAGCCCTCCTGAAGTCCAGTACCCTCACTTTTGTATGGCTTGACTCTGTAGCTGAGTTTATCGTGAGTCACACTGTTTGATGGTCACTTGTTCCCAGATGGCAAACCACTTCTAGATCTGAGATCCTCTCACTGTCCCCATTTGAGAGTACGAGGTCTAAGATTGCTCTGTCACGAGTGGGTTCCGAAACTAGCTGTCTGAGGCATGCCACCTGTAGGGCATCTAGAATGGCCCTGCTCTTGGATGTGGCTGCAGCAAATGTGCTCCAGTTAACATCTGGCATATTCAGGTCTCCCATCAACAGTATCTCCCCTTTCTCTGCCATCCTAAGAATGCCTTCTATCATATCCTTGTCCATTCCCTCCCCCTGACATGTTAAGTGCTTTCTTTGTGTTTGGGGGTTAATAACAAGTGAGTTGCCAGAAATAAAGCTGTACAAGATGACACATTGACATACACTGCAAATATCTTAAAAGTATGCCGTACATAGCAATCTATGCAAAGTGAAGTGGCTATACACTTCTGGTGTAGTGTAAATTATGCACTTTTTTGATTTAGACCCTTCATCTGTGCCTGGCGAAGCTATCAGGCAGTTCACGAGATGGGGACACTACTAGATATCACTGAAGTGAAGGTGCCACACTGCCATACTACCACACTACTATGCACTGTGGTTGTGGCACTTAAATGTGAACTGAAGAGTAAGAGCAGCAGAGCCCCAAATTCAACTGTGGGTTCCTTTTTTTAATTTGCACTTTATTGTGTGCATTGCAAGAAACATGTTTTTCAGTTTAATGTGCTTATGTGACTTAGTGTAGTGTTGTGTTTATGGAACTTGTTGAATAAATATTTGTGATCGTTTGACTCTCTGTTCCACGATACCACCACCCTGTAAGGATGCTGAAGGCATGGAATTCTGATGGTATGATAACTCACAGTAATACTGTGGTCATCATCATACCGTGGTATTGTAGAACAAGTCATTTTTGCACAAAAAAGAAGCCTCTTCAAACTCTTGCATCAAGGAGAGTTGGCGTGGAAGGAACAGCTGTCCCTGAAAATGCAAAAATAAACTAGTTAAAAGGTCTCAATACTGTGGTATACCATGAATCACAGTTATCGTGGTATCGGAAATTGGCTTTGGAATCAATACCATGACTTCTGATACTGCGGTATACCATAAAACCATGATACTGTGACAACCCTAACTACAACAATATAATTTCAATAAACTATTAATACAAAAAAAGAATGGCAGCTCACGCCATGAGGTGCACACACATGCTCCTCAGAGCACAGAAAAGCAATCAAAAGTCAAAAGCTTCCTCCTCTTGACTAAGGTATGGACCAGAGAACACAAACAGTATCTCTCTCCCCGCTGAAGAACCCTCTCTAAAAGAAACACTCGCTGTACCAATAATTTCAGTACCTGACACTGGCGCTGCAACTCCAGCACAGATAGGGGATCACAAGCTAGAACTCCCTCTTCCTGACTAAGGCATGGACCGGGGAACATAAACACTCACTGTCTCCCCACTGAAGAACATTCACTAAGACAAACACTCACTGTATCAATAATTGAAGTACCTGACACTAGCACTGCAACTCTTTCTCACTTCAGTGATGTCTTCCTGCAGAGTTTCATCTTTTACCACAAAATAATGAGTGCCAGTGGCTGTTTGATACTCTTTCAGGCCAATTCACTACAACTGTGCATTTACTGACAGTTAATACATAGCCCCTCCACCAATGGGGCTGCACATTTCTCACAACCCATGTTATAGATCTGTGTATAGGTACATTAGTGAAAGGAGAAAAACCAGGGTGGAATTGTAAGGCTTAAAGGGGAAGAAGGGGAATGTGTGGAAGGGGACCAGTAAAAAGCATTACTACTGATTAAATATTTTTGTTCTGTATTAATAGAAGAAGGATAAGGTGAGGGACCACAGCTAGAAAACATGAGCAAATATGGGAGGGAGGTGGACACCAGTACATTTACGGAAGAGAGAATCCTAAAAGAACTCACAAAACTGACAGAGAACACGACAATGGGACCAGAGTGGATACAGTACATCCTAGAATATTAATGGCAGTATGGGATGTGCTGGCAGTGCTACTGGCAGCCCTGTTCAATGAATTACTCAATACAGGAGTTGTTCTGGAGGACTGGAGAAGGGCAGATGTAATTCCTCTTCACACAAGTGGGAGTAGGGAGGCAGATGGTAACTACAGACCAGTCAGCCTCATTTCAATAGTGGAGGGAAATTCTAGAATTACTACTTAAAGAAAGGACTGTGGAACACCTTGAATACAGCGGAGCACAGGGTCCAAGACAGGCTGGATTAACAGCGGGAAGGTCATGTCAAAAAAATCTGATTCCTTTGACTGGGTGACTAGGGAAGTGGGTCAGGGAGGAGCAGTGGCTGTGGCCTACATTGATTTCAGTAAGGCATTTGGTACCATTTCACATGGAAGACTTGTGAACAAGCAGGGCAGCCTGGAGTGGGTCATAAGGTGAGAAACTTGGTTCGGAAATGGTTGAGGGATTGAAGACTGAGGGTGGTGGTAAACTGAGATCAAGCTGAGGAAAAGAGGGTGACCATCAGGGTGCCACAGGGATCAGTTCTGGGGCCAGTCCTGTTTAATGTCTTGATAAGTGACCTTGCATAGGTGCTGGAAGGGACATTCTGCCTCTTGGTAGATGACACTAAGATCTGCAACTGGGTGGACACTCCAGGAAGGATGGAAAAAATGAAGTGGGACCTAGATAAAGTGGAAGAATGCTCTAGAGTGTGGCAGCTGAGAATCAATGAGAAACAGTGCACAAGTATGCATTTGGGGTGCAAGAACCCAGGGGAGGACAACATGATGGTGGGGAGGGAGGAGATCCTGATGGTCACCAAACAGGAAACAGAGTTGGGGTAATCATATATGATGACCTAAAGGTGGCAAAGGAATGTTTCAGTGCTGATGGGATAGACAGTGGGATGCTGAGGTGCATAGGGAGAGATATCACCAGCAGAAGAAAAGAAGTGGTGATAGCACCGTACAGATCATTGGTAAGGCCTCATTTGGAGTACTGTGTCCAGTTTTGGAGCTCGCATATTGGTAAGGGCATATATAGGGTGGAGGCAGTTCAAAGAAGGGCAACGAAGATGGTGCAGGGCCTGCAGCAAAAGTCATATGAGGAGAGACTGGCAGATCTCAGTATGTATACCCTGGTGGAAAGGAGAGACAAGGGAGATATGACAGAAACCTACAAATATCTAAACAGCATAAATAGGGTACCAGAGGGTAGCATCTTTCAGAAAAGGAGATGTCCAGGAAAGAGGGGGCATGACATGAGGTTGTAAGCGGGTAGACTAAAGGTCAATGTGGGATGTATTTCTTCATGGAAAGGGTGGTGGATGCACAGAATAGACTCTCAGTGGCGGTGGCTGGGGCAAATACAGTGGGGGGAAATCAAAAATGCATGGGACAGGCATAGGGGAACTGTAGTAATAGGAATGAGATGGGAAAGCCAAAGATCAAAAGTAGGGTCTGCTGCTTTTGCAGTAGGTAAGGAAAATGAGCAAACAAGATGGGCCTAGCAGTCCTTATCGGCTGGCAATGTCTATGTTTTTATGTTTCTATAAGAAATGTTTGCATTCTATTAAATTCAGTAGAGTAGTTACTAAGTAGCCACAGAATAACCGACCGTAGATGCCTGTGATGGTCATTAGTGTATTGCTTATGGTATAATCGACTGTGAAAAAAATACAGCAGAGAATTGGAGATAGCTGTAATAAGCTGCAATTTGAACCTTCAAATTACTCAGGAATTGCTGATGAAATGAACAGTGTACCAGCCTCACACTCCATATATGTGTACGTCTGTCATTGTATTTTATGTTACAAGCCACCTCACAACCCCTGTTTGACACCAAGTGGGCTACTTCAAGGGGATGTTGGTCCTATGGTTCATTTATACATAGAAATCCAAAAGGACAAATTAATTTACTTAAGGGTTCCCATGTGTACAATAAAACTAAGCCACAATTGCAAAAAGAGGAAATTATGCACATGTATAAAGCATACAGTGGAGAGCTCTAGGGAGTTCATAGGTTCATAGGTATGATACGAGTTCAAGAGGCAAGCCCATTATGAACTCGTTGCCTAGAGGTGATATTCAAATTTCTTCTCTCCCATATAGTTATCCAGTTCTAATTTGAACTGGGTCAAATTACTACTAGAGACAACTTCTGTAGGTAGTGAGTTCCATATAGGAGGTAGCCTCTGCGTGAAAATGTATTCCTTTTTGAAGTATTATTTAAATCAGTTTTAAATTTTAGATTGTGTGTTCTGGTATTATAACCTATTCCAGTTTTTTTGAGACAAAGGGCCTCACATAAGGGAGAGTCATGAACTGATCTGTATGCTATACAAAGATTGCCCCTGTATGCTCTATATTCTAGGGAAAAAAATCCTAGAGTTTTAAGTTTGGTATTATAGTGTAGGTTGGCTAGACCTTTGACCTTTTTTGTAAATCATCTTTGGACTTTTTCTATTGAAGCTAATCCTCCCATAGAAGTTGCCTTGGAGTGCAGAAGGAAGCACAATAATCAATTTGTGCTCTAACTAAGCTTGAAGTGAACTTATTTATTGAATTTTGTTGACCCAGTAGACCCACTGAGACTAGATGTCCCTTTTTCAGGGGTAACTGGGGGGGGGGGGGATACAGATGGTAACCAACTGAAATTGAACCAGATTAGGCTGTTGGTGGTATTTTTAGTGAATGGGGGAAATTTGGACAGGACACCAGGGAAATTCCCCTACTCTTGGTAGGGGGCACTGTCCTGTAGGTGTGTGGTGCACGTTCACTCTGGAGCCTGACACTGAGGGATGCGGATTGGTCGGTGATTCTCCAGCAGGTGCAGTTGGTGCTGATAGCGGGGACCGATGGAGATGGAGTATATCAGAAATTGGACCCGAGGGGTCAACTGATGTAGTAGAGGAAGCAGAGCTGCAGACAACTCTGCAAAATTCGATTTGTGAATCTACACGCATCTTTCAGAGACAAACCCACAGATTGCAAGAAGAAAAAACGAGAAAGAGGATGGCTAGTGTTTCCCCTTCTCCAACTGCCTCCAGTTCAAAGTTTTTTTAGGTTCTCAGGTGAGTGTTCCGTACAGACCAGCTGCCGCTTTCCCCAGGTGATAGCGTAGCGTACCTGTTGAGCTATCATTACCAGGGGATGTGGGCTGGTCAGCGGAGCCTGCTTTAAGACATTCTGGCTGGGTTCAGAAGTTGGATGGTACATGGGTCATGGACCCGAAGTTTGAGGTGGGTCCTGGGCGGGTAGGCCTGGCATCAGCCTCAGGAGAGATTTCTCGGTGTTTGGACCTAACTTCAAAAGAAGGTCGTAGGCCTTCCTTGCCTGCCACTTCTCCCTCATTTTCTCCCTTGGTGGTTGAAACTAATGTTGGATCTTCTGATGGTTTGACTCATAGAGATCCTTTGGATTCTATGGGGATAGATTCCCTACCTAATACTGCCCAGCATACTGCTGTACATCAGGAAACAGTGACCGAACAGGATCCTTTACTACTGCCGGACGCTATTCCCCAGAAGCTTTCTTACGCAGGCCTGTTTCACAAGCCTGTGGAGTTGGCTAAGAGGAGAAATGCTATTCGGATTTGGTATTTGGGAGGTATGACTGAATTACCTGACTGGTATCAATCTAGTATGGACACTAACCAGTGGTGGGAGCTTATAAAGCTGGGGATAGTGGAGGCAACCAAAACCTGCTGCAAGGCCCAGAGCAAGAAAGGCTAGGGCTAAGAAACCGAGCTGGTTGAGCAAGGAGGTCATGGAAAAGGTAAGGAGGAAAAGAGCTGCCTTTAGGAAGTACAAGAAAACAGGGAGAGGGGAGGACAGGGAGGAGTACTTGACGGAATTGAAGGAGGTGACAAGGGCAGTAAGGGGAGCCAAGGCATCTATGGAACTCAGGCTGGCACAAGGCAATAAGAAGGGGGAGAAGGACTTCTTTAGGTACATCAGGGAGAAAAGGAGCTGTAAGGACCACATAGTAAGGATTGGGAAGGAGGAGGGTTGGGTGGACGCAGGGTGCGATTAGGCAGAAGCACTAAATGAGTACTTCTGCTCAGTATTTACTAAAGAGAAGAGGGGGGTGACACCCAAGGGGGGAGAAATGGCAGAAACAGGGGGGAGGGGGTGACAGATGGGGAAATCATGGAGGGCAGATTTTGGGAGGGTTTGAAGGCGCTGAGGGTGGCTAAGGTGCCAGGCCCAGATGGCATCCACCCCAGGGTACTGAAGGAGCTGGCAGAGGTCCTTGCAGGACCTTTGGCAGACCTATTTAATGCCTCCCTACATTCGGGGGGTGTGTACCTCAGGACTGGAGGATGGCTCATGTGGTGCCCCTCCACAAGAGTGGTCCCAAGGATGAACCAGGAGACTACAGACCAGTGAGCCTCACATCCATTGTGGGTAAGCTAATGGAGACTATCCTGAGGGAGAGGCTGGTGGCCCTCCTAGAGGCCAAAGGACAGCAGACAGCATGACTTCATATGGGGCAGATCCTGCCAAACCAACCTGGTGGAGTTCTATGACTGGATAACTAGGCAACTGGACAGGTGCCATGCAGTGGATGTCCTGTATCTGGACTTCAGTAAGGCATTCGACTCGGTGCCGCATGGAAGGCTGGGAAGTAAGTTAGTAGGCACAGGGGCAGGTGCAAAGCTGGTGAGATGGGTAGGGAACTGGCTTCAGGGAAGGCAACAGGAGGGTGGTGGTGGGTGGGGAGCTCTCACACCCAAGGGCAGTGATGAGCTGTGTTCCACAGGGCTTGGTGTTGGGATCAGTGTTGTTTGGGATATTCATTGCAGACATATCATTGGACATCAAGAGCAAGATCAGTCTGTTTGCTGATGATACCAAGGTAGGAGTAATGCTGGATGACCTAGGGGGATGGCAGGGGTTGCAGGATGATCTGGCAACGCTTGAAACCTGGTCAGACATCTGGCAACTGGGGTTTAATGTCAAAAAGTGCAAGGTGCTGCATTTTGGGATGAAGAACCCAAGGAGGAGTTACCAGCTGGGGGGAGTGCAGCTAGCCCAGACAGAGGAGGAGAAGGATCTGGGGGTGCTCATTACAGGGTCAATGAACAACTCACCACAATGTAGGAAGGCAGCTGCAAAGGCCAACAAAATGCTGGGTTGTATTGCAAGGGGTATATCCTTGAGGAGGGAGGAGGTGATTCTGCCGCTGTATAGGTCATTAGTTAGACTGCACCTGGAGTACTGCATGCAATACTGGTGCCCGTATCTGAAGAGAGACATTAAGTTACTGGAGGGGGTGCAGCGCAGGGCGACAAAGACGATCAAGGGGCTGGGGGACTTATCATACGAGAGGAGGCTGAGGGAGTTGAACATGTACTCACTGGAGGAGAGGAGGGACAGGAGGGACATGAATGAAACCTTTAAGTACATGAAAGGAATAAACAAGACAGGTACAGAGGGGCTGTTCAAAGTAAGGGAGGGGAGGGACACCAGGGGCCATACCATGAGACTGGAGGGAGGAAGGTCCAGGAGGGAAATGAGGAGACACTTTTTTACAGAGAGGGTGGTGGCTGGGTGGAATGCGTTACCTGCAGAAGTGGTATCCAGTAGAACAGTGGACAGCTTCAAAAGGGGATGGGACAGGACAAGTGGGAGGGTAAATGAAGGGGAAGGGTGGAAGGGAGGGGCAGCTGCAGAATAAGGGGTACTAGCTGCACATTCAAGCAGACTTGATAGACCTCTAGGCCTTTATCTGCTGGCAAATTTCATTTGTTCATAAGATCTTACTTAAACAGTCTTTAGGTTTTTCACCTAATGGAGTTTATGCTGTTATTCATCCACCTGGGGAACATGCTTTCGATGTGAGTTTTCAGACTCTGGATGTTTTGGAATGTTTCTGGACTAAATATTCGTTTCTTAAAACTAACCCTCTTTGGACACCGTTTCAGGTTATTCCCTTGACTAAGCAATCTTTTCGTATTATAACCATTTGGTTTCGAAATGAAGGTGTCAACATTTCAGATATTTTATTCTGGTTGGACAAAAGGTGTGATGTTCAGGGCACCCCTGAGCCTGTTATTGATGCTGAGGGTTTTTGGAATGGTGGTTGGCGAATTAACGTCAAATTGTTTACTGTGGATAATGACTTTCAGCATCTCCAAAATAGTTTTTCACCAGCAGGGACAAGGGATTTCTTTTTTATCCTGGTCAGCCCCATAAATGCCATAAATGTGGTTCCCTGCACCATATTAGCACGTCCTGTGATAAAATTTGTTGCTTTCATTGTGGGGATATGGGGCATGCTAGCACGGAATGTGTTAATTCTCCTACATGTAATTCTTGTGATGAACCTGGACGTACCTTCACTGAATGTCCCCTTGCTGTTCATAATACTTCAGAAGCTGATTTTACAGTTTAAGATCATTATATAAATATGGCCTGGGCGGGTCGGGTGCCTCCAGACCCTAGGCACCCTAGACCTCCCCGGAGTTCGGCCACAGAGATTCCTCCTGAGCGCTCTGAGGCTCGAGACACTGGTATAGTCCCTAGTGTGACTCCTTGTGTTTCTGAGGTACTAGACCCTCTGTTGAGGGCTGTCCCAGACCTCCCTTTACCTTTAGAGAAAGGGAACATGGCACCTCCACCACTCCCTGTATGTATCTCAAAGGTGGTCTCACCTCCTGGGTTGGACCTTCCTCAGACCATGGGGATTGCTACTGATATTCCTTTGGCTAATTCTTATGGGATTCTGGCTGCAGAGGATGATTCTGTGGATTTAGATTCTGATACTGCTTCTAAATCTTCCTCGCAACGTGACCCAGTGTCTGACATGGACGTGGGCCACTCTGAGGGGATGAAGAATCTGAAGAAAAAGAGTGGGCTTTGAATAGGCTTATGTAAAAGTGCCAGGAAAAAAAGAGCTGCCTACTTGATTTTTTTCTGTGTTATATGATTTGACTGTAGCCTCTCTGAATATGGACAGCATTCGTACTGAGTATAAACGGTTGGCAACTTATGATATTTTTTCACATTTTAAGGCTGATATTGTCTTTTTTCAGGGCACCAGATTATATACGAATGCTAACTTTGACCAGGCTTCACGAACTTGGCCATGGAGTCCTTGTCTTTGGTTGGGAGGGGGTTTGGATCTTTGTTCTGTGGTTGGGTTTTGTTTTTTGACCTCTGAAATTTTAGTAACTGATATTGTAGAGATTGAGGTAGGCATATGTCTTTTGCTTGATGTTACTATACAAAATTCAGATTTTAGGCTTCTAAATGTGTATTCAGCCCAAGTTAAAACTGACCGCATTGAGTTATTGGAGAAAGTTAGACTATATTTATTGACTGGACATAATGTCCTTTTTTTGGGGGGGGGGGATTTTAATATTAATAGAGTGGTATGGGGGCCAAAATGCCCAAATTATATTGTGATTCTAATTTTTTGAATGATCTCTTAAATCTTACTGCGTTAACTGATGTTTTTCAGTCTGATTCCCAGCATATAGTGTATACTTATTTTTCAGGACCTAGGAAATCCCGTACAAACTATTGGTTTGTTTCTCCTAATTTAAAATTTGGCTCACAGGCTGCAATTCCTGTGGCAACCTCTGACCGTGTCCTTTTACAAGTTACTTTTTCAGACTTTCTGAATTTATCCAAAGGTCCTGGTTACTAGAAAATGAATTTATCATTGTTGGATTTCCAGATGTTAAGGAAGGTTTTGTTTCTTTATTATTGGCACAGCAATCTGTTTATTTTTTGTATGATGCAGTACAAAATTGGTGGGAGAATACGAAATCTGATATTCAACATGATTTTGAAATGATTGGGAGACTCTTGGGTAAAGCTAATGGTGATTCCCATAAGTGGTGAAAGGTTGGTTGGAGAAAGGATATTGTGATTTACAGCGAGGTTTACTGGTAGATTTGACAGTGGTACAGTCTTTAAAAAGGGAATTGGTTAAATTACAATATGACAAACAAAAAGCTTTGGAGACTGCCCAAATATTTGGGGTCTTCAGTGCTCAGGGTAAAGTGAATCCTTTTGAGCAATGTGAAAGGCATAGGACAAACAAAGAAATTAAACATGTATTGACATCTTTGGGGGATTTGATATCTTCTCATGAGGATATTTTGGCAGAATTGGATAACTATTTATTGAGTTCCTTTCTAGTGGATACATCTGTGACTGATGAGACAATCACTACTTGGTTGTCTGGGGGTGAGCTAGTCTTGGTTCCAGAAGATTTGTTTCCAGTTTTATTATAGCCTCTCTCGTGGTTAGAATTAGAAACAGTGGTTAATTCTTTACCTAAAGGTAAATCCCCTGGTGGAGATGGTTTGGTAAATGAACTTTACCCGTTGATTTTTTTCTATCCTGGGGTCAGAACTTGTGACTTTCTTTCAGGTTTGTTTGGATACTGGTATTTATCCTTCAGCATTTAATCAGGGTTTGGTGATTTTTTTGTTCAAATCTGGTGCTAGGGAGAATTTAGGTAATTGGAGACCTATTACCCTTTTTAATTCAGACTGTAAGATTTTGACTAAATTATTGAGTAATAGGGTAGCACTGGTTTTTCCCCATATTATTCATTCTTCACAATTTTGTTCAGTTATGGGTCATTCTATTTCTGATGCTTTGATTTTGTTGCGTGAAGTGTTTAATATAAGTGCTATGGGTGACATTTCTGGGTTTTTATTGAGTTTAGATCAATTAAAGGCTTTTGCTAGAGTTTCGCATAATTATTTATGGTCCTGTTTAGCTTATTATGGTTTTCCTGTTCATTTTGTTTCTTAGTTGAAGGGTTATTATAACTCTTTTGTTATAGCTCCTTATGTACATGGCAGAATAGGAAAGTTTCGGGCATGTCAGTGGGGAGTCCGTCAAGGTTGCCCTCTTAGCCCCCTCTTATATATTCTTACGTTAGATCCTTTGTTACGGCAACTGAATGAGGTGATTCATATTAGTGGTATTTTCCTTCATAGTGCTATGCCTGAACTTACTACCATTTCCTATGCAGATGACTTATGTATTTTATTATCGGATCTCCTGTCTAGTGTTGCTACAGAAGTGGTTTTGCAAAGATTTATGATGGGTACTGGAGCAAGGATTAATTTTAATAAGACTAAATGTGTTTCTTTAGAGGATGTGGGAGGTAATTTCCAGGGAATTATGGGAATTCTGGTATGTAGTTCAGAAATTAAGATTGTAGGTATTTTTGGGGGGATTGATCAGACGGACGTTTATAATTGGAATTTGATTATTAAAGCTGCACAGTTTAGGGTTCATACCTGGAATAAATGAAGGATGGCTAAATTAAAAAGGGTATATAAGATTAAAACTTATTTATTGGGTATGTTTCTGCATTTGGCAGCTGTGTATGCGTAACCTAGTAGTTTGGAATGCATGGTACTCAGTATTTTTTTTCAGGTGATTTGGGGTAACCGTTTAAACCCCATTAAAAGAAATGTCTTATATTTGAACAAAAATCAAGGAGGTCTCAATATGGTTAATCCTATTTTCTTTTTCTTTTCTATTTTTTTGTTTGTAAATGTTCGCCCTTTGATTACCACTATGCACAAAATTTGGTCCCCTTGGGCTCTGGATGTTCTTGAAAGCTGGGTTGATGCTTGGGATTGGGATAAAGCTGTGGAAAAGCAAAAACAGGTGCAAAATGTGTTGCTCACTTATTTTTCCTGTTTTTGGAAAATTAAACAATGGCAGGTTACCAAGCTGATGGTGGGTCAGTTATCCCGGAAAGAATTATATATGCTGTTATTCAAGCCATATATTTTTTCATTTGCCTGATTATTACAAAAGGTCGCAGAGGGATGTTATTTTGATTACGGAAATGTTATGCTCTACACCTATGCTTCCAAATGTGTGGGATGTGATGTGGTTGTGTGTCCATGATAGATTACCCGTGAAAGCTAATTTAAAAAAAACATAAGAATACTGAGGATAGGTCATGCCCTAGGCATGATCTGTATTCCAAAAAAAAAATGGAATCCTTGTTTCATTTGTTTTTTTCTTCTTGCCCATATATTGTCTATTTTTTGGTCCGTGGTAGCTCGTCATTGGGCTACTTCTCCTTTTATTAATATGTCTCCTGATGTATTATTATTGGGTATTTTACCATCTGCTTGGAGTCAATATGATAGGGCAATCTTGCACGGTATTTTAGGATACTTTAAATTCCACATTTGGACAAGTAGAGTTAGATGGGCTTTGCAACAACTGTACATTACTCCAGAACAGTTGTTTCAGATGATTGCTGTGGCTGTTCTTTTGCTCTGCAGACATGACTTTGGCACTCTACCTGTGATGGCTGCCAGAAAAAAAATGGAAGACTTTACATTGGTTGGATACTGGCAGACTGACTGTTTATTCTGTATTTATTTTTTGGGGGGGCTGTTTATTTTTGTTTTTCAGTTTTAAATAACATATTTCCCCTCCTCTTTGGTGGGGCAGAGACGGGGGTTCTGTATGCATGCAGTTTCTTTCTGTTTGCTGTTTACATATGCTGCAATGCTTCTTTTTGTTTTAAATTTTCTTATGATTTGTATAAGATCATACACTTTTGTATACTTTTTGTTTTAGGTTTTGCATATATATTCCCCTGTTCTTCTGCTCTTTTTTTTTGGGGGGGGGTGGGATTTAGTATTATGATTTCTCGCTGTTTGACATTTTTCTGTGCTGAAATGCTTCTTTATGGTTTTTTCCTTGATTTTTTTTATGCTTTTGTATACTGTAATACATTCCTATATGTTTTGTTTTGTAGTTTTGCATTAACATTTCCCCTACTTTTTTGGAAGGGATGGGATTATTTTTTGTAACAATACAGATTGTATTTGTTTGCCATGGATGTATGATGTAATACTTATTTCTGTTTTTTGATTTCTTTTAAGCTTTGGTATGATGTAATACATTTTGTATAATTTGTTTCAAGTTTTGGATAAAAAAATTCCCCTACTCTTTTCGAGAAGTGCATGGGATCTTTAACGTCTACCTGAACAAATTAAACTCGTGCTCTGTGCTTGGTAAAGTAGCAGGTCCCCTTCATAGTATCTCCTAAGAAGAATTTCAAAAATGATTTCTTGTAACATTATGACAGTGTTTCCACTTCTTCTGAAATTCCAGCTATGTCTACAGTTGTTGGTGTGAATTCACAAGTACTTGTCCTTGGAACTCACTGGAAATCATATTTTAGTTATGTTCTGCAGACATGATTTTTTAGTAATTTTCTGATTGGTCTGGTTGATTATCATATGGTACATTTACATAAAAGTCAGAAAATGGCTGCCACAGAGATGTCTGCCATTCCCATTTGTTATTTTGGTGTGCTTCTCAAAACAAGACATAAAACATCCAAAAAGTAACAGAACATTATCCAATTTGATCAGAACACTACATTTCATGAAAACAAATGGTAGAATGGTGATTAAATGTGTTTTTTGGAGTTATGTTAATGCATGGATAAATTAACCTCTGAACCACAATGCACATCATAAAGCTCCATTATGGTAAGATGTTGGGTGTGTGGTGGCATATAAAATGGAATACTGACTAAAGCCTTATCCATTTGTTGACAGGATGGCTGATGTATGGTTATTTTGGCAGTTATTTCTGCCCTGAACATGTCCCATGCCTCACATTAAGTTTTGTGTCCCTTAGGAGAAGGCAGACTAAGTGGACCACCGTAGCTGAACAAATAACAGACACACACAAAAGAGTACATGACTTGAACATGAGCTTACGCTGTAGACATGTTTTTTGGAAGTCAGTTTTCAGAACTTCATCCACGTCTACTGGAACTAGCAGTATGCATAATCACACACCCCATCACCCTCTATGAGCGTTGCAAAGATGGCAATTAATTTACATTCTGTATGTGTATATGGCAATGTTTGTTTGAATATTTATTTATTTATTTATGCCTTTGATTACCGGGTAAGTGCACTGATCCAGAGGACTGTTTCAGGCAAGACCAGAGCCAAACAAGATGGCTCAGTACAAGAAAAACAATACAATTACAAAAGCAATTGGAGATGTACAAACAGTACTAAGCATACATAATTTCAGGCAGAAAACACCCCGTGGGAGAGTGTGTACAATAGTTTAAGGCAGTACAGTGTAGGTTACAAGTGCTACTGAGGGTCAGGACTCAGAGGTCACTGAGCATAACATAGTGGTAAGTATAAGAATGACACACACAATAGAATAGGCTCCAAATGCTGATGCAAGTAAGGAAGGAGCAGGGGTGAGCAGAGGGTGAAATACACCCCAAAAAGAGGGGGGCATTATTACACAGGGAGAGTAAGGGAGAGCACATGGAAAGCAGGGGGGAGGAGGTGGAGAGAGATTACCCAGGAGAGCAAGAACATTTGGCTTCAGACATCAGCCATGTTTTGAAATGTGATTTGAAGCTGAGGTGCATGTCAGTTGACTGGAGGGACATGGGGATTCTGTTCCACAGTGAGGGGGCAGTGACAGATAAGGCTTTACCCCCTATAATGGTGGAGACTTAAGGGACCTCAAGGGGGCTAACAGTTGATTCACGGAGACACTTGGTTGCAACCCTGGCCTTGAGGAGGTCTGAGTACCAGAACTCTACACCCCCTCTGAGAGAATTATTGATGGTACATCTGAGAGCATAGTTGAAGCGGCCTTGGAATGAGAGCTACCCCTAGTTACTGGTTAAGGTCACAGTGATGGGTTGAGTATGGATCCAGGACAGTGAAATGATAGATTCTGTTGTATACTGAATTAAGTTGATTATGGGGAACAGGTTTCCTTGGATGATGGCTAGGCCTCAGGGCTCAGGTAATGCATGAATTGACAGGCAGGTCCGAGTTTCTGGTTTACCCTACTTTGAATGAGGTTGACATGCTCTGTATAGGAGAGGGTAGGGTCAAGGGTAGATCCCAAGTATTTGAAATTAGGGACATTCTGCAGGGCAGGACCATCAGGTAACAGCACAGCGAGGAAGGAGTTAGATTTCATGATGTTATCCAGGTATGGTTTGGACCCAAGGAGCATTGCTTTGTTTTTGTTTGTTTTTTCATTTACCAGGAGCATATTAAACAAAAAAAACTGACGTAGGCACAGCCATAGTTTTCGGTAAGTATGGAGGATATGTTAGTTAAGGATTTGTTGCTATGCAAAAGCAGAAGATCGTCCATGTACAGAAGGGCATTGCAGGTGGGGAAATCAGTGAGGAGGGAGTTGATAAAAATAGAAAACAGTAAGGGGCCCAGGATGGAGCCCTGGGAGACGCTGGTGGATACGAGCAAAGCAGGAGAGGTATCGGTACCAATGCACACCGATTGGGAGTGCCCAGAGAGCTAGCTCTGGAACCATAAGGATGTCTTATTGGAGCAACCAAGCAGATGGAGTTTCGAGTGAAGAAGGGAGTGGTTGACAAGGTCGAAGGCTTTGGTCAGGTCCACAAATACAGCATCAGTCGCTCTCCCCTGGTTCATGTTCCTAAAGACATGGTCAGTAAAGTGTGCCAGGGCAGATGTGGTACTATGGTTAGCATTGAAACTATGTTGTTGACTGCACATAAGGTTGTACTTCCTGATGTGATCCAATAGTTGGTGGTGAACAATTTTCTCAAGGATCTTGCTCAGGTGGGGAAGAATGGAAATAGGCCTGTAATTGTCTGAGGAAAGGGGGTCCCCAACTTTAAATATCGGTGCAACTTTGGCAGTCTTCTGCAAGTCTGGCATGGTTGCGGTAGTCAATGCCAGTTTGAAGATGAAGGTGAAGGGTTTGGTGATGGCTGGTGAAATGAACTTAAGCAGGGAGGGATAGAGGCCATCAGTGCCAGGGCTGCCCCTGTTTGAAAGACTCTTAAGGATTTTGGTGGTGTCCTTTTGGGAGAGGGCTCAAAAGTAGAAAGGGGGGAGTGAAGGGGGAGGAGGAGAGGGACTGCTGGTTGGGATAGGGTCCAGGACTAGTTTATCGAGGGGAAGGTAGTTTACTTAGGTGGGCAGAGAGGTCAGTGAATTTCAGATTAAAGGCCTGGGCAACCTTGGATGGATCAGTCATCGGGCCAGCTGGGAAGCTTAAGTGGATAACAGGGCTGTGGGTATGTGGACTGAGCAGAGAGCTAATAGAGCCCCAGAAACTACAGGGGTTACTGAGGTTATCCCTTTGTAGGGTGTGGTAATAATTCCATTTCAGGGACTGTGCCGTTTGTTTGCATTGGTTTCACAAATGCCTGTAGACATTCCAAAGGGCAGAGGAGGGGGTCTTTTTGTAGACAGTCCATATTCTGTACCTTTCTTTCATAAGGGTTAAGAGTTACTTAGTGATCCAGCAGGTGCAGCCTCCCTGCACTCTCCTAGTGATAAGTGGGATGTGGCGATCTTGAATCTGCAGGAGGAAATTTGCGAGAAAGGTCACTGCAGATGCCATGTCCGTAATGAAGCTGACGGGGAGCATTGTGGGTGTGCAAAATCACACATACCCCCATAATGGAAAGCGTCATGGGCTGTATATGGAAATCACCACAAAATGTTATGCTGGTTCAACTTTAAGCAGGAATGCGTGGTGCCAAAAGGCCTCTCACACAGTCTGCAAAGGGTGCCAACAGAATGTGGGTGTACTGGTGTATGTAGTTGGTGCACTTCTTGCATATGGATGATTGTGTTTGTGAATAGGCTTGCCATTATTCCATCAGAAGACTAGCTGGTGTGTAGCGTTCAATGCAATCTCAGAAGGTGACTTCATCAAGATTGCAAGTACAGGCAAGTGCAGGGGAGAACTGGTGGCTCGATGGAGTGGAAGTGGTGGATCATGTTGAGTCTTTGTGCTAGATTGAAGAGAGGTAGCCACACACATGATGTAGAGCTGTGGAATGCAGAAGGGCAGGACATAAAATAGCAAATCCTACCTGAACTCCCCATAACGAAAAGTCCATGAGCCAAACATGTGAACTGGAAGTCCTGTTGTTATACTGAATTCCAACAAATGGGATACCACTGGCATGCAGAGAGTGCCAACTTTGCATACACCAGACAACCCACTGTGTCCTCATGATTTTTCATTAAACTCTCAAATGTGCAATCCAAATAAGGCCTCAAAAACACATGTGGGGACTTGTTTGTTCCAAATGACATGATGCTTCTCTCTGCTGAGAGTCATCATTGAGCACCCTTGAGGAATCTTCTCGAGAAATGCACAGGAATATTTGAGGCTGTATCCTGTTTGTTGGAACTCAGTAAAACAATTGACACTGGCACTCACGTTTCGGACTCATGGATTTTTCTTTACAGGTAAGTGCAGGGAGATTTAGACGTTTGGTGAGGTGGCATTCTGCTGTGTGTCAAAAAGGTGGAGCTGTTCAGCAAGTAAGTCAGGAAAGATAAAGTGCAGAGTACAAATGGAAGAGATGGACTGGGTAATGTAAGGGAAAAGTGACCCCCCTCAAAAAAAAAGGGCAGCCACTAAAGCCAAGTTACTTTAACACTGTAGTCATTGGGCAGCTTTTGAATTACAAACTAAGGGTAAAATACAAAAAGCTCAGGGAAGTACACCAACATGGCCCATCTACTGACCTCCCAGGTGAACAATACACAGTATATATCCCCCTGGAACTGCAGCCTAGCCATCATGTGGTCTACGTGTGGTGGTGTGTACAAAGGGGCATATAATGTTATAAACAGCACAGAAGACAGACTTCTATCCCTTGACTACACCATTAACAGGAGGCTGATCTCCATGATGAAGCTTTGCACCTCTTTCCCATTATGTATAATTATGGTAGTATGTGAAAGTAATAAAGCCAGTGGAATACAGCTGTACCCGGGTCACAGACTTCTTAACACCACCAGAAGCACAGCAGTTTCTAGCACTGTCTTGCGCGCGCGCGCACACACACACACACACACACACACCATTACCAAGCCACAAAGCAATACGCCATAGTCACATATAGATATATCTATTCAGCTGTCAGTGGTCACAAATAAATACATAGTCAGCTGTCAATGAGACTAGGACCCTGTACACATTAGGAAGAAAGATTTGCACCATTTTTAAAAACATTTTGGAAATGTTTTTAAACTCACCACAGCAACCCATCCAGATTCGTTTTCAACCGAGTTTTAACTCAGTTATAACACAGTCAACTCCTGTCCACATCTGCATCTTGGAGCCCACTCGAGAGGGAGCAATATTAGACTTGATTCTCTGAAATGGAGATGGAGAGAGGATCACAGATGTAGAAGTGGGTAGCCATCTGGGAACTAGTGACCTTCGAACAGTTTGGTTCACAATAAACACAGCAATAGAGTCAAGCCATACAAAGACAAAAGTACTGGACTTTAGGAGGGCTGACTTTGCCAAAATGGGTGAGTGCCTAAGGAATGCACTAGCAAATGGGCAGGAAGGAGGGGTGGAAGAACAATGGGGAATAATAAAAACTGCCATCACAGAGGTAACAAGCCTTTGTGTGAAGCAAATAAACAAAACAAAACGATGTTAGAAACCACTATGGTTCTCAAAGGAAGTGGCAGTGAAGGTTCAAGAGAAAAAGAAAGCATTCAGGAAGTACAAGGAATCACAGAAGGAGCAGGACAGAGAACTGTATCAGCTAAAGCAAAAGGAGGCTGGGACGGCAGTCAGAACAGCAAAGGCCCAAACTGAGGAAAAGATAGCCAACTCAGTTAAGAAGGAGGATAAAACCTTTTATAGGTACATCAGGGAGCAAAGGAAGACCAAGGGAGGGATAGTGAGGCTTAATAAAGGGGAGGGAGGGTGGGCAGAGGGAGACTGTGAAAAGGCAGAGATACTAAACAAATATTTTTGCTCAGTATTTACAAATGAAGAGGGGGAGGTACATAAAACAAACAGTAGTAACACTCTGGATACAGAAGTTGATACCAGCCCATTTACAGAAGAAAGGGTTCTGAAAGAACTCTTAAAACTGAAGGTGGACAAAGCAATGGGGCCTGATGGGATTCATCCCAGAATTCTAAAGAGCTAAGGGTAGAACTAGTGACACCACTGACTACCCTTTTAACAAATCATGGGAGGATGGGGTGGTACCCGAGGACTGGAGGAGGGCAGATGTGATTCCCTTCACAAAAGTGGAGCAAGGCAGAAGCAGGAAACTACAGACCTGTTAGTTTAACCTCAGTGATAGGAAAATGATGGAATCACTTCTGAAGGAAAGAATGTCGAGTATCTAGAGGCCAGAGGGCACAGGACCCTAGGCAGCATGGATTCACAGCGGAAGGTCATGCCAGACAAATCTGATAGATTTCTTTGACTGGGTGACCAAAGTAGTAGATCAGGAGAGGGCTGTGGACATGGCCTACCTAGACTTTAGCAAGGCATTTGACACAGTCCCACAAAAGATTAATATACAAGTTAGCCAGCCTGGGTGGGTCCCAGATGACAACCTGGGTAAAGAATTGGCTGGAGAATAGGACACAGAGAGTAATAGTAAATGGAGTCCACTCAGAAGAAAGGAGGTTACTAGTGGGGCACATGAGGGTTCAGTATTAGGACTGGTCCTCTTCAATGTCTTTATAAGCTTACATTGCGAAGGACTGGAAGGAAAGTATGTCTCTTTTGCAGATGACACTAAGATCTGCAACAGAGTTGATGCACAGGGTGGGGTGGAAAGGATGAGAAGGACTTGGCAAGGTTAGAGGAATGGTCAAATGTATGGCAGCTTAGATTCAATGCTAAGAAGTGCAAGGTAATGCGCCTGGGAAACAAAACCCAGGGAAGAGTACACAATGGGGGTGAGATACTAACAACAACAAAATGGAAAGGGACCTGGGGTAGTCATATCAGATGACCTAAAGGTGGGCAAGCAATGTGAGAGGGCAGCAAGGAGGCTGGGGTTACTGGGATGCATAGGAGGAGGCATCACCAGTAGAAAACAGGAAGTTATTATCCCTCTGTACAGACAGCTGGTGAGACCCCATCTGGAGTACTGTGTGCAGTTCTGGAAACCCAATCTCCATAGGAAGACATAGACAGGATGGAAGCTGTCCAGAGGAGGGCAACTAAAATGGTGCAGGGTCTGCACGGAAGACATATGAAGAGACTTAAGGAGCTTAATATGTATAGCCTCGAGGAACGGAGGAGGAGGGGTACATGATAGAAACTTTCAAGTACCTCAAGGGAATCAACAAAGTCCAAGAGGGTAGCATCTTTCAAAAAGAGGTGTGCAAGAACAAGAGGGCACAATTTGAAGAATGGGGGGCTCAGAGGTAATTTAAGGAAGTATTTTTTCACAGAGAGGGTTGTGGATGCATGGAACGGCCTTCTGGATGAGGTTGTGGAGTCAAAATCAGTGGTGGAATTCAAGCATGCATGGGACAGTCATAAGGCAATTCTGGGGGGTGGGGGTAAGAAGAAGTAAGCTGCTGGTTAACTAGGATCTGCAGCTTATCCAGTAGGTAGGGAAATGGGCAGACTGGGTGGGCCAAGTGGTCCTTATCTGCCGTCAAATTCTATGTTTCTATGTTTCTATGTTTCTATGTAACATTTTGTAACCTGGTTCCCCAGAATGGAGAGAACTGAGGACCAAAGGCAGAAACATGGCACTGACATGGATCAAGAAACATGTCTGCCCGCATTATAAGGTAACACACTTTCACTCCTCAAACTGTTTTTTAGAATGGATTTAAGACTAGCTTCTAGCAGAGTTTAAGCACGGTTTACTAACACGCTTTCAAACCGTGCTTTAATCCGGACGGGCACCGTGTTTGCGATAATTAAAATGTTTTAAATGCCTTAAAACATTTTAACTAGCCTGATGTGTACAGGGCCTAACAGTCCTGGTACATCTTGTAGTCACAACCAATTTCTGTGGTCCCTTATGTGATGTCTGCAGTGTAAGGTTAGATTGCCGAGGACTGGAGGAAGGCGGATGTGATTCCCCTTCACAAAAGTGGAACCAAGACAGAGGCAGGAAACTACAGACCTGTCAGTTTGACCTATGTGGTAGGGAAAGTGATGGAGTCACTTCTGAAGGAAAGAATAGTTGAGTACCTAGAGGCCAGTGGTGCACAGGACCCAAGGCAGCATGGGTTCACAGCAGGAAGGTCATGTCAGACGAATCTAATAGATTTCTTTGACTGGGTGACCAAAATAGTAGACCAGGGAGGGGCTGTGGACATGGCCTACCTAGACTTTAGCAAGGCATTTGACACAGTCCCACACAAAAGATTAATAGTCAAATTAACCAGCCTGGGAGTGGGTCCCAGGGTGGTAGCCTGGGTAAAACATTGGCTGGACAACAGGACATAGAAGGTAATTGTAAATGGAGTCCACTCTGAAGAAAGAGGGGTTACTAGTGGGGGTACCGCAGGGTTCAGTATTGGGTCCAGTCCTTTTTAATGTCTTCATAAGTGACATTGCAGAGGGACTGGAAGGAAAAGTATGCCTCTTTGCAGATGACACAAAGATCTGCAACAGGGTTGATACACAAGGAGGCGTGGAAAGGATGAGAAGGGACTTGGCAAGGTTGGAGGAATGGTCAGAAGTATGACAGCTAGGATTCAATGCAAAGAAGTGCAAAATAATGCACCTGGGAAACAAGAACCAGAGGAAGAATACACAATGCGGAGGTAGTAACAACAACAAAAAAGAAAGGGACCTGGGGGTAATCATATCAGATGACCTTAAGGTTAGCAAGCAATGTGAGAAGGCAATAGGGAGGGCTGGGGGTATACTGGGATGCATAAGGAGAGGCATCAGCAGCAGAAAACAGGAAGTTGTTATCCCTCTGTACAGACAGTTGATGAGACCCCATCTGGAGTACTGCATTCAGTCCTGGAGACCCCATCTCCGCAGGGACATAGACAGGATAGAGGCAGTCCAGAGGAGGGCAACTAAAATGGTGCAGGGTCTGCAAGAGAAGCCATATGAGGAGAGACTAAAGGAGCTTAATATGTATACCCTTGAGGAAAGAAGGGAGAGGGGGGACATGATAGAAACTTTTAAGTACCTCAGTGGAATCAACAAAGTCCAAGAGGGTAGCATCTTTTAGAAAAAGAGACGTGCAAGAACAAGGGACACAATTTCAAGATGGGGGTGGTTCAGGTGCAATGTGAGGAAGTATTATTTCACAGAGAGGGTAGTGGATGCATGGAACAGCTTCCTGAGGAGGTTGTGGGGTCAAAAACTGTGGGAGAATTCAAGAATGCATGGGACAGACATAAGGCAATTCTTGTGGGGGGTAGGAAGAAATAGGCTGTTGGTTAACTAGGATCTGCGGCCTATCCTGTAGGTAGGGAAATGGGCAGACTAGATGGGCCAAGCGGTCCTTATCTGCTGTCAAAGTCTATGTTTCTATGCCCTTTGAGGAACATGTGAAGGTACTAGCATGCAGACACCCCCCCCACCCAAAAAAGATGGAACCACGCGTGAACTCCCTTGGAATAAAGCCAACTATGCTGACTTTGTATCTGGGGCAGCCAAGCACTGTATAAGACGATAATCTGTGGGCAAAGTATGTCGCATGGTAAGTGAGGTGTTCGCAATCAAAATGTGTACCCAGTTCTGAGCACACAGCAACTACAGTACCACTGATCAGAATTACTTTTTCTTTTTCAAAGTTACAACATTGTGCTAATTTAGGTACAATTGCTGGTAGTTTGCAACCATGTTATTGGTGAGTTCATACATAACGTTAGACCAAGAAGTGGCCATGTAGGAAATCATGACAATGCACTGGCTTTTGCACAACAGTAAGTGTGTGCAAATCAGGACTGACAGGGGCATACATGCTGACAGCTACTCAGAAATGACCAAGCACACAGTAGGCACCTATATATACACAAAATGTTATAATGGCATCTTGAGGTTCTTGTTACTCCACCACCAAAAAAAAAAATTCTTTGCTTTACCCTCCTGGTTCACAACTGCAAACTGAACCAATCGATGTAATGACAGCCACAGTACACTCACTTGTTTGCATTTTATTTGTAAGAGACAGCAATGGGTTAGCGTTTACACTATGAGTGTTATTTTTAATATGCTAACTCAGTGTACTGCCGTGGCATATTTGGCGGGAGTGGTGTGATGTGAAACAGCCACAGTATACAAAAAAGGCAGAGCTGAATTTTGAAAAAAAGCATTGGCAACACTATCTGTGTAAAATGTGTAATGTACATACAGTAAAGCAAATGAGTTAGTACTAACAACGGAGCTTCTTTCGGGCCATGGTTGTAAGCATAGTAGTGTGGAGATCATACATTATGTCACACATAGGAACTCACAGAATGCGATGGACTTTCCAGAACAGTCAGTGTAATTAAATTGGGACACTGGAAGACATAGCAAACAGCAACTCATAGATGCTGCAACACATAATGAGCATTTCATATTGATGTACTGATACCTGCACATACATGTTCATAAAATGTGCCTATAAGTTGGCACAGCGAGAGGGATGACCGCTGGAAAGTAGCTCTCCTTGAAGTTACTAGTTCAGTAGCTCCATGTATGCACATTGCAACTGTAGTATAAATTGAGTTGCTAATAGCTTTGCTTAAAATTCAGCTCTGACTTTCCTTTAATTTATGGCTCTTATTTGACCCAATCACGATTAATTGAGCATGGCAGTTAGCACAGTGTGATGGCGGTAGCAGTCAGGGGGGTCTCGCTACTGCTCTAAATGAAACAGACCCTTGCTAACCTTCAAAGTATAAAAGTACTTGAAAAGACATATACCTGTATGCTTTTAAGTATTTAAAGTAGGTACTTGGTCTGTGGTAACCTGTGTGGAATGCATAACAACATTATCACATCATTTGCATTTTTCAGTTCCTACTACATGCTATTCATCAAATTAATGGTCCTATTTTGTGGAACATCTGGTTGACAGTAATCTAATTCTGTACTGTTTGAGGTGGTATGTTCAGTAGAGAAAGGAAGCATATACTGTAATATAAACCGAAAAATGGGCATGATCGGAGGCGGAGTGTTGAATGCATTGCACCAAAAGCCATGTGTTGCTAAACACTAACATAACAACAGAAGTAGTTTATTTAGAAGCCAAAACATACATATGTTCTCAAATACCTTTCTGTGTGTTACTGTGGATCCAGGCGTAAATGTGTTGTCACCTTCCAAAGGTAGGTAATACACCGGTGATTCAAATGTGCCATAATTTTTCAAGAATGAACTAACTGAAATTGCAGGGTTAATTGCAACTTTAGAATACATTGAAGCATTGACTTTCACAAGCATACAATATGATATGAATAATAATTGAGTTCCCAGTGACTGAAGTCTATAATATATGTAGACTCCTAAATATCCATGGCTCCGTGATAAGTAGAGTTTTCTGACATAAAAAAGACATAGCCAGTTCGGTGGCACTGAGGGTTGAGGCGCTGGACACCACACCTCACACCACACTGGTGACCCAGGTTTGGAAATGTGCCTGGGTTGTCAGGGATCGGCAGGAGAGGAATGGGATTGAGTGTCTGAGGGACTGCTCTCCCATCCCTGGGGAAGGTTGAGGGATCCCATCGCTCTGTAGCAGCCCCTGGTAATGACTAGGGGCATTACCAAAGTGGTGCACTTGGGGGGTGGAGTGCGGCAGATGTCGGCACGTTGTGCCTTTGATGTCATTGCACGCCCACACTCCAAAGGGCCATTAATGGAGGAAAAAGGCTGGGTGTGAGCGAGCAGCTCGATGGCCATGCTCATACCACCTGGAGGTCTGTCATGGAATCATGCTGGGGGGGTCTGGTCTCAGTCCAACATGGGAAGGCATAGGGAGGCCTCCGAGTCGGTCAGAAAGCGGCTGTACCAGACTCCCTATCATGTGAGTGAGCCTGCTGCCCTCCTGGCTGGGGGAACTGGCGGCTGGATGCCCCTATCGTATGTACTGCAGCAGGAGCGAAATAAGGATTGAACAGCCATCACAGAGGCAAAAAGCCTTTGTGTGAAGCAAATCAACAAAATAAAATGAAGAAAAAAAATACTATGGTTCTCAAAAGAGGTGGCAGGGATGGTTAAGGAGAAAAGGATAGCATTCAGGAAATATAAGGAAACACAGAAGGAGCAGGACAGAGAACTTTATCAGTTAAAGCAGAAGGAGGCAGGAAGGCAGTCAGAATAGCAAAGGCACAAACTGAGGAAAAGATAGCCAACTCTGTTAAGAAGGGGGATAAAACCTTTTATAGGTACATTAGGGAGTGAAGAAAGACCAAGGGAAGGATACAGAGACTTAATAAAGGGGAGATAATATGGGCAGAGGGTGACAGTGAAAAATCAGGGATACTGAATGAATATGTCTGCTCAGTATTCACAGCAGAAGAAGAGGAGGAGGTACCTAAACCAAACAAGGGAGAAACACTAAATAGGGGGGTCAATACCAGTCCATTCACAGAAGAAAGGGTTTTGAAAGAACTCTTGAAACTGAGGGTGGACAAAGCAATGGGGCCTGATGGGATTCACCCAAGAATTCTAAAAGAACTAAGGGTAGAACTAGTAACACCACTGACTACTCTCTTTAACAAATCATGGGAGGATGGGGTCATACCTGAGGACTGGAGGAGGGCAAATGTGATTCCACTTCACAAAAGTGGGAGCAGGGCAGAGGCAGGAAACTACAGACCAGTTAGTTTGACTTCAGTGGTAGGGAAAATGATGGAATCCCTTCTGAAGGAAAGAACTGTTGAGTACCTAGAGGCCAGTGGGGCACAGGACCCAAGGCAGCATGGTTTCACAGCAGGGAGGTCATGTCAGATGAACCTAATAGATTTCTTTGACTGGGTGACCAAAGTAGTAGACCAGGGAGGGGCTGTGGATATGGTCTACCTAGACTTTAGCAAGGCATTTAACACAGTCTCACACAAAGGATTAATATACAAGTTAGCCAGCCTTGGAGTGGGTCCCAAGGTGGTAGCCTGGATGAGAAATTGGCTGGACAACAGGACGCAAAGGGTAATAGTAAACGGAGTCCACAGTGAAGAAAGGAAGGTAACTAGTGAGGTACACAAAGATCTGCAACAGGGTTGATACACAAGGTGGAGTGGAAAGAATGAAAAGGGACTTGGCAAGGTTGGAGAAATGGTCAAATATGTGGCAGCTCAGATTCAATGCAAAGAAGTGCAAGGTAATGCATCTGGGAAACAGAAAACCCAGGGGAAGTGTACACAATGGGGGTGAGTTAATAACAACAACAACAATCAAAAGAGACCCAGGAGTAATTATATCAGATGACCTAAAGGTGGGCAAGCAATGTGAGAAGGCAGTAAGGAGGGCTGGGGGGATACTGGGATGCATAGGGAGAGGCATCAACAGTAGAAAACAGGAAGTTGTTATCCCTCTCTACAGACAGTTAGTGAGACTCCATCTGGAGTACTGCATGCAATTCTGGAGACCCCATTTCTGCAAAGATATAGACAGAGTGGAGGCTGTTCAGAGGAGGGCAACCAAAATGATGCAGGGTCTGCACCAATCCAATCCAACTTTATTTATATAGCGCCTTTCAAATCCAAGGCACTGTACAAAAACATATACAAAGTAATAAACATTCCATACATTAAAATGTCAGCCATGACTAACTAGAATATGCTAAATTAAATAAATATGTTTTTAAAGCAACCTTAAAACTATCGACAGTTGGGCATTCTCTCAACCAACAAGGTAGAGAATTCCACAGGGTTGGTGCTGAAAAAGCAAAAGCACGAGATCCTGATGTCTTTAATCGAACCCTGGGAATCTCCAGCAATCCCTCGTTGGCGGAACGGAGAAGATGGAGGGGGCAGTAGGGAATCAGGAGATCTTTCAGGTAACTGGGTCCCTGATCATGTAGGCTTTAAAGGTTAGTAAACTGCAAACTTGAGCTGTGATCCGCCATCAAACAGGCAGCTAGTGCAGTTCGCGGAGCATTAGGTGTATATGACTGGTTCTAGAAGTCCCAGTCAAAGCCTGGCTGCCGTGTTCTGCACCAGCTGGAGTCGGGATATCAACCCCGGTAGCCCTAGGTAGAGGGAGTTGTAGTAGTTCAGATGGGTAGTGACAAAGGCGTGGACCAATGTTGGAAGATCCTGGAGGAACCAGATGTTTCACCCGGCGATATTCCTCAGATGGTAAAAGAGGATTTGATGACAGCTGACACCTGAGATTTTAGAGTCAGACCATCGTCAAAAAATAGCATGAATTTAGCACCTGATGGGAGGTAGAGGTATGCCACCAAGTAACAATCTTATGGTTGTCCAGCTCCCAAACCCACCCCTGACAACCTGGATCCACAACCAATACCTCAGTCTTATCCGTTGAGTCTCAGCCAGCTGGAACTCATCCAAAGTCTGATCTCCCAAGGCAGTTATTTAGTACATAGAGTGCATCACCTGACCAGGAGAAAGGACAGATACAGCTGAGTATCATCTGCATAGCAGTGGAAACCCAGACTGTATCGCCTGGTGATTTCTCCCAATGGCAACATATACTGCAAACAACATGGGAGCTAAAAATGGAGCCCTGTGGTACCCCACAAGGCAGGGAGTGAGCGCCAGAGGAATAAATTCCAGTGACAACTCTCTGAGATCTGTCCGTGAGGTAAGAACGAAACCATTTGAGGACTGTACCAGACAGTCCACAAAAGACCCACAGGTGCTCCAATAGCACTTCATGGTCTACAGTGTCAAATGCAGCAGAGAGATTGAGAAGGACCAGAATGGTACATGCCTCTCGATCTCTAGCCATTAGGAGGTCACTCAATACCCGGACAAGGGCAGTCTCTGTGCTATGCCTTTTCCTAAAGCCAGACTGGAGAGTATCATAGACATTGTGAGTTATAAGATGATCATCCAATTGCAACGCAACTGCCTTTTCAATAACCTTACCAACAAATGGCAGGTTAGAGATAGGCCAGAGTTAGCTAGACAATCTGGATCCAAGGAGGATTTTTTAAGGCGTGGTCGAACAACCGCCTCCTTGAGGGGGTCAGGAAAGATCCCCCTCTCCAAAGACTTCCAGACAATGTCAGCAAGGATTGGGCAGATAACTTCTACACATCCTACTAAAATAGGTGTAGGGCCCGGATCCAAACTACAACTAGTTGGTTGCATTGTTTGGATGATCTTCACAATGTCCACGAACTCCGGCTGGCAAAAATCTAATCAGACAGACCGAGGACATGCCACTTCTCGTCGACCACCGCAATCCCCCATAGGAGAGGTCGGACCGATACCGGACCTGATGCTGGTAACCTTATCTGCAAAAAAAATGAGCAAACTCCTCACATCTTAGCTGAAGACATATGAGGAGAGACTAAAGCAGCTTAATATGTATACCCTTGAGGAAAGAAGGGAGAGGGGGGACGTGATAGAAACTTTCAAGTATCTCAAGGGAATTAACAAAGTACAAGAGGGTAGTATCTTTCACAAGAAGAGATGTGCAAGAACAAGGGTGCACAATTTGAAGATAGAGGGGGGACGGCTCAGAGATAATGTTAGAAAGTATTTTTTCACAGAGAGGGTTGTGGATGCATGAAACATCCTCCCTGAGGAGGTTGTGGAGTCAGGAACAGTGGGAGAATTCAAGAATGCATGGGACAGGCACAAGGTAATTCTAGTGGGGGGTAGGAGGAAGTAAGCTGTTGATTAACTAGAATCTGCAGCTTGTCCATCAGGTAGGGAAATGGGCAGACTAGGTGGGCCAAGCGGTCCTTATCTGCTGTAAAATTCTATGTTTCTATGTTTCTAGAATGTGATAAAAAAATAAAACAAAACATAACCTGCAGTCCTGTAATAACATTTTTTTATTATTCTGCAAGGCAATAGTTTTAAAAATCACAGTGTTTCCTTTCACCGTCATGATTTCAAGGGTCAGCAACAATCAAGAAATGCAACTGCTATTGACACCCGAAATGCGGAAGTGGCAGACACACCGAGAAATAATGTGCCCATGGCAGAATGTTTCCGTGTTGTGGATTTTCAGAAGGATCATTCTAAAACTTGAAAACGGAAGTGTTCCATGCCCTGAATCCGGTAGCTCGTCTTTTTGAGCTACCGCAAAATGGCTGCAGCCTCCGCCCATGCAGCTGTAAAAATTGGCTAGACAGCAGGACACATTTCATTTAATTTCATTTTAATTTTTATTGGTTATACTGGAAAGGCATGTGAGCATTGCTGTCCGTTTACACAAGCAACCCGTTATATACAACAATCATGAGACATGACATAGGCCAAAACATTTAACTTACAGCGAGGAGTAATACAATGGTACATAAAATCAAGATAACATAGATAAAGGGCAAACCATGAACTAGCCTTGGTGAATTAACAAATACAAGATGACATTAAGCATTCAGTGAGTTTTTAACAATAATATAAGATAACAGTGGGAAACAAAAAAATTTTAGTGCAATCTAAAAACTAGCCTAAGTGGATTAACAATACTACACATGCTAGAAAGACAGCGTAAGTGCCAGAGGTGGATAACCAGAGGGTGATGGGAAAAGGGTGCAGAAGGGGAGCCAGATTAGGGCTGCGAGCAGGTACAGGTGAGGGAGAATTGTCTCCTGATATTGTGTTTGAAGGTATTTGTGAAGGGACAGAGGTTTAGTTCCAGATGGAGAGAGTTGAAGAGCTTGGGTTCCATAAAGCAGAGTGTTTTCTGGCCTTGAGTGGTCCAGCAGAAGGGAACAGTGAAAGAGAGAGTGGAAGGCAGTCTAGTGGTCCTGGTGGTGTTGGCGGCTGTCTGGAAGAGAGAGGTGAGGCAATCCGGGAGCAGTCCACGGGAGAGTTTGAAGAAGAAGGTGGTCATCTTGCAGTTGAGGTGGGCCTCAAGCGAGGACCGACCGGTGAGCTGATAAAGGTCACAGTGGTGTGTGAGTTTAGGGAGACCAGAGGCAAAGTGGATAGCGTTGTGGTAGGAGCTTCAAAGTCTGGAGAAATTTTTGATGGAGACGTGGGGAAAGGAGACAAGTGAACCATAGTCAAAGACAGGAAGGAGGAAGCTGGAGATTAAGAGGGATTTGGATTCCCTGTTAAGGTAATGCTTGGCTCTATGGAGGATACCGAGGCGCTGGTGGGCTTTTTTGATTGTGAAGCTAGTGTGAGCATCGAAATTGAGGTGGCTGTCCAGGAGTGAGCCGAGGTACTTGAATTCACTGACTGTTTCAATGGAGTTACCAAGGTTGTCATAGAGGGAGAGATCAAAGCCAATGGGTTTGTGGGGGCTGGAGAAAACCATGAACTTAGTTTTTATGGAATTGAGTACAAGACCTTTGGACGTGAACCAAGTGTGAAGTCTGCTGAAATTGAATTGTAGTTTGTTAATGAGAGCATTGGGGTTTTTGTCCTGACAGAAAAGGGCTGCATCATCAGCATAGAGAATGAATTTGGAGGTGGTGCAGATGTCAAGCAGGGAGTTAATGACCAGAAAGAAGAGAAGAAGGCTCAGGATGGATCCTTGGGGATGGATTCAGAGAGGACACTATCAGTAATGGTGCAGTGGGATCTACCCATTAGGTAATCCTTGAACCAGAGGCAGACCTCAGACCTGTGAGACACAAATGGTAATAGTAAACATAGTCCACTCTGAAGAAAGGGGGGTTACTATCAGGGTACTGCAGGGTTCAGTACTGGGATCAGTCCTTTTTAATGTCTTTATAAGTGACATTGCAAAGGGACTGGAAGGAAAAGTATGTCTCTTTGCAGATGACACAAAGATCTGCAACAGGGCTGATACACAAGGGGGGTGGAAAGGATGAGAAGGGACTTGGCAAGGTTGGAGGAATGGTCAAAGTTATGGCAGTTTAAATTCAGTGCAAAGAAGTGCAAAGTAATGTATCTGGGAAACAAAAACCCAGGGGAAGAGTGCACAATTGGATAGGGGAGGTACTAACAGCAACA
This sequence comes from Neoceratodus forsteri, assembly GCA_016271365.2. Taxonomy (NCBI): domain Eukaryota; kingdom Metazoa; phylum Chordata; order Ceratodontiformes; family Ceratodontidae; genus Neoceratodus; species Neoceratodus forsteri. The sequence continues at coordinate 1,110,625,157 of CM057456.1, read as the reverse complement.
GAAATGGAAAGGGAACTGGAGGTAATCATAGCAGATGACCTAAAGGTAAGCAAGCAATGTGAAAAGGCAGTAAGGAGGGCTGGGGGGATACTAAGATGTATAGGGAGAGGAATCACCAGTAGAAAACAAGAAGTTGTCATCCCTCTGTACAGACAGTTGGTGAGACCCCATCTGGAGTACTGCGTGCAGTTCTGGAGACCCCATCTCCGCAAGGACATAGACAGGATGGAGTTAGTCCAGATGGAGGGCAACTAAAATGGTGCAGGATCTGCACCAAAAGCCATACGAAGAGAAACTAAAGGAGCTTAATATGTATGCCCTCGAGGAAAGGAGGGAGAGAGGGAACATGATTGAAACATTCAAGTACCTCAAGGGAATCAACAAAGTCCAAGAGGGTAGCATCTTTCAGAAAAAGGGATGTGCAAGAATAAGGGGGCACAATTCGAAGATAGAGGGAGGACGGCTCAGGGGCAACGTGAGGAAGTATTTATTCATGGAGAAGGTGGTGGACACATGGAACAGCCTTCCTGAGGAGGTCGTGGTGTCAAAAACAGTGGAGAATTCAAGAATGCATGGGACAGACATAAGGCAATTCTGGTGGGGGTTAGGAAGAAGTAGACTATTGGTTAACTGGGATCTGCAGCTTATCCAATAGGTAGGGAAATGGGCAGACTGGGTGGGCCAAGTGGTCCTTATCTGCCATCAAAGTCTATGTTTCTAAATAAGAATTTCTACATTGTCTCATGACCTTGTAATCTTTAACACCATCCTACACTATACCTTAACTGCTGTTGTGATCATCAACGAACTGAGGCTATCCTGGCATGCAGGGTTCATTTCAGGCCATGGGACTGCACCATTGCCATGGCCGCAACTCAACCTGACCCCACTGAAATCATGTAAGTTGGTCAGAAAGACATGCCTTTACCGTTGCTTTAAGAGGTGCACTGCCATTCCTGCAATGGCCACACTGTAAGCAGACTCTCCCCCAACGTGTAAGGAATGTCTCTTGGGGGTGTGTCAGTATAGTCTCTGTGGATGGGAACATGTATGAGGAAAGCATCTTGGAGGCGTGACTGGCATCTTCAAGGCTACATAGAAGATGGACAGCTAAGACAGACTGATGGACATCATTGTTCTGTACCACGTGATATCTGTGTTGAGAAAGTTAGTTACCACGTGGTGCAGAACTCTGGGTAAAGCCCACATTTTCTAGGGACCCTGTGCAGTTCAATGTGGAGTCACTTAGAATGTGCAGTTCAGAACAGTGCGATTGTACACATCATGATTTCAATCATTGTTCAGCAGCTGCCAATGTTGTCTAGAGAAACACAATTAATCTTTGAGGGCAGGCAGGGAACAAAGTCTAGAAACAGCAAAGGACCTAGGAAAAAAAGAAATAAGGGGCTAAAGGAGGAATGTCTGCTGTGGCAGTGCAGGTGGGGGAGGGGGGTTACCTTGTGGCAGCCTCCAGCTGGCAGGCTTCACTTGGAAATTAAGGAGGAACCATCACGAAAAGGAAAAGAAGGATTTTAAACAAAAGGAAAAAATAAATAACTTTTAAGACTTTGTGGAACTTTGTGACTTTGCTCTGCTGTCGATTCTGCAGGGAGCCTGGATTACAGAAGTACAGGGAAGCTACAGAAAATAAAAACAGACTGAAAGTTAAAACAGAAGAAAAGGTAAGACTAAAAGATAGATCACAGTCTCCTACAACAGTCATTTGGCAGCAGGCAGAAAGTAACTCAGGGGAGCAGCAGCGGGCAAACTTAAGTTCAGGTTTTGAGAACTGAAGGGAAAAGCAGAAAAGAAACAAACCAACACAGGGCAGGATTGGAGTACAGTGAGAGGCAGAGCTGTGGGTGGGCACAGCTGAGCCACCTCCAGATTCTGACTTGGTCAGTCACCTAGTGAGCTTCTGCTCTTATCAATGGCGTGAGATGCAGAGCTGTTGGGGGGCATCTCACCTCACTCCAGCAGCTGGCTACCTGGCTTACTGAGCCTCTGCTGTTAGCAAGTAGACATATATTAATTTGTGAGGGCATTGGAGTGAGAGGCAGAGCTGTTGGGGTGGGAGGCACATCACTTAACACTCTGAGGGTTAGTCACCTAGCCTACTGACTGAGCTTCAGCTGTTAGCAAGCAGAAATTAAATGTTGTGAGTGCAGCAGGGGCAGCAGGGCATCGAAGTGAGAGGCAGAGCTGCTGTGGGAGGGGCACCTCAGCTAACACTCTGACTTGATCACCTACTGAGCTCCAGCTGTTATTTGCAGTAAGCAGTAAATTCATAGTGTAGGAAAAAAAGATTAAATCTGTGGCCATTTCTTTGACACAGCAGCCACATGAAAATAAAAAAAAGTGATGAAGCACTTCATCATCATGCTCTGTTATGAGCACTAGAGCTGTTCCTGGTGTGTGTGTGTGTGTGTGTGTGTGTACGTACGCGTACTTTTGTCATATATTTGATCCTTTTCAGTTATTGTTCCATGTTTACTGGCCTTTTCGTAAACACAGTGGGTGTTTCTGATTCTGCTGGCAAGTGCCATTTTAGTACTGAGTGATGTAGTTTATGTCCCCTTTGGGCCACAGAGTTCCAGAGTAGAACATGAATGCACTGTGAAAACAATCTAAGTTCTTTAACAAGGACATAATGTACATCATACAGTTCTAAAATGGTACTGCCCACCAGAGTGCAAAGCAGAAACACCCGGTGAACCTACTAAAAGACCAGTACAGACGGAACAAAAACAGGATGTGAACCAGTATTAGAAACACAGCTTCCACAGAACACACAGGCTTGCAGATTCAAGGCAGTTCTCCTTTAAATAAAACAAAAAAAAGTCTGAGACATAGATGACTGTTTATCACATTCCACTTTATTCTTTGAGTTACACAAGCACAGTAACATAGGATTCTGTGGAGACTTTGCAAAATGTTGTATAATTTACATTACAGTAGTACTGATTTGTATAAATTATTGTGGAAGGCTCAAGAGATCAGTGGTAAAGAAGCAAGTAGCTATTAAGAATTTCTTTGCACCTGCACCTAAGAGACTCTGTACTTCATCTGGTTCTGACAAAAATAGGGAACAGCAGGTTCAGTCCCCAGATGGGGCTGGTGTGTCTGATGCAAATGAACCATCAGAAATAAATACAGGTGTTGACATTGCCATCCACCAGGATACTGAGTCTGCTGCTTGTGAACCAAGTTCTTCTTCCCTCTCCCTTATACCAGCCACCAAACATAAATTTCAAGACTGCTGGCTCACTATGTAAAGCTGGTTATGGGATAGTTCCAAGAAATATTTGATGATCTGCACTGTATTCATCAATAGAAACAACACAAAATACATTTACTGCAGGCACTGACAGCTTTAGGACAAGCACCCTGACAAGGTGCGCTGATTTGTCTGATCACAAAGATGCTATGGCGCCAGAAAATTTGCAGGGAGATTTGCAACATGCCTTCAGGAAAGCTATTTCTGAGGAAGCACAGGTGGTTTAAGTGGCCATGAAAAGTGTCTATTGGATGGCTAAAGAGAAACTTGTTAATGCATAGATACACTAGCCTAATGGAGTTTTTGTCTAGATTGTGTTTTGTGGACAGTCTAAATATTGTGAAAACTGCAGTGTACTCATCAGGATCGACGGCCAATGACATGTTGGAGTGCATATCTTCAGTAATCCAGCAGGATTTGTTGGAAACATTTAAAAAAAAGTCTGCATATCACATTAATTTGTGATGAAAGCACTGGCATTATTGTTGTAAAAAAAAAAAAAAGTGTTTCATGCCAGGGTGCTTGACCGCTCATTTCCTACAAAATATACAAGTACCAAAAGCCACAGGAGCTGGGATCTATAAAGAATTAAAACAATTCTTAGACTCCAGAACAATTAACATCTCAAAGATTATGGGCTTGGGAAGCGATGGAGCAAAGGTCATGACATGAACTGGAGAGGGCCTAACTGGGTACATATTAAGATAAAACGCACTGTTAGTTAATATTCACTGTGTGGCTGATAAAGTGGCTCTTTGTAGTTCACAGGCAGCGGACTCAGTCCCCTACCTGAAAGAATACCAGGAGGTTCTAACATTGTTAGAAGGGCAGAACTGGGGGAGGGGGAGAGGGAGGTAAGGTGCCTGCCTGGCGCCATGGCTTGGAGGAGCAGGGAGCAAATCTTCAAAATCGTGGGAACAGCTGCACAGGGGAAGGAGCTGGATGTCATTGTCCACCTAGGGACAAATTACATGGTAGAGAAAGGGATCAGAGCACTACAGGAGGAGTTTGTGGAGTTGGGGAGGGGCCTTAGACAAGTAGCAACGCATGGTAACCTTCTCTGAGGTGCTGCCTGTCTATGGCATGGGTCAGGCTAGGGTGCTCCACACCATAGGATTTAATCAATGGTTTAAAAACTGGCGCAGAGCTCAGAGTTTTGGCTTTACTGGGGACTGGGGGATCCACCAGGAGGGATGCAGGCCTATATTGGCACAATGGTCTGCATCTGTCCAGGAGGGGAACCAGGATCCTAGGTTATAGGTTTAAATGCTTCATTGGCAAGCATTTAATCTAGCCAAGGGGGGAGGCACTGAAAAGGAGCAGGGAAATCCTAGTCCCCCAAAAAAATCAGGGTAGTAAGTGAGGTAAACACCAAGACAGAGAAGTCAATAGGGAGAGGGCAGGGGTAAATGGAGAAAAGGCAAAGGCAGTAAGGACAGAGATGGGGCAAAAGGGGTAAGACCATCAAAAATGGAGGGTAATGAGTACCAATGCCCATAATCTAGGTAACAAGCTCCCTGAACTGGTGGCCTTGATGGAAGAGGGATGCCTGGATATTGTGGCAGTCACAGACACATGGTACACAGAGAACCATGACTGGGATGTCAGCATACTAGGGTACTCAATCTACAGGAGGGACAGGGAGGGTAGAAGAGGAGGAGGAGTAGCTCTCTATGTAAGGGAAGGGATCAAAGCAACAGAACTAAAGGGTAAACAGGGAGGATAGGAGGCACTGTGGGTCACCCTGGAGACCAGAAATGGCACCACACTCCACACAGGGGCTGTATATGACCCCCGTTTCAGGGGGAGGAAATGGACAAGAAAATTACAGAAGGCATCCTTAGGATGGCAGAAAAAGGGGAGATATTGTTGATGGGGGACCTGAATATGCCAGATGTTAACTGAAGCACCTTTGCTGCAGCCACATCTAAGAGCAGGGTCATCCTCGATGCTATACAGGGGGCATGCCTCAGATAGCTAGTGTTGGAACCCACTTGGGAGGGAGCAATCTTAGACTGGGTACTGTCAAATGGGGACAGAGAGAGAATCTCAGATTTAGAAGTGGGTAGTCATCTGGGAACAAGTGACCACCAAACAGTGTGGTGCACGATAAACACAGCCACGGAGTCAAGCCGTACAAAAGTGAGGGTACTGGACTTTAGGAGGACTGACTTTATCAAAAAGGGAGAGTGACTCATAAAAGTACTGGCAAACAGGCAAAAAGGAGGGGTGGAGGAACAATGGGGAAACATCAAAACTGCCATCACAGAGGCAACAAGCCTTTGTGTGAAGCAAATAAATCAAAACGAATGAAAAAGCCACTATGGTTCTCATAATAGGCGGCGGGGAAGGTTAGAGAGAAAAAGATAGCATTCAGAAAGTATAAGGAAACACTGAAGGAGCAGAACAGAGAAGTGTATATGCCCATGATGACTGTTTGCCTACCACAATAACTGTATCTCAATGTACTGCCTCTTTTACCTGTAATAATTGTTACTCCCGGGTCGACCCTGAAAAAGGGACCTCTGGGGCCCAGTGGGCCTACCCGGTCATCAAAATTCAATAAATAAATAAATAAATAAATAAAGCAGAAGGAAGCAGGGAAGGCAGTCAGAATAGCAAAGACGCAAACTGAGGAAAAGATAGCCAACTTGGTTAAGAAAGGGGAGAAAACCTTTTATAGGTACATTAGGGAGTGAAGAAAGACCAAGGGAAGGATAATGAGGCTTAATAAAGGGGAAGGTGGGTGGGTGGGCAGAGAGGGACAGTGAAAAAGCAGGGATACCGAACGAATACTTCTGCTCAGTATTCACAAAAGAAGAAAAGGGGGAGGTACCTAATCCAATCAGTAGAAGCATTCTGAATAGGGTGGTCGATACCAGTCTTTTCATAGAAGAAAGGGTTCTGAAAGAACTCCTAAAACTGAAGGTGGACAAAGCAATGGGACCTGACTGGATTCACCCCAGAATTCTAAAAGAACTAAGGGGAGAACTAGTGACATTACTGACTACCCTTTTTAACAAATCATGGAAGGATGGTGTGGTACCTAAGGACTGGAGGAGGGTGGATGTGATTCCCCTTCACAAAAGAGGCAGCAAAGCAGAGGCAGGAAACTACAGACCTGTTAGCTTGACCTCAGTGGTAGGGAAAATGATGGAATCACTTCTGAAAGAGATAATTGTTTAGTACCTAGAGGCCAGCAGGGCACAGTACCCAAGGCAGCATGTATTCACAGCGGGAAGGTCATATCGGACAAATCTAATAGATTTCTTTGACTGGTGACAAAAGTAGTAGACCAGGGAGGGGCTGTGGACATGGCCTACCTAGACTTTAGCAAAGCATATGACACAGTCCCACACAAAAGATTAATAAACAAATTAGCCAGCTTGGGAGTGGGTCCCAGGGTGGTAGCCTAGGTAAACCATTAGCTGGACAACAGAACACAGAGGGTAATAGTATTTAGATTCCACTCTGAAGAAAGGGGGGTTACTAGTGGGGTACTGCAGGGTTTAGTACTGGGTCCGGTCCTTTTCAATGTCTTTATAAGTGACATTGCAGAGGGGCTGAAAGGAAAAGTATGCCTTTTTGTAGATGACACAAGGGGGGGGGAGTGGAAAGGATGAGAAGGGACTTGGCAAGGTTGGAGGAATGGTCAAATGTATGGCAGCTTAGATTCAATGCAAAGAAGTGCAAAGTAATGCACCTGGGAAACAAAAACCCAGCGGAAGAGTACACAGTGATGGTGAGGGGGCATTAACAACAACAAAAATGGAAAGGGACCTGGGGGTAGTCATATAAGATGACCTAAAGGTAAGCAAGCAATGTGAGAAGGCAGTAAGGATGGCTGGGGGTATACTGGGATGTATAGGGAGAGTCATCACCAGTAGAAAACAGGAAGTTGTTATCTCTCTGTACAGACAGTTGGTGAGACCCCATCTGGAGTACTGCATGCAGTTCTGGAGACCTTATCTCCACAAGTACATAGACAGGATGGAGGCAGTCCAGAGGAGGGCAACTAAAATGGTGCAGGGTCTGGAAGAGAAGCCATATGAAGAGAGACTAAAGGAGCCTAATATGTATACCCTTTAGGAAAGGAGGGTGAGGGGGGACATGATAGAAACGTTCAAGTACCTCAAGGGAATCAACAAAGTCCAAGAGGGTAGCATATTTCAGAAAAACAGATGTGCAAGAACAAGGGGACACAATTTGAAGATAGAGGGGGAGCGGCTCGGGGGCAATGTGAGGAAGTATTTTTTCACAGAGAGGATGGTGGATGCATGGAATGGCCTTTCTGAGGAGGTCGTGTGGTCAAAAACAGTGGGGGAATTCAAGAATGCATGGGACAGATATAAGGCAATTCTGGTGGGAGTTAGGAAGAAGTAGGCTCCTGGTTAGCTAGGATCTGCAGCTTATCCAATGGGTACGGAAATGGGCAGACTAGGTGGGCCAAGTGATCCTTATTTGCTGACAAAGTTTATGTTTCTATGTATTTTCCATCATTTTAAAAGATACATAGAATAGAGCTGACAAGTTGAAATCCATTCAAGAAACACTGGAGAATGATTTTAAAAGTGGAGGAGGTCCATGGTGTGAGGTGGATAGTGGTTTACAAAGCAGTGGAGGCTATATATCACACCATGGACTCCCTTATAACTTTTTTTTGTAATGAAATATATCTTCGCTTGAAAGGTTTTGCATCTAAAATGTCAAAATATGACTTTATTATGACAACCTGTATGATGATAGATGTTCTTAGTACATTTACACATCTCAGCTAGGTGTTTCAAAAGAGAGATCTGGACATCTCAATGGTCCAAGTGAGCTTGGAGTAACGTTTCTTAGAGTTATAAAATCTGGTACAAAAGAGAAAATGTACCTGCATGATCTGGACAAGGATATCCAGAAAGACGTGAATTTTGTTCAGGGGTCATCATGTTCTGAAAGGAGGCAAGAGCCTTTCGATCAAGGATCTTGTCATAGACAAATTAACTGACACTCTGTCACTTAGATTCCCAGGGCATGACAGAAACAAATTGGGAGCGTTTGGGGTCCTTGGTCTCCGGCCAGTCAACCACCTGTCCAAACAGGAACTACAAACCTGGGGAAATTCCCAGATCGATGTGCTGATTGAACATTAGGGTCAAGAGTAGAGATCTTGTCATAGAAAAATTAACTGACACTCTGTCACTTAGATTCCCAGGGCATGATGGAAACAAATTGGGAGCGTTTGTGGTCCTTGGTCTCCGGCCAGTCAATCATCTGTCCCAACAGGAACTACAAACCTGGGAAAATTCCCAGATCGATGTGCTGATGCACAGTTTCCTTCTCAGAAATCCTGCCAGTGCCAAGGGCTAGTGGGGAACACAAAAGGAAAATTAGGGAGATAAACCAGTGGCTCAGGGAGTGGTGTGAGGCCAGAGGGTATGGGTTGATGGGGGATTGGGGGGAGACCTGGGAGGATAAGGAGCTGTATGCTAGAGATAGACTACATCTCAATTTGGAGGGGAGGGGAATCCTTAAGTTGAAAATAGAGGGGTTCATTGGTGAAAAGTGGGTTTAAAACTTGTGAAGGGGGTGGGATGGGAGAAAAGGCTGTCAAGGGGTGCCGATAAAGGAGGGACTCTGTCTCCACCCCTGGGGACCAGGAGGATTGCAGGAAAAGGCCAACTGGCAAAGTGCAGACCAGGGAAAACAGAATCCCCATGGGAACACAGGCAGGAAATGGAACTATGGGAAGGGTGGAAGGTAGTCCTGCTAAATGCCAGGAGCTTGGGCAATGAAATGCCTGAGCTCCAGGCGATGCTAACTGAGGGAGCAGTGGATGTGGCAGCGGTCACTGAGACTTGGGCCACTGCAAGACATGACTGGGACCTGAACCTGGAGGGATACACTATGTTCAGGAAGGACAGGGGGGAGGAAGGGAGGAGGGGTAGCAATGATAGTCAAAAACTGCATTGGCATAGGGGGAGTAGAGGAGGCGGAGGGAACCGTGGAGGTGATTTGGGTCACCTTGATAACAAGGGGGGGCAAGAGAGTAAAAATAGGAGTGGTGTATAGACCCCCTGCCCTGGCGGAAGAGCTGGAGGACAGTCTGGTGGCAGATGTTAGGAGACACTGCAGACTGGGCAGAGGAACGGTGGTGGTGTTGGGGGACTTAAACATGCTAGGAACAGACTGGGAGACTATGACATCCTCTGTGACCAGGAACAGAGGTTGTTGGATGTCTTCAAGATGTGTTCCTAACTCAGCAGGTGAGGAACCACCAGGGAGGCACAGGTACTGGATGTGGTCCTGGCAGACGGTGACCAGATTGGGGAGCCTGGAGGAAGGGACCCATTGGCGGGAGTGACCATGCCAGGTCTGGTTCTGCCTGGACCTAGGAGGGGTAGAAGGCTGCACAAAGCAGGAGTAACCAACTCAGGGGGTGGATTTTAAGGAAATGGGAAGGATCCTAAGGAGCATTTGGATGGGATTGGGTCAGACATGAACGCTGATAGTAGGTGGAAATCATCAGGAGAGGGTGCAGGATGCTACCAGCACCTGTGCAAGTAAAGACGAAATGCGGTGAGGGCCCAAAAACCCTGTTGGTGGACCAGGGAGGTCCTGGAGGGGTGCGGGAAAGAAAGCAGCCTTAAGCAATTCAAGTGCTCAAGGAGTGAAAGGGATCAGGGGAGATGAGCTGATGGCTAGAAGGGCCACTAGAGTGGTGAGGGCAGCTAAGGCAAGGAAGGAGCAGAACCTAGCCAGGGAAATTAGGAGAGGGAACAAGGGGTTCTTTAGATACATTGGGGAAAAATGAAGGGTGAAGGGGCAGATTAGCAGGATTAAATCAGGGGAGAGATGGGCACAAGACCTGGGGAGCAGGCTGAGGTACTAAATGAGTACTTCACCTCAGTTATCACCAGGGAAAATGGGGGTGCTGCATCATACATGGGAGGAGACAGAGATACTGAGGAGGGGGGGACCCTTACCGATCGGCAGGTCTGGGGAGAGGGGGAGGCATCACTGGCAGGTGGGGGGAGGGCTAAGCTAGAGAAGGGGTACTGGAAGTGAAAATCACAGCAGAGAGAGTGAGGGAAGCCCTCAGCTCCCTTAAGACGGAGAAAGCACCGGGGCCGGATAAATTACATCCCAGAGTGCTGAAGGAACTTGCAGATGTCCTGGCAAAACCCCTGGCAGAGCTTTTCACCATCTCTCTGAGGACGGGGTGGGTGCCCCAAGACTGGAAGGTGGCACATATAGTGCCTATCCACAAGGGGGGATCAAGGGAGGTGGCAGGGAACTACAGGCCTGTCAGCCTGACCTCGGTGGTGGGTAAGGTGATGGAGGGCATTGTCAAGGAGAGGCTAGGGGGGGACCTGGATAAGTCAGGGTGCCTGGACGATAGACAGCATGGATTCATCCCGGGGAAATCGTGTCAGACAAACCTGGTGAGTTCTATGACTGGGTGACAAGTGCCTTGGACCTGGGTAGACCAGTGGATGTCCTCTTTCTGAGCTTCAGCAAGGCATTTGACTCTGTTCCTCACGTGGGCCTGTTAGATAAGCTGGGAGAAATGGGGTGGGGAACCAGATGATCAGATGGATGAGCAATTGGCTCCAGAACCGGACCCAGAGGGTCGTAGTTGGTGGGATAGTCTCATCCCCAAGGAGGTCGTTGGTGGCGTCCCACAGGGATCAGTCCTGGGCCCCTTCTGTTCAACGCCACGTATCTGACTAAGGACAGGAATCAGGAGTGAGATGAGTCTCTTTGCAGATGACTCAAAACTGGGGCGGTGGTGGATGGGAGGAGGGAGGGTGGCCCTACAGGGGACCTGGGCTCTGGAAAGATGGTCTAGAAAGTGGAAGCTGAGGTTCAATGCAGGAAATGCAAGGTACTACCTGGGGCCAGAAACCCAGGCCAAGTGTACACCCTGGGGGGCAAATGCTACAAGTCTTGATGGCTGAGAGGGACCTGGGGTGGTGGTGGATGTCAAGATGAACAACTCTGAGACTTGTAGGAGGGCAGCAGCCAAGGCCAACAGGATGCTGGGATGCGCTAGGGATCACCTCCAGAAGGAGGAAGTACTCCTCTCTGTATAACTGCTTGGTGAGGCCGCACTCGAGTACTGGGCAGTTTTGAGGCCACACTTAAAGCGGGACATTAACCTCCTGGAGAGGGTCCAGAGGAGGGCAACCAAAATGATTTGGGGCTTGGGGACCAGGACCTATGAGGAGAGTCGAAGAGCTAAATATGTACATTGGAGAGAGAAGGGACGGGGGACATGTAGAGTCTTTAGGTACATGAAGAGGGTAAATAGGGAGGAACAGTCGGGGTGCTTGAAGGAAGGAGGAAGGGCCACTAGAGGGCATGGCTGAAGCTGAGGGGAAGATTCAGGGGAGAAAGGAGGAGGTGCTACTTCACTGAGAGGGTGGTGGAGCCATGGAATGCACTGCCTAGGGGCTGGTGGAGGCAGAGACAGTGGAGGGGTTCAAGAGGGGTGGGACAGGTACAGGGGAAGGGTTCTGGAAGCAAAATCCAATGCAGCAAGAATATCCGGAACTGGGAAGGGAGAAGCCAGAGAAGGTGAGGGGGACAACAAGGTCAGCACCCAGGTTGGGGACTGACCAAACGAGCAGACACGAAAGACCATTAGGCCTATTCTGCTGGCATTTTAGTATGTTAGTATGATTGAACATTAGGGTCAAGAGTAGAGACACAAAGATTTCGACATGGTAGCACCATACTTGAGGATCGTGAATTCACCAAAGCTGAATGGGAAATACTGAAGACCCTGGTGGTGAGAGATGGGTACCCCTGGGACAACATGCAAACACTGTGAAAATTCATTAACAAATATCACAAATCAGACTTCCTAAATCCATTGAAATTGGCTGCATTAAGTCTAACTGCACCTGTCCATACAGCAGATTGCGAGAGAGGGGCTTTAGTAGCCAGAACATTGTAAAAAAAGAGCATAAGAAACAGGCTGTCTGCCACGATTTGTTGACAGTAGCAATTGTGGGACCTTGTCAGGCTGATTTTGATTTTCTGTCTGTTATCAATACCTGAGGGGGAAAAAAAAGCAAAGACGATTATTCTAGCAACTTGATTGATTTTTTTTTTCCTTTAGCTATTAACGCCTAATTATGTAATATCTAGACAAAAAGAAAAGCAGACTCAAAATTGAAAAACATTAATTTATTTCTGTTTTACCTTCTTTTGGGCAGTGACTTCTGAAATGTCAGAATGTTTATTAACACAATCAAACTTATTCCAAAGGTATGCCTTCCATAGGCTACATTCATGGCCAGTTTTTTACGCTGGTGGAGGATTTGCTTTTATTCCCCCCCACTGCCAGACCAGTTATTTCCACTTAACTGTGGCGAGGACTTGTGTTTCTTCTTCCTCCCTGACTGTTGCCAGGCCAAAGATGTCTAATTCTTTCCTTCATGGTAGAAGAATTGTTTCTTCTGCCTTCTCTGCTGCCAGGCCTGATGCCTGTTTTTTCCTGTTCATGGTGGTGGACTACTTTCTTCTGCCCTGCTGCTGCCAGGTCCTAATAATTTCCTCTTCATGGTGGAGGACTTATTTAATGTTTCTTCTGTCTCCCCTGCTGCCAGGCCACATGTATCATGCCTAATTTTTACCTCTTGATGGTGTAGCTCTTGTGTTTCCTCTAACTCCCTGACTGCTCATGCCGACCACAGATGCCTATTTTTTTCTATTCATGGTGGGAGGCCTTGTTTCTTGTTTCTGCTTTCTCTGCTGCCAGGCCAAATGCCTATTTTTTTCCTCTTCATAGTGGATGGCTTGTGTAATGTTTCTTCTGTCTCCCCTGCTGCCAGGCCACAGATCATAACCTAATTTTTACTTCTTGGTGGTGGAAGACTTGTGTTTCTTCCACCTCCCTGACTACTTTTGCCAGACCAGAGATGTCTGTTTTTCTCTTTATGTAAGTTTTTATCCTCCTTACGTTCAGGGAGTGGCTGCTTCAGCCCAATACTCAGTCCCCCAGGACAGCTCTTTGCCCCTCCCAGTGAGTGCCTGGTCGAAGGTCTCCCCACGAGTTTCCCTCTCGTGGCAGGATCAAGGGAGGAGGACAGTCCTCCCCCCCCCAGTACGTGAAATCAGAGGCAGACCAGGTTGCTCACAGAGCGGCAGCGTGGGTGCGGAGACGGCTGGGCCGGGTTTCATGTAGCCCCCTGACAAATCCTTTTCTGCTTTACTGTCCCACCCCCACCTGCAGAGCATCAGACTCATGCATGGAGGCATGCCTGTCTTATGTGTCCTCCCTTATTTTGCCTCCCTGACCTGCTCTACCCCCAGGCCTCCAGCTGGGGACAGAAAAGGCTGGAATGACAAGCCTCCTCTCCCTGGGAGATAAGAGCAGTCCCTCGGATGCTCAATCCTCTTCCTCCCCAGTTGACCCTCAATGACACGAGGCCGTTCTAGAACCTGGGTCACCAATGTGGCAGGAAGTAAGATGCTTTGCAGTGCCTTAGCCCTCCATGCCACCGGGCCAGATTGATGTCTAATTTTTTCCTGGTCATGGTGGAGGATTCGTTTCTTCTGCTTTCCCTGCTACCAGGCCAGATACCTAATATTTTCCTCAGTTTTCGTGGTGGAAGACTTGTTTCTTCTGCCAGGCCAGATGTCTAATTTCTTCCTCTTCAGGAGGACTTGTGTGTTTTCCTGCCTCACTTTACCCCCCATGCCCCAACTGCTGTCAGGCCAGAGAAGCCTAATTTTTTCATCTTCTGGTGGAGGTCTTGTTTCTTCTGCCTACCCAGGCCAAATGTATCTCTTGCTGGTAATGTTTCTCTCTGTGCCTACGTCCTTGTAATCAGGTGAATGCACTTCTTTTGAGCTTACATTGTATGTTCTTCCTTCTGTGTGATGTATTTACAGCACACAAAATAGGTAAAAAAAATGATGTTTGTAGTTATTATCACAATAGGGTTACACTTTTTAGTGTTTCAAAAAATTCCATTTGATCATGCGAATAACCCACAATTTTCTTGTCATCCAAAACTCTAAAATAAAATAATGAATAAATTCTGCTAGCCTATCAAAACAGAGGTTTGGTTTCTGCTCACAACGCTAGTCATTCATGTTTGGTAAAATGCCTGGGCCGTCAGGGGGGCCCCAGCAGTGGGGAAGGAAGACTGAGCATCCAACGGGATGCTGTCCTTCTGGGAGAGAAGATAACATCCTCTGCCACAATACTGCAGCTGCGGTGACCACAGGTGTCAGTGTGACTGGAGGGTGGGATGTCTCGGATGTCAGCACACAAGCACACATCACATGGCGCATGCCCTGACATCAGTCCAAGCAACATCTCAGGATGGGAGTAAAATGCAAAAATGTCCCTAGCTTCAGAGGTGACAGACCCTGGTATATATGGGCCCCGCACAACTGCCAGACCACATACAACTCCCTACATTGTCCTCACAAAGTGGGGAGGGGCATAACCAAGGCTCTGTGGAGATATTGAGATAAAGGGGTGCAGGGAGATCAGGAATGTTATGGGTGTTCTTGAGGAAGACTGGAGCTATTGACAGGAAGGAAGCATAGAAAGAGTTAAAGAAAATAAATGCATTCTGGTAGCCGTGAGACCCTTACCATTCATTTCTTACTTTTCAGAGCACACAAGATGCATGTTCTATTTAGGCACATTTAGTTTGCCAGGTAAGTCTCTGCAGATTACAAACTGTACATACAGTAGTACCAAGCTGAACAGTGGACTGTTGGGGCTCTGTTCTCGGTCACAAGGGACTGTCATTAAGTGATCATAACACTCATGGAACAGAGATTACAAGCCTTCCCCATGTGGTTCCTAACACCATTGCATCCATGCAGAGAAGGAAGCTGGGATCACCATGCAAATAGTGCTGACCCTAGCTATCTCAGGACCCTGTATGAACTTCCTTGCTGAGGCCCCATATTAGAAGTCACAAAGCACTGGAAGAACATCTTCATCCTTCCCATGGCCTCCCTATATCTTCATTTTCAGCTAGTTTTGTGCCATTTATGCACTTTACTTAAATTAGAACATAGAGGAACAGGAAAAGAGGAGGCCAACTAGACAGCTTAGGCTTTTTTTGGGGGGAAGGGCCCTCTGTTCTTGGGGCCATGCGTGAATGCACAGTTCGCACCATGCTGAGGCCAGCTTGGCATGCAAATGGCCTACAGAACCATTCATAAAGTTTGGCAACTGCCACAGACTGTCACAGTGTTTTACAACAGCCCTTGCTTTTGGCCTTGTTATAGATAGGCTCTGTGGGTTTCCCAATTCTGCAGCAGAATACAGAAGAGCTAGTGTGAGACAAAGATTGTCAGGAAAATTCTTGAAAACCTTGTCATGGAAAAACAGGGCTGTGGGGGTTGGGTGTTTCCACTGCTTGCCAGGGAGTGCTGTGGGCCAAGGCAGCGGATGGGGGTCCATTGAACCAATGTGAAAAAGTAGTACACCTCCAGGAAAGAGAGAATATGATTGGGGAGGGGGATTTCCAATGGCTCCATCAATGCAACAGGCTCACAATGTGGCAATAATGCCATGCAGGTGATGCTATACCATGTTGCAACTTTGTTGGAATTGGTATCCAGCATCAGAGCATGTCAGCGGATGTAAACCCCATTCTGTATCATTCTTCTTTGTCACTGTACTATTCATTTAATGCTGGATCTATCATGCATCCCTAATAGGGACCCCCCAAGCAGTGGCATCATGGAATCCTGACTCCTCCCCCTTTACAGTGACAGTTCAGAACCTTCAGTTGTATTAAATGGACAAGCAGCAATGGCAGAAGACTGCCCTACTTGAAGCGTACTTTGTGACTTTAGTTTGTTTTTTCCATTGTGTTAACTCTTAGCAGAGAATCCCATTTGTTTCTAACAAGAATCATTTTAAATTAGGACATGCTTCTTTCTTTTTTTGCTAAATTGGGTCCTTTTTAACCCCATCTCGATTTTGGATGTCTGGGTATTTTGCCTTTAGCAGTATAAGGTTGGGCTGGCCTGGTTGTGCAGCAGCAGCGCTACTGCTTCCTACACAGGTGATCCAGGTGCAGGAACAGACTCTGGTTATTTGTATGCTGGCTGGATGAGGGAGGACCGAGAATCCCAGGCATAGCTCTCCTCCCTCAGGGATGGGGGACCCTGTGTCTCGCTGCTTGACTGCCAGCTGGTGAAGGCTAGGTAGTGGCGGAGTAAACACACATCATTGGGAAGGGTCCACCTCTGGCTATCAGCACACATGTACACCATTGTACGTGTGCATGAGCACCAGTGCACCCTAGTACCCTGCAGGGGAAACATGGAGAAAGACCCAGTCCACCAGAGTCAATGCCAGCACTGCCCACAGGCCAATGCACGATTGATGTGGCAAACCCCCCACCACCACGGTAGTCCTGGTAAATGTTGGTTAACCTTTAAATCCATGAGAAGGTTGGTGCCGGGGCTGGGAGGTGCCATTGGGACAGGGGTGAACTGGGTTCAAGAGCAAAAAAAAGCAGGATGAAACAAAGTAGAATGGTGTCAGAATAGCATATTATTTTTGCTGTTGTTGGTTTGTTTGCAAGCCTGGTGTCTCTGGTGAGTTTTTAAACTTTTTTCTATTAAGACAGTTCCCTCCTTCTCTGCATCATCTGTGCAGTACCTTCCCTCCAGCGTAGGTGGTTGTTAGAGTATTCCTAAGCCTGAGTGTGTGTGTGTGTGTGTGTGTGTGTGTGTGTGTGTGTGAGAGGGAGGTGGGTGGGCTTAGGCTGGTAGCCCTTTTTGTGGTTAGAATTATTTTTAGACATTTTATTTTTGTCTATTATCATTGTGTGTTGATGCAAAGTGCATAATTTTCTATAGTATTTACATCATTTTTCAAATCTTTTGTGCAATTCGGTGCAAAGTGCACACAGATTGCTGCAGTTGTGGAAAAATAGATGCAGTTCAGTAGTTTTTAGTATATTGCACCAGATTTTCAATAAAGATACCCTTTCTCAATTTTACTCATCTTCGGGTCCAAATAAATACTCCACAGCTGAACAATCTGGAAGGCTCCCAGGGCACTGATAATCCTACGAATCCCCAAAACTCAGGTGACCCTGCAGATTCTGAATGGGAAAATGAAGGGGAATGGGTAGAGGAATCAACATGTTTCCTCGATGCCATCATTCTTTGATGGTCAGTGTACTTTGTTTCTGGTTGAAGAGACTTGAAGGATTTTGCAGCCATCAGAGACCCCAATTTCTGTGCTAATGAACTTACACAATTCTGTCAACTTCAGGAAACACTCCTAAATGGTTTCCCTAAGTTAAGCATTTTGCAGAATTCATCAGAACAGAATGGGCAATTTGGATAAGAAGCCATTCTCCAAGATGCGAGTGAGGCGCTATCTTTTCCAGGAATTATTGCTGAAAGAGCTGCTGACATCTCTGGAAAAACTTTGGAAAACAGAATATTTCGACGCAGTTCAACTCTTGTTTCATTTACCTTCAATAGATTTCTCTTCCCTTTTATAGATTCTTGAGGAAGCCCCCACAATAACAGGATCTTTATCCCTCCGAGTTCATCTGCCACTACAGTGTATTCCCTACCTAAAATCATAATGCTCTGTTGTGACATCGTAGTCTGTTGCCATGGGAAGAACTGTGCTGACACAAATAAAGTATTATGACACCATGGGCCAGATGTTCAAAACTGTGCCTAGTGTACAAAGTGATTGAGCCATGTTTGCTTAGGATTTGCAGCCATGCGCAATATTCAAAGGGGGCCTTTGCCTGCACTAATAAGATTAACACAGGCAAAAAAAAATGTATGTGGTGGGCAAAAGGAGGGGAGGGGAGGGGAAAGGAATAACGGTGCAGCATGATATTCAGCATGTTTGTGCTGTGCAAAAGGGTTAATACAGTCCAGTTTGCACAACTCAAATACCGCTGATCAAAAGCCTAGCTTACTCCAGGTGACCCTAGCAGCCAGCAGAGCAACTGCAGCCAGCAACTGAGTTTGTGTTTGGGGGAGTACATCTGGCCCCTGGCATTGAGTGCCCCCATTCCCTCGATCCCCATGACAGGAAAATATGTCCCTGGTGTCCAGTGGTCCTCCCCACCCTCTGATTACCATCCAGCATGTTATATTTCCCTGGTTTTCAGTGCTCCCCCACCCTCAGATCATCATCCCATACGATAGAACACATTACCTTGGTGTCAAGTGGTCCCCTCTGCCCTCCGATTGCCGGTCCTGTTAAGTGAACATACTTCCCTGGTGCTTAATGGTCCCCTCTGCCCCACCAATTGCCAGCCCCTGTGCAGTTTAAATTGTCCCTGGTGCCTAGTGGTCCCCGCCCTCTGATCACTAGCCCTGGTGTAATTTATTTATGTATTTATTTATTTATTTACGAGTTTTACCAGGAAAGCATACTGAGCAACATGCTTGATTCCAGATGCGACCTGGGGGCCGAGACCCACATACATGAATTAGAATTGTTTAAACAGTACAAAGTGAGCAAGTGCAATACATTCATTATGGGAGACAAATATAGACATGGGTATTTTACATACAATTGGCAAAAACAGTATAATGACACGGGGGGGTTGAGTACTGTACAATACGTATTAGTTTAACAGCAGATTGACATTTGGTAGCATTCTTAGTTGAAACAGGAGCAGCTGGAGGTGAAGTGTGTCCTGAGTAATTGGTTGCGTAGGTGGATGTTTGGTGCGTGCCTAATGGGGGCAGGTAGGGCGTTCCATGACTGAGGGACACGGTAGTTAAAAGCAGCCTGGCCTTTAGATGTGCGCATGAACAGGACATGGAACAGTTTAGGGTCTGACCTTCTAAGGGAGTAAACAGGTAAAAATTGTTGGGAGAGAACAGAGGACAGGTAAGGGGGAAGGGAGTGGGACCAATATTTGGCAGCGAATCTGGCACAGTTGGATTGTCTGCGGACATGAAGGGATGGTAGGGTTAGCGAACTGTAGATGGTAATCAGAGTGGTGTGTTGATTGGGGGCAGCCAAGGATGAAGCAGCAGAAGGACTAGAATAGAGAGTCTAGGCTGGCCAGGGCAGACCCGGGGGCGATGGAGTACACTATGTCACCATAGTCAATTACTGGAAGGATCATTTTTTGCACTATGGCATGTCTTGTCTGTGTGGGGAGGCAGCTTTTGTTACGGTGCAAAGCACCAAGTTTAGGGAGCAGCCGCTTGTGTAGGGAGGTGATGTGGGCTGAGAAATCTAGGTGTTGATCTAGCCATACTCCCAGGTATCTAAAGCTTGTACAATTTTCCAGTGGAGTTCCGTCCAGGGTTTTGAAAGGGGTGCTGGGGGCTTGACGGGATAGTCTTTGTGGAGTGCCGAGAGTTAGGGATATGGTTTTTTGGGGGTTTAGAAACAGCTGGTTGGACCTAAACCAGTTCTGGAGGGTGTTGAAATCCTCCTGGAGGTGGGTTGCTACACTTTGTGTTGTGGGACCAGATGTGTATAGGACAGTGTCATCTGCGGACATCTGAACGGAGGAGTGGGAGCATGCTGCTGGGAGATCATTTAGAAAGACAGAGAAGAGTAGGAGACCCAGGACTGAGCCTTGGGGTACCCCTGCAGTGACAGGCAGTGGGGGTGAGGTGTGAGAGGATATTTTGACTACTTATTTCCTGCCTACTAGGTAGTCATGGAATCAATTTGTGGCCTGAGTGGAGAGCCCTGCGCAGGTGAGTTTGGAAAGGAGTAGGGAATGGGAGACGGTGTTCAAGGCCTTGGCTAGGTCAATGAAAATAGCAGATGTGATATGTCCTTTGTCCATACTCGTAAGGATGTCATCTGTGATGCGAAGCAGGGAGGTGGTGGTTGAGTGGGATTTACGGAAGCCTGATTGGAAGGGTGAAAAAGGAGGAGGCGTCTAGGTACGGAGAGAGTTGGGACAGGACCAGTCTTTGCTGTAGTTTAGCCAGGATAGGAAGAAGGGAAATGGGTCAGTAATTTCCAGTAGAGGAAAGGTCACCTTCTTTAGGAAGAGAAATAACGGTGGCCAGCTTCCAGGCTGTTGGTATCTTATCCAGGGTAAAGGATAGATTGAAAAGGTCGGCTAGGGGGGCAGCTATGGCTGGAGCGGAGAGGTTAAGCATCTTTGCATCCATGGACGTGGGGCATTTCCCTTTGTTTTGGTTTAATGCCCGTAGGGAATGGAAAACATCTGCTTGGGATACAGTGTGGAAGGAGAACGGAGTGGTTGTAGAGGCATTTAGAGGGGTGCAGGTGCGGTGGGGGGGAACTGTAGGGAGAGTGTGGGGGAGGGAGGAAAGGAGCTTTTCAGCGCAGTTGGCGAAGTGAGTATTAAAAGCTTCAGCAACTAGGATTGGGTCACAGACGAGGGAATCCTGTATTTTTAGTGTCGGGGTGCAGGTTGGGTGGGGGGGGGAGAGCAGGGATTTGAGAGATTTCCAGAAATCAGTTGGATGATTTATGTTTTTATTGAAAGATGATAGGAAGTAGTTTTTTTTCGCTTGGCGAATGCTGGTTGTACATGCGTTACGAAGGGATCTATAAGTATCGAGGGATGCCTGAGTGCCCAGCTTTTTGTAGGCTTTTCAGGCACGGTCTCTGGCATGGCATTTACTGATTATAACGGCAGAGATCCAGGGGAGATGCGCTCCTCAGACTCTTTTCTTGCGTAATGGTGCGTGTTTGTCCCAAATTTTGAGGAAAATTGATTTGAAGACCTCGAAAGCTATGTCTATGGAGGGTGCCACTGAGATGAAGGACGAATTTATTTGTCTTCAGTCCGACAGGAGGGAGGCAAGGTTAAGGGAGTTATATGACCTGGTGATTAGTGTCTTTGGGGGTGGGGAGGGGCTGTGTATCTTCCTGATCATAAAAATCATGTGATGATAACAGGAGTCAGGTAGGAGGCCCACACTTATTATCCTATGAGGGTGAGAGGTGAGAGCCCAGTCCAGCAAGGTGTGGTTTTGGGTTTTGTGATTTAGCCTGGTGGGAGCAGAGATGAGCTGAGAGAGATTTTGGGCCTTTATTTTGGTTTTTAGGTGGGTTTTTTCTTGGCTGAGCCAGTTTATATTGAAGTCGCCGGTGACGTGGAGCTCACCACCAGCTGCTAGGGACTGTAGGTTGCTCAGATGGGAAAGGATGTCCTCGGGGGGAGTGCAGGGGGGGCAGTATGAGCTGGCCACATAGATGGGGTTTGAGCTGGGGAGAGAGATGTTGATGAGTAGTGAGTCAATGTTTCCTGTGGGCATGGAGATGTCAACTACAGAGAACTGGAGTCTGTTTGCGATGTACATTGCTGTGCCTCTGCCTCTCTTTTTACTTTGGCGGTCACACCTGTTTATTGTATACCCTGGTATGGATACTTCAGTGGGTGTGGTGCTGTTTTTAGCCAGGTTTCAGATATGACTAAGATGTCTGGGCGCGAGGGTTAAGGTAGCGGTTGCAGTAGGGAGAGTTTAGAGAGAGGCTGCAGGTGTTTACGTAGATGACAGAGGCCTTTTGGGAAAGAGAAGGGGTGGGCGTTAGAAACTGGGGGATTTGGAGCCTGGGTTTGACTCTATGTGCCCTGACAGGAGTAGCAGAAGGGTGATGAGGTGTTTAAGCTTGACCCAGGGTGAATTAAGGCAAGATGAAGTGGTTCGAGAGGTATAGGTATTGAGGGGGGGGGTCGATAGGTGGTAGAGTGCAGGGCCAAATGACCCATGAGGAACGAAGGGGGAAGTATCGAGGGACTAATGGTACTGTAGTGGACATTTGTCATGGGTTGCTGAAATGTGTGTGCATAGGAAGTGTAATTGGGTTGTGGAGTTAGGCAAGGGGGCATAGGTGATGGCTGCATTGTGCACGAGAGAGTAGCTTGTGGCAAGGGGGAATCACTTGCTAGTTGGAGGAAAATGAGTAAGGTAGGTATCAGCAGCATCCTTGCTTGGGAAGTAATTAGGGGAGTAGATTTTGGTTGAAGGCCCTCTGGTGGTCGCAGCTGATAAGCTGCAAGTGGAGAAGTGGGCTGATAGGTTTTTGAGAGTCATGTGACAGGGACTATATAGGAGAAGCTCACCAAGGGCAGTGGTGGGGTGGGGGGGCAGTAGCCAGCTGTGGGGAATAAAACAAGCAGGGAGCAGAGCAAGCAGGCACCAGAGCTTCCTTCTCAGGCTGCAATTATTTTTGAAAATGGCACCTTAGACGTCCGAAAGCTGGTTCTTCGTACCTGGGCTTGGGGGGGGGGGATCCGTCCTCGGGGAGTTGCAGGGGAGGGCTGTGTTGCACTCCTGGCCCTCGCGACTCTAAACCTTGTCTGTGGAGAGAGAAGGAATTACTTTTAACTGCAGAGCTGTGGGAGGAACAACAGGTATGATCACAGGTATGAGAGGCTTCTTATTGGGCAGGATTAAGCTTCTTTTGTCTCCGGTTCAGCGTTTCTTTACTTTGGTAATTTAGTAATTATTTCAAACACCAGATTCAGGATTTGAGCTAAAACAGCACACTGCTGTGAGCGTGTGTGCAGGGCTAGTTCATCAAATTTACTGCGTAGCTTTATCGAGACTAAGCATCGGGCATGACGCTGGAAATTACAGTACATTCCTAAAACTCAGTACAAGCTACCACGGTGTGGGGGGGGCAGCTAGATGCCAGGGAAAGGGTATATTGCTACAAGGACAGGGACTGATTGGTGAGTGGTACCAGTAGACACCAGGGAAGTATTTTATGATAGTGGGGCCGGTGATCAGAGAACAGGAGGATCACTAGGCACCAGGGATGATTTTAAATTACACCAGGGCTGGTGACTGGAGGGGAGGAATACTAGCACAGGGGAGGTCTGTTCACTTTATGGGATCGGCAATTGAAAAACAGGGGGGGACCATTCGACAGCAGGGAAATGTATTATAACATACAGTATGGTGATCTGAGGGTGGGGGACCACTGAACACCAGAGAAATATATTTTACTTTACAGGACAGTGGGCGGCAGGTAGGGGGGGACAACTGGACACCAGGGAAATATATTATACTTTATGAGACAGCGATCGAAGATTTTTGGGGGGGCACTAGACACCAGGGATTACTGGATGTTGTGGGAACCAGTTGCAGGGGTGCAAACCTGCCGCTGCTTCCCATGCAAATGTGCTCATAATGGGCATGCAAATGGCTCCTTGGTGCCTTGCATGCCCTAGGGGCTCATTTTCGTGGGGCTGTCTTAATATTGTGCATGGGGCTACTGGCACTATCAGGACTGGTGGTGCTGTTCCCTGCACTAGCAAGATCCATGTTGGGTCAGCACTACTCAGCTTACTGCTGCACCGACATGCCCCTCTATTCAGTCCAGCTGAATATAGCATCCTCAGAGTCATGGGCAATTGACAAGTGGAATGCAAAACTTTGCGCTCTGCTTTGCCCATTTCTGAATATCAAGCCCCAGGCTGGGAATAAGCAGAAAGAGCTGATGAACTGTCAAGGAACAGAGATCCTGTTTTCATGTATATGACCTCAATAATAAATAACGGGGAAAAGAAATACAGAGCTGATGAGAAATATAAGCTGCTTTGTGTCCAAACAATATGTTTTTCAAAGTTCTGGAGGCATTGCTGGCTGTTTAAGAAATGGGAGGTTCATATTTGTTTGCATGCTACGTGGAACCCTAGCCCAGTATTTGCAACAGATGGAAGCAATCACATGACTAACCATGTACACAAAAATCGCTTACTACACAGAAGACTTGCTTTTTTTGATATACCAAACTTGGAGCAATGTTTGCCTCCCTGAACGCATTCCCTTAAAATCATAGAATAACTGGTGGGATGCAGAATTAACAAAGATAAAATCGAAGTCCTCCAGATCCACTTTAACCCAGGGTTCTGATTGAGAACACAGTATCCATTTAAATGGGCCAGACCGCACATTAACTCATTGCCTCCACAGGAGCTCTCTGAAGTTGCACCACTTGTCTCCTGTGTACTGTATACATTAAATCCTGGGCCTTTCTAAGCAAAATCAAGCTATAGTCAGCATGCCACAAACAAATCCTAATAGCTCAAGAACCATAAGTGCTAGACACAAAGTATGAGTGGCAAAGTTATTCAGCACAAAATTATCTTTCCAATGGTGGTATGCAAATAATAATATGCAATTTTGTTTTTTTCTATGCTGGTTGAAACAGCAAAAAAAATATTTTTTTCACTAAAACAGGCAACATAAGCCATACACACCATACCATAAACAAATGCGAATAACTCCTAAAGTATACATGATATACACAAAATAACAGTGGCAAAGTTGTTCAGCACAGAATTACCTTTCCAATGGTGGTATGCAAATAATAATATGTAATTTTTTTTTTTTTTTTTCTATGCTGGTTGAAACAGCAAAAAATATATATATTTTTTTCACTAAAACAGGCAACATAAGCCATATACACCATACCATAAACAAATGTGAATAACTCCGAAAGTATACATGATATACACAAAATATCAGTGGCAAAGTTGTTCAGCATAAAATTACCTTTCCAACGGTGCTATGCAGTCAAATATGTATTATATTCTGTTACACTATACAGCGTTTTAAATAATTGATTAGCGTTTTCTTTCCTGAAGCAATACTAACTGTACAGAAAGCATTTATATAGGTTTTCTAGAAGTGTTATGTTTGTTAAACGCAGTGAGGCAAGTGCTATGCATTTTCACAATGTTTCAGAACTTTTATGAGCAAAACGGCTAATCAATTTTTAGAGTTAAATAAAACCCTGCTATATATTAAAATACATAAGTGACTTCTCCAGACGTTGCTAGGGCACACTGGGAGTCAGTAGTCGACTTCTGCAGGCGTCCTCAGGACACACCAGTGTATTTTACCGACGACTACAGGCGTCTGCTAGGAGACAATGAGTTAAATACCTTTGGGTCCATGTGGGGTCTGATATAACCCTACTGTACATTTACGACATCCCTGACCTGGAGTGGGGAGTCCAGGAAGATCTCAAAAGATGAGAACTTCTACTTATGCCCCCTTTGACCTGGGTCCAGTCAATCCACATAAATGTCCTGTTCCATTTCCCCTATTTATGTCAATAGCTACCACTGTTCCTCACTCTAATTCAATTCTAGAAGTGGAATAAATGGATCTCATGGTATTTATGGGGAGGAGGACACCCAGAATAGCATATAAGAAACTTCAACATCCAAAATCTAAAGGGAGCCTTGCCCTCCCTGATTTATGGCTGTATGCACAAGCAGCTCTGCTTAAGCATGGTCTTGCCTGGTAACATTCCATCCCACACTCAAAATGGCTGGACCTGGAACTCAGTGCTACTCAGCCTCCAGTGGCACACCAACTTTTTGGTACCTGTGATCAGGCAACTGTCACACCCCAATTGCAGAGCCTTACAAAAGAATTACACAGAGTCTGGCACCTTGTCTTCTCAACCCAAGAGTACAGTCCTAGGATGCAGTGGCTCCAAATTCCAGCATTCACCACAGGCTCCCTACCAGCTCAGATGAAACCACAGTTTCGAAACTGGGCTAGGAAAGGGCTTCAGCATACATTCCAATTTTATGCTAACAGCATATTTAAACCCTTGTCATCTGGTCATGGGATACCAGCTGAACAATGACAGAGATAGATATTTCAGAATCCGGCATCATCTCCAGAACACTGTTGGCCTGGAAGTGGATGAAGTGAATTTTCCTGCTGTCATACCATTCATCCAAAACATAGTACGAGGGAGCTGGCCAAATCATTTCATAGTAGCCTGCTAACAGGCCCAGTGGGTGTGGGGGGTGGGGCTACTCTGACTAACATTGTTACTACCACTAACACATTGACGGTGGAGTTCACCATGATATTACTGTGCACACCATGACGCCATGACATTTACCCTGTGAATTGGGCTCAGATATAGTATAGACAGCATAAAACAATGACCTCAGAAGAATGGTGAGAATTTGGCTGGAAAATGGCCATAAGATTTTTCTGTACCCCATAGATCATGGCAAAATGTACATGAGATGCCTCTTGCTGGCGAGGCTGCTGGACTGAAGTAGCCACTCATATGCATGTGGTCTGGTCCTGCCCTAAGCTGACCCCTATTTGGACCATGGCTGAACAGGAGCTTAACTCTTTAGTGATGACATGTAGAACATTAACACCAGCAGCTGCTGTATTACTGCGTTTTTCTTTTTATATCAAAAAAAAAACCGCATATCTATAGCTTGAGTATTTTATTCGCAGAGGTTATTACCTGCCTGTGGCTAAAACCAGAACCCCCCCCCCCGAATCTCAGTGGGAGGGCACTATATGGGATATCTATAAAATGGGAAAATTAGCAGCACAATTACAAAATTCAGTTCCCAAACAGTAAGACGGATGGAATGCATGGCTACTCCACGTAATGGAGAGTAGTTCAGATATCATCCTTTGAAACACCTTGGAATTATGGAAGAAAAATGCATTCCTTCTCATAGGACTCCCTCGAGTAATTAGGCAGATGAACTGGATGGACTATCCCACAAATGTAAAAGCTTGTTCAGTTCGCTGGTCCTGGGTGGACCCTCCCCCATTTCTATTTCTATTTTTACTCCATCATAGTAATCAACAGAGAACCTCCCAGACCTGAGGGAAGGTATCCTAAGAAGACAACGTAATTTGTATCTAGTTATGACATCTCTGTATTCTGACAATGGATTTATTCTACCCTGTAGAAGATAAATGTTTCTCCTCTGACAGATGGGCAGTCATTTACTGTAAAATGGTGCTGCTTGCCACAAAACTTGAATAAAAATTAAGTTATTAAAAAAAGAAATAGGAGTTTGCCCCAGTTCGATGCAGCCATCGCATCTGTTGTCAGACAGACCATCATCCCACTGAGGGGAGCAGCTACCCTGACAGTGCAAATGACCCGTGTTTAGAAGCAGCTTGTAAATGTGCTTACTCAGCTGTGGGCTCTCAACGCGTGCTCTCAGCTTCAGCATTAGTAACATGGACCTTATGTGAATGGACAATGGCAATAACAAATAAGGACTCCGAGGACTTTTCCATACAGTACGTCATCTTGTTTCTTTTATGCAGATGGTGGCTTCTTTCACAGGGATTCTCTGGTGGATTTACTTTAGCTTGCCACTAGAGGCTCGGCAGCTGCAGTGGTGGCCACGTTTTATATGCCTGACATACAGTAAGTCTGTGGACCAGACTTCCAAGTCTCATCTGAGCGTTCCTTTCATAGGAGATATGCATTTTAACCCCTCAGTTAGGTGAATCCCTATTTAGTTTACTGCAGCTATTTAGAATGCAGTTGAGAATGGAACGTTTTGGCTTATGTGTGTGTTCCAGGAAGGAATGGGTTTAAGGATAATATGGGTTTGCTGTCAAGCTTAAAAGATCAACAAAACCCCAGTAACTGCGCCAGAAACAGAGGTGTGGGCTGTAAACATGTTTTACGTAGCAGATTTCATTCCTTTTGAGGTTTTGAAAAACACTGAAGCAGAGGGGCATTCTGGGGCTTTAAAGTCCAACAAGGCAGAGGCTCCTTACCAATAAATGTTTTGGAAGAGCTCACCACAGAGGGGGTTATTCTGCACTAGGATGTGTGGGCCCATTCTTGGGCAATCAGCTTCAGCATTTCTGCTTTTTACTTTGACAGATGGGCCCAGACCACATCAGATACCTGGTTACTGGTGATCATTTTTACAGGGTTATGTGATAGAGGTCTCCCTGCTGCCCTCAAGAAGGTATTTCTGCCAGTCCCTGATTGTGGTAGAACTGTGTTCTACCAATCTGAATGCCAGGGAGGAGGGATGCCTTTCCTAACTTCTTTTCTTCGTCTCTATGAATATGTTGCACAACAGTATATCTTTCACCTTTTCTATACTATTTTTCTAAGACTGACGTAGGTTGGCCACCTACAACAGCCTTATAGATACTCACTAAATCTTTTTCTAACTTACTTTATTCCCTTTCATTATATCCGTCCCTCTCCATGACCTCTCAGAGCATTGCATTAAGCACCAAGTAGTATATATGCTTTGTATAATATCCAGCATGCTAGCTGGCTGTTTATAAAAGAAACGCTTTATATGCGTACATAAAGTGCCTGAATAAACAAATTAAAGTGCCAAGTGCTTATATAGAATGAAATGATAGGCAAACCTTTAAGTGGTATAGGTACTTAGAATACAGAACCATACCTTCAAACAACATGAAGTCTTGTTGTATTCTGACTAGATGCAGTTAGCCCCAGCACCTGAACTGCTCTGGAGAGTAAAGGGTTAACTCTATGCCAAGGCATAGTACGTTGAGCTCGAGCTCAGTTTTCAAACCTCTGTCTGTGGTACTCTGAAGTGTAACCATCAGATTTTTTACTCTGCCAAACTGTGAAGTCGCTCCGGAGATCCCTCCTGTGCTTCGGTTTGGTAATAGTTTGAATTGGTCGTTTTTTTCAACCGCAGTTCTTATTTTATTGGTATTCTTACCTCTGTCTCGGTAACTGTAAGTAGTAGTAGTAGGTAGTGGTAATTTTTGTTGAATTTGTTAGAAATTGTTTTGTCTTCAGTTCTTTTCTGGTCGGTCCAGTTCAGAACCGAAATCTATTGTGATTCGTGTATTTCTGTATTCATTATTGTGGTTTTCTTGTACTTATCAGTTCCTAAAAATATTTGGATTTTTTTAACTGACCCGTGACATGGTTGGAACCGATAGGTGTTAGTTGCTTGGCTTAATGCTGACAAGGGTGACTTTTTCGTGTATTTGGCATGTCTGAGAAACCCAAAAAGAAAACCGGTCCCACTGGGTTTCAGCGCTGTTCTGAGTGTGGGGAGGCCTTTGCTAAAGCTGATCCCCACCTCGTATGTGTGTATTGTCTGGGGTTTGACCACCTCAAGGAAGACTGCCAAATTTGTAAGAACTTTCCCAAAGCCACTCTTGAAAAATGTTTGAGTAGGCTGAGGGAAAGGGAGGGAGGCCAAGAAGTCCGCTGACCCAGATGGCCAGCCCGGTTCGGTTGCGACCGAACATGAAGAGGTGCCCACTGACCTGGGCAATACCTCTTCGGGCAAAATGAGAACTGACTCTGTGGAGCTGGTTCCGGCTAAGAGAAAAAGAAAATCAGCCGGTTCGGATCTGACACCCCATGTTCTGACCGCTGAGGAGATTGCGAAAGCGATTGCAATAGTGCAGTCGCTTTGCCCGGTTCCAACCGAACCGACATCGGTTCAAATATGATCGGTTCGGTCAGAAGTTGTTGCCTCAGACATTGATCTAGAGGCATACTATGAGGGCAATTGGGAGGAGGAAGAAGATGATGATGAAGAAGGACAGTTTGTAGGCCTAGTTGAGCCAGTAGAGCCTGACATCTCCCCAGACAGGCCTTCCAATGTTTCCCCTCCCAAGCTTTCTGAGTCCCCCTCACACTTCTTGTTTTACAAGAAGGTGGCTGAGAAGCTTCAGCTTCCTATAGAAGAGGCTGATCAGGATCAGGAGGAGCCTTATTATGTGGAAATGATGAATGTTCTAGAGTCAAAGACAGTGTCTATCCCTTTGCATAAATCCCTGAGGAAACAGACACAGAAAATCATGCAATTTCCCACAACCATTCCTCCTGTGAATAAAAGAATGGACAGGAGGTATGCCTTATCAGGTCCTGGCACAGAATTCCTTTCAGCACATTGCAGCCATGTTGGGGTAGTGCAAGCTGCAGCCTGTGAAAAGGCTAATATTCCCTGGCATCTCACCCTCCAGATAAGGATTCCAGGAAAGTGGATGCCATGGCTAAGAAACAGTGCTTGGCATCCTCTTTGGGGCTCAGGCAATCAAATTACATGGCATATACAGCCAGGTACCAGAAATCTATGTGGGATATGGTTCTGGAGCTGGCTAAGAATGGCCCTTCCCAGCTATCCAAGGAGCTGGAGCAGGTGGCTGTAGACGGTATAGAGGTATCCAAAGTGCAACTTCATGCTGCTGCGGACTCGGATTATGTGCATTCTAGAGTCATGGCTACATCTATCCCCATGATGAGGTTTGCTTGGCTTAGATGTACCAGTCTTTCGCAGGATACCCAGACTAAGGCCATGGATTTTCCTGTAACTGGTAATTCTCTGTTTGGTGAGCAAACATAGAACTACATGAAGAAGATAGATGAATATAGGACCACCTACAGGAGTGCTGCAGCCAAGGAAAAGCAGGCCACTCCTCAGAGGCGGCAATTTAGGGCTGGCAGGGGCAGGCCTTTTCAAAGGCCTTTCTACCAGGCTCAAGCCTCCGCCTCTTCTTTCCGGCAGAGGGGGTTCTTTAGTGGAAGTGGTAGGTGTTGGATGACCAGGACCCCATCATCCACACAGTCTAAGCCCTCTGCCAAACAGACACTCTGAGGTGTCGGTCAGGGTCACCTCCCCAGTTACAGTAGGGGGAAGGTTGGCTCACTACTCCCAGGCTTGAGAGTCTATTACTTCAGACAAATGGGTCCTGGAAGTAGTGAGCCAAGGACTTACTCTCAATTTCAAAAGGTTTCCAAAAATGAAAGCAAGGTCCTTCAGTCCTCCCTCTCCCTTGGAGACAAGGGTCTTAGAGGCAGAAGTCTCCTCTCTTCTGCTTCTGCAAGCAGTAGAGAAGGTACCTCTTTGTCACAGGGGAATATGACTGTATTCCAGATACTTCCTTACCCCAAAAAAGACAGGGGAGTGGCGACCCTTCCTAGACTTAAGGTACCTGAACAAACATTTAACAAAACCAAAATTCAAGATGGTGACTCTGGGAGTAATTCTTCCCTCTCTGAGACCAGGAGATGGGCTAGCCTCTCTGGATCTCAAGGATGCCTACTTCCACATACCTATCAGACATTCCCACAGAAAGCACCTCAGGTTCGAGTTGCCCTCAGGCCATTACCAATTCAAAGCTATGCCTTTTGGCCTAACATCTGCTCCAAGGGTGTTCACCAAGTGTCTTGCAGTAGTGGTGGTATTCCTAAGAAGACAGGGTATCTTTCTGTTCCCATACGTGGACAACTGGCTCCTAGTGGGCCAGTCCTCAGACCAAGTCAAGTCAGCCTTAGAGATCACTCAGAAGCTTCTAGACTCCTTGGGCTTCATTCTGAACCTAGACTGTTCTGGAACCAGCCCAGCTTCTCACTTTCATAGGGGTGGAACTAGACACTATTCAGGCAAGAGCATTTCTCCCGCTATCAAGGGTTCAGTCCCTTGTCACTCTGGCTTCCTCTTTTCGTTCTCTAGTTTCTCGTCCAGCCAGACACTTTCTACAGTTGCTGAGTCACATGGCAGCATCCACAGCTGTGGTCCAGGGAGCAAGGTTTCAGATGAGAGATATTCAGTTTCATCTCAGATCTTATTGATCTCAGAAAAAAGACCCTCTCTCTAAATTGGTTCTAGTGTCTCAAACTCTAGTTTAGGCCCTCCAGTGGTGGCAGGAGGAGTACAGTCTTCGACAAGGTGTCCCCTTTATCAGTCAGGCTCCTTCAGTGATTCTTACCACGAATGCCTCTTTACTAGGTTGGGAGGGCTCATCTAGATCAGCTTACAGCTCAGGGAATCTGGTCTCACCAGGAGTCTCTTCTACACATAAACCTTCTTGAACTAAAAGCTGTCTTTCTAGCACTTCAGACATTCTCAACTGCTGTTCAGGGGAAAGTGGTGCAGATCAGGACAGACAATACCATAACCATGTGGTACATCAACAAGCAGGGAAGCACTCGGTCCTCAGCCTTGTGCACAGAGGCCATGAAGATATGGTCTCTAGCCTATTCCCTTCAGGCTTCCTTGATGGCCGTGCATCTCCCAGGGAAGGACAACATTTTAGCAGATGCTCTTAGCAGGATTTCTCAGGGTCACCATGAATGGACCCTGAATCCTCTAATTCTGCAGGTCATTTTCAAGAGTTGGGGCACTCCAGAGATAGATCTCTTTGCAGCCCCAGACAATCACCAGCTTCCTCTCTTTTGTTGCAAACCGCCTCTTCTGGGCCCTGTCCCTCAGGATGCTCTCTTGTTGAACTGGACAAGCAGGTTTCTGTGTGCATTTCCTCCTTTTCCTCTGATATTCAGGGTCCTGATCAAGATCAGGTCACAGCCTTGCAAGGTGATTCTAGTGGCTCCAGACTGGGCCAGACTGCCTTGGTACCCCCTTCTCTTGTCACTATCAGTAACAATGCCTCTGTGTCTTCCCAGACAGTTCAATCTCCTTACCTCCTCACAGGGGAGGATCCTTTACCCCAACCTTCAGACTCTCAGGCTCAAAGCCTGGCTCTTGAAGAGCAAGAATATGCAAGCCTACACCTTTCTCAATCAGTCTTGGACCTTTTAAAGGTTAGCAGGAAACCTGCTACTAGAAAGACTTACAACTCCAAATGGAAAATATTTGGGTTTTGGTGTTCCCAGAAGCATGCCAGCCAGAGCTGGCTGATATTGCCACTGTACTGGACTATTTGGTGCATCTTAACAGTTTATGCCTCTGGCCTACTACTCTCAAGGTACATTTGGCAGCTGTGTCTGCCTTCCTTTCTGCTGGTAAGGACTCTTCCCTAGCTTCTCATCCAGTTTTCAAGAAATTTCTCAAGGGTTTAGTGCATGTTCATCCTCCCTTTAGGGAGCCTACCCCTTCTTGGGACCTGAATATCTGTATTGCACAGCTTATGCAGTCCCCTCTTGAGCCTTTATCTTCAGCTGAGCTGAAGTACTTGACTTGTAAAACTGTATTCCTGGTAACCATTACTTCTGCCAGGAGAATCAGTGAATTACAGGCTTTATCAATGGAACCTAATTTCATTTCATTTCACAGGGATAAGGTAGTCCTTTGAACCAACAGAAAGTTTCTTCCCAAGGTGGTTTCAGACTTTCATTTGAATCAGTCTGTCATTGCCTATATTTTTCACTGACCATTCTTCCTCTGGGGAGAGAAGATTACACAGTCTTGATGTAAAGAGGGCTCTTAGTTACTATGTGAAGCATACTAAGGCCCATAGGAATGACTGTTCTCAGTTGTTTCTCACATATGGAGAAGTGGGAAAGGGCAAACCTGCCACCAAGAGAACAGTTGCCAGGTGGATTGTCTCCTATATCCAGTTCTGTTATTCAAAGCTTGGGAAAGAGCCTCCCTCAGGCCTGAGGGTTCATTCTACCAGAGGTACAGCTGCTTCAGTCACAGCAGCTAGAGATATACCTTTAGTGTAATTCTGTAAAGCAACCACCTGGAAAACTGTTCACACATTTACCAAACATTACTCTCTGGACATTCAGTCAAGAAGTGATGCTAGGTTTGGCACAGCTGTGCTACAGAGCCTGTGCCCAAAATAGGTTCTGTGACTCCCTCCTCCAAGGGGGTACTGCTTGGTAGTCTGCATATAGTCAGAATACAGCAAGACTTCATGTTGTTCGAAGAACAAATTACTCACCATAGTAATGTTGTTTCTTCTAATGAGTCTTGCTGTATTCTGACCTCCCTCTCTGCCTCCCCTCCTGGAACCTAGTAGTTTTGGGATGTGGATTGGCTGGCACAGTGCTGCACCCCAGAGGTGTACTTGGCATGCCTTATTTTATTAAGGGTTCTTCTAGTTTTTTATTATGAATATTTTGGTTGTTTCACTACCTGCTTGAATTCTTTTTGGGGTTCTCGACTTGAGTCTTTTGGCCCTAAAAATCGGTTTATTGCCCTTTGGCATAAAAATTTTAGAGACAATTTCTCATTACTGAGTTAGTTAGTTTAGTGGTCATAAGAATCTGATGGTTACACTTCAGAGTACCACAGACAGAGGTTTGAAAACCGAACTTGAGCTCAATGTTCTATGCCTTGGCATAGAGTTAACCCTTTACTCTCCAGAGCAGTTCAAGTGCTGGGGCTAACTGCATATAGTCAGAATACAGCAAGACTCCATTAGAAGAAACAACATTACTATGGTGAGTATTTTTTTCATATTCACTAGTACCTGAGAAATGTTACTATTTTGTTGGAGGTTGTTGTTTGAATAAATTGACTTTTAGAAAGATAGAAATTGATATGAGGTGGACATGTACATATTACTCTTTGGTAGATCTTTGATCTGGAAATACCATGGTCAGAATCTGTATTGTTTATTCAGATTTCTTATCTAATACAATACCAATAATATTCAATGTTTGGAAGGCTAAAATTGATTGATTATGGCAGAAATAAAAAATGAATTACCATTAATAGATGCTAAGTATGGTAATGTATAATGAATTTTGTTAACTTAGTTAATACCTGTATTGATGATTATATTCTTTGTATTGTCTTTCCCTACCCTAAAAGAGTAAAAATGTTATTGATAAATAAAAAAAGACAGTGTCGAGCGGCTAGGATTATTGTTTCGTCATTTTAGCAAGCCGCCCGTAAAAAAACCCGTTGTTGCCTCTGTTGGTTTACATGAAGTAGAGGCATTTCTTCATTTATTA
The DNA here is from genome assembly GCA_016271365.2 of Neoceratodus forsteri. NCBI lineage: Eukaryota > Metazoa > Chordata > Ceratodontiformes > Ceratodontidae > Neoceratodus > Neoceratodus forsteri. The sequence goes on along the minus strand of CM057456.1, from coordinate 1,110,590,499 downwards.
CCCATTTATTTATGTCACATTTGCACCCTTGAATACTGACTGGAGAGGAAAATAATGTGTTTAATTATTGTCCAGCATGGAGTTGCTTTCACTTTCCCTTTTAATACTGCTCGCCACTCCGTGGCGCAAGGCTTCATATTGTAGACAAGCTCTATGTACCAGACTGAATCTTGGATGGCTAGCTGGCTATGTACACTTTTATTCTGGTTAAAAATAAGTAGGAGCCAGCAAATGAGTCAAATGGAGCAGCTCAATAATCTTTCTGTTTAGTTGTATGAGCCGCCCCCTGGAAAAAGATACTGTAATCCTTCATTGAAGCAGGATTGATTATCCCAGAGTGGAATTTACTTAAGCAATATACCACAACAGGGTGTGGGTTATGCTAGGATTTACAATGCCTGGTGTTTTGTTTGGTGATGAGGCCGCAGGTTGAGTAAGCAAAACACACCAGGCGTTGTAAATCCTAGCATTAACCCAAATCCTGGAGTGGTATATTGCGATTATACAATGTCCCCTATAGTTTTTGTGTCAAAAAATAAATAAAAATATGGATGTTTCCCCATTTTTAATAATTTTTATTACATTTATTATTCCGTTAGGAAAAATAGTTGCCTGTTGCTAAGTAGAATGATGTACCTCCCCCCCCATGTGTGCCAGGCTTAAGTTTTATAGAATATATTAGTTTTACCAACCCACTCCCCCTCAGCATGTGCACGATGGTTCGCTTATTTTTGTTACTTTTGTACTTCGGCTTTGCCCAGAGTGAATGTTTTCCTTTGCTTTTGTTTTGTTTTTCAGTGCAGTGTGGCACGAGAGGAAGTCAAGCACATTTTTTTTTCTGTCAGCGTTGAAAGGTCACCGTTAGGGTCTGGTTTCTGGGGTCATTGTGGTATTGTGGTCGGGAGCTCATAGTCAATCTTTTATTTCTTTTTTTCTTCAAGAGAGATTCTACAAATGGGTTGTGCCTAATGCAGTGAGAGAATGCATTGGAGGAGCATGTTTTGTGGAGCTGCGAAGACCGTGGAGATTGAGGGTACCGTACAGGGTAAATATTTGGAGAAAGTTTTGCTGAGGAAAGGTGAAGTGTTGTGGCTTTTGTTTACTTGTTACAAAAAGAATGACACTTGTGTTGGACTCAAATGTACCTCTGTTAGCTAGCGGTTCACACCATGATCTTGCTCTGTGACCATCGCCATGTTTTTCAGTGCAGGGTTTGTCGGAGTGATTTCGGGGAAGGTCTTGATGCGGCTCACTGGTAGTTGGCTCCTCTTCCCGTTGGTACTGTGGAGAATTTACAACGGGCAAGAGGTGCCAACTAACCAATTGGAGAGCGTCATGCTCATCCTCCATTGTTAATTAAGCAATAATGCATGACAGGGTGTGGTATATCGTGGGATATCGTCACGCCTCGGGTGGTTGGGCACGAGGCCGCAGGCCGAGTGCGTCCAACGACCCGAGAAGCGACGATATCCGATACTACTACCCTGAGTGCATATGGCTATTATGAACTGGATTAATTGATATTTTATGCCTTTAATGCAAAAAGTAAAGTTTTAAATATTTTAATATTGTTTTATATGAGTGTAGGTAGACATTTAAAAAAGTTCGTGTATTTCATGTTTTGGCCAGTAGGTGGTGCTGTTGCAGGAGGATTTTGTTACAGGCTTAATTGTTGTGGTATTGATCCCCAAGTTTAGTTTACAGACTTACGTTAATATTGTTTTTGTTGAGGAAGTGAAGATGAGTAGTGCCCTCTTCTGAGGAAATCGAGAAGGTAAGGGTCAAGCCTGAGGAGCGGGTTGTAGCTTTTGCCGTTTGGCGCGAGGCAGCGTGGCAGTGAGGCAGCGGTGGTTGGTGCTCACGAATGAAGCAGTTCTTGATAATGAAAGGCGATTTTGTGTGTGTTTGTGGCAGCGTCTGGTTTGCGCCGACCTGTATGGGGGCAATTGTGAGGATGTTTTTTTTTTTGGCCTGTTAGTTGTAGTGGAGGTCTGACTTGCTTCGCTTGTGGGGAAGTGGAGAAGATTGCGCTGGGAGTGAGCAGGCTGGTGGATGGAGGTTTTCCGGAGCCGTGATGATGTAGTCCGATATCATCACGGCTTCGAAACCCTCTCGGCCAATCAGGTTGCTCGAATTACGATCGCCGGTTCATAATTTTACTTTTAATACTGCTTTGGGACTCTTGAAAATAAATAAGTTAATATATATATATAGAGGGAGGGAGAGAGACTGTATGAAAATAAGTAGATGAGGAGCGCGCTCGCTCCTCGCTCTCTGGCAGCATGCTTGCTCCTCGCTCTCTCTCTCTCTCTCTCTCTCTCTCTCCACACAAACAAATCTTGTGACACAGTTCTAGCAGGTCAGCAGTAACTTTTACTTTTAACAGTAAGCCACCCCGTTAGGAAATAAATAAACCAAGTGCCCAAAATAATGAAAAAGGGACAGGGATGTCCCTAGTATATAAAACAATCATACGTCTGCCCTCAGATAAAGAATACCTGAGATAGAGAGCTGATAAAAAATAAAATGTTGCCTGCTCCTGTACAGCCACCTGATGGGTATAAAAAGAAAGGAATGAAAAGCGGCTGGAAATAAGTAAATGAAAGGCCATAATGAAATGTTCCTTGATGGCTGACAATTGCAACGTTGGATAAAAAGAAATAAGGTTATTGTCCCATTGTCCAGAGGAATGTTGTAGCCTGGGCTATTTATGTATTGAACCCTAAGTTGTTTAATAAAATAAAGAAGAGAAACATAGAAATCTTTATAAATAGCCAAGGGAAATAAATAAAGGTTGCAAATAAAATGTTGACTGACCTGCAGGGGAGCTCCTCCAGAATGGATGTTCCCTATAGGGAGACAGTGGCCCCTGGTGGCATGTTTTTATATAGAAAGAAATGCCAGAAATGCAAGAAAAGAGGAGGAGCATTATGGCATTAATGCTGATTACCTATTCAGAGCCCATTTACTGATTAAATTCTATATTGTATGTGACTTGTCCTAAAGGATTACTACTGCTAAGAGTAATACGGCTTTGAACGACCTTTTCTCTTCTGTATAGGCATGGTTGTTTGCCTTAGAAAGCCAAATTAAGAAAACGGGGTTGATCACATGTTGGTGAGATCACCACTAGAATAATATAAAAAGCCCACCACCAGGGGTGTAAGTTTAGATAGGAAGGTCAGTTGGATACTGGCTGTTGAAGGTGAAAAACCTTTGGTACTGTGCAATTTTCACACTGTTTGTTGATTCTTCATAGGCTGAAGCAAAGCCTCAGAAACTGTGAAGGGAAACAGTTGTCTGATTTTGTGACTAACTTTTTTATTTTACTTTTTGTATTCATTTTGTTATTTATTTGGAGTTTGGAATAAAATGACAAATGCACCTGTATGTTTTTTATGCACCTAAGACTTGGTCTGCCTGTCTTGTGTTATCCTAATCCCACACTCCCTATCACACCGATTTCAAAAAATACCAAGAAATGTCAAGTAATGAACCAGACCTTGGCTTACCAGTATCACATAGATGCAGTAATCCTAGCTTACCCACAGGTAAGAGAACAAAGGCTGTATTCCATTTACTTCGTAGTCCTCAAGAAGTCAGGGGGGATTCCGAATGTCTGGACCAAAAAGCCCTGAACCAGTTTATGAGACCAGTCAGGTTCAGAATAGTCTCTGAGGTCAGTGATAGTAGTAGTACAGCCGGGACACTTTTTGGCACCTGTAGACCTCTCAAATGCATATCTACACATACTGACCCATCAGTTGAACCAGAGAGTTCTAGATTTGCAATTCAGAACTAGCATTTTCAGTATCAGACTCCTTCTTTTGGCTAACATTGGCTCTGCAAGTGTTCACAAAGGTTTAAATAGCCATAGTATCCCTTCTTCAATGGGAGGGACATCATGTGGATAATGTCTTGATCTAAGCAGCATCACAGGAGTTAGCTCGTCAGGCACTTCAGAGGACCATGCAGGTCCATTGGGAACATGGTTGGATAGTGAATATGGAAAAGTATCCCCTTCAGCCATCACAGTCTCTAATTTACTTTGGGCAAGTTTCCGTGTAGATTTAGCACATATGTTTTTATCCCAGTCAAGGGATGTAGGATCTCTAGAAGCAGATCCACCAGACTTGGATCCAGAAGGTACTCTCAGCCTACAGATGCCTTCGGATTCTGGGGTTGATGAAAGCTACCACAGAAATGGTTTCCTGAGCCAGGTTTCACATGAGACCTCTTCAGGGGTTTCTACACACTCACTGATCCTTTGCTTTAGAGCAGTATTAAATGTCATTCTGGCTTCTGAAATTGGTTGGCCATTACTTGGAGTGGTGGGACAACCCTCAAATTGATTGAGGGGTTCTCCCCTGTCATCCCAGTTGCAGATAATTCTGACAGTGTCAATAACAATTGCATTTAACAATTGGTTGAAGGTATGGTGCATGGTGGAGGGCTTTGGCTACATTGGGAACTGGGGGCCAACCTGGGAGGAATTGGGCCTTTATTGGGGACACGGCCTGCCTTCTGCCAGGAAGGGAACCAAAGGCCTAAAAGGAGGTCAAAATGCTACTTGCAAGAGCATTTAAACTAGATGGGGGGGCTGTAAATCCAAGAGAGGCAACAATTTCCATCACCCCAGGGATGATGGAACATTGGGGGGGGGGCAGGAGCACAGAAAGACAGGGTTAGGGGCAAGGCAGAAGAAAAGGGGGCATAATTCAGGTAAGCAAGAATAATGGAATAAATGAGACAGGTAACAGACACGGTAAAAAGGAAGGAGGTGGGTCAGGTGGAGCTTAAGGGATAGCATAGACAGGAAGGGACAGGAGAAGCAGGCAGGGAGGAAAAAGGTATGGACAGCCATGTGTACCAGTGCAAGGAGTCTGGGAAGTAAAATTCCCATCATAGCAGAGGCTAACCTGGATTTGGTGGCCATAACAGAGTTATGGTGCACTGTGCACTGTCTCTGGGGCATGGGTGTACCAGGCTACTCTCTGTTCAGCAGAGACAGGGCAGGAAGGAGGGGTTGCACTGTATGTGAGTCATCAAGGCAATGGAGATAATAGGGTCACCAGGAGAAAAAAGAAGGATTGGAGGTGCTGTGGGCCATCCTTGAGATAGGCTATGGGGCCACTGTCCATACTGGGGTAGTGCACAGATCGCTATCATAGGGAGAGGAGTTGGATAAGGCACTTGTGAAAGCCACCATCAGAATGGCCAGCAAGGAGGAGGTGCTGCTAGCTGGTGACTTCTATCTGTCAGACGTGGAGAGGAGCCTTCCTTTGGCATCTTTGGCAAGGAGCAGGGCCGTCCTTAACTCCTTACAAGGGGCTTTTTTTAGGCATTTAGTCAAAGAACCCATTAGGCAGGAGGCAGTGTTGGACCTGGTGCTTACAAACAGGGTCAGCAATGCAGACATCATAGTGGGCAGTCCCCTAGGTACTAGCAAGCATTGTGCAATTTGGTTTAACATAAAGACACGGAGCAGATGCAAGTCACATGAGGATGAGAGTCCTGGACATTAGTAGAGCAGATTTTAAAGAAATGACAGACTGCCTCAGAAACTGCATCATGCAAGTGGCACAGTGGAGAACAGTAAGGAAAGGAATAATTAAGGCAACCAGCTTCTGCATGAAGGAAGTGAGAAAAAGAGACTGTTCTAGTTCTATAGGGAAATGGCCATGGTGGGAAACGAAAAAATACTGGCATTCAACAGGTATAAGAAAATGCAGAAGAAGGAGGACAGGGTACTAAGTAAAAGACAGGAAGCAGGTAAGGTGTGAGGAGAGCAAAGGGGTAGCGAAAGAGGATAAGACTTTCTTCAGATACATAAGTGAGAAGAGGAAAGCAAGCAGAAGGACAGTAAGGATTAGGAGGATGGCGGGGGAGACTGTAGAGAAGAGGACGAAGAAAAAGCTGCCATACTGAATGGGCATTTCTGCTGAGTCTTCACAGTGGAAGGAGAGCGATGGACCACCAGGGAGTACCAGGAACAAAGGGAGGGGGTGAGATGGACATAAGTTCATTTTCAGAGGAAAGAGTCCAGAAGAGACTTGCAGCTCTAAAGGTAGACAAGACTATGGAACCGGATGGGATACACCACAGGGTACGAAAAGGAACTCAGAGAGGTGCTAGCTGCCCCACTGCCAGCCTTATTGAACAGTTCACTGGAAATACAGTAGGTGTGGTTCCTGAGGACTAGAGAAAAGCACATGTGGTCCCTGTACGTAACAGTGGCAGCAGGGAGGAGGCTAGCAAATATAGAGAGAATATAGAGAGGCTAGTGAGCTTCATGGAGGAAAACAGTCTCCAGGATGGTCAACAGCACAGGTTTGTAGCAGGAAGATCCTGCCAGACAAACCTTGTGGAATACTACGCCTGGATGACGCCGGAGCTGGACAAGGGCCATGCAGTGGATGTCTTGTATTTAAACTTTAGCAAGGCGTTTGATTCAGTGCTGAATGGCAGGTTGGGGGGGGGGAGACTGGAACATGTGGGGAAGGACCAAAAATGGTGAAATGGATCACAAACGGGCTAAAGGGAAGACAGCAAGAGTGGTGGTGGTGGGGAACCTCACGTCACTGAAAGCGGTGACGAGCAGGATACCACAGGAATCGGTACTGGGACTGGTACTGTTTGGGATTTTTATTGCAAATCTCACATGGGATCCAGAGCAAGACCAGTCTGTTCGCAGACGATACCAAGATGGGAGCTGTGGTTGATGATGTGGAGGGGTGGAAGGTTTTGAAGGAGAACCTGACTAAGCTGCAGGATTGGGCAGAAACATGGCATTTGGGGTTCAATGCCAAGAAGTGCAAGGCTCTGCACTTTGGAGCCAGGAACCAGGGGAAGGATTATCACTTGAATGGGGTACAGTTGGGGAGCTCCACAGAGGAGAAGGACCTAGGAGTGATCATTACGGGGAGCATGAACAACTCTGCTCAGTGCAGGAAGGCAGCAGCAAAAGCCAACAAAATGCTGGGGTGCATTGCAAGAGGGATCTCCTCCAGAAGGAGGGAGGTTATTCTGACCCTGTATAGGTCATTGGTCAGGCCCCACATGGAGTGCTTCGTGCAGTACTGGTGCCCATTCCTGAGGAAGGACATCAGATTGTTGAAGGGGATGCAGCGAAGAGCCACAAAGACCATCCAGGGATTAGAGAGCAAGCCCTACGAGGACAGGCTGGGGAGAGCTGAATATGTATTCACTGGAGGAGAGGAGAGGAGGGATGGGGGGATATGATCGAGACCCTTAAGTATCTAAAGGGGATAAACAAGACCAACACAGAAGGAATTTTCCAGATGAGAAAGGGGAGGGACACGAGAGGGCATGGACTGAGATTGGAGGGGGGGGGAGATTCAGGAGGGAGATGAGGAGACAGTTTTTCACTGAAAGAGTGGTGGACAAATGGAACACCTTACCAGACGAGATACTGTCCTTTAAGACGGTGGGCAGTTTCAAGAGGGGTTGGGACAGGGGAAGGGGAAGGCATACTGGGAAGAGGGGGGGCAGGAGGGGCTGGGGCAGATGTGAGATGAGGTGCTAGCTGCACACTTGAGCAGACTTGATAGACCATGAGGCCTGTTTCTGTCGGCAATTTTGTATGTTTGTATAGGCTGGTTAGTCTCACTTCAGTGATGGGGAAATTAATGGAAACACTGCTTAAGGAAAGGCTGGTAGATTATCTTGACTCCATTGGGTTGCAAGACCACAGGCAACATGTATTCATGGGAGAGGGATCATGCCAGATGAATCTGATGGATTTTTTTGACTGGATGACAAGGGAAAAGATAAGGGGAGGGCAGTGGACATGGCCTGTCTGGACTTTAACAAGTCCTTCAACACTGTGCCACACAGAAGACTGATAAAAAAACTGAGCAGCCTAGAGGTGGGATAAAAAGTGGTGAATTGGGATAGAAACTGGTTAACGGATAGGCAAAAGAGAGTGGTGTTTAATGGCAGTCACTCTAATGATGGGAAAGTGACCAGCAGGGTGCTGCAGGGCTCAGTACTGGGACCAGTCATCTTCAATATCTTCATAAGTGACATTGTAGAAGAACTGGAAGGGAAGGTATGCCTTTTTGCAGATAAGTCCAAAATCTGTAATAGGGTGAACCCTCAGAAGGGGCAGAGATAATGCACAGTGATCTTGTGAAACTTGAGAAATGGTAAGGAGCATGGCAGCTGGGCTTCAATGCCATAAAAGTGCAGAATCATGTACCTACGGCATAGGAACCCTGGAGCAGAGTATAGGATGGAGGGAGGTACAATCACTAAGCAGGAAAGGGACCTTGGGGCTGTCATAGTGGCACGGCAGTGTGACAAAGCAGTGAGTAGGACTAGTGAGATGCTGGGGCTATCCCCAGTAGAAGGAGGGAGGTGGTGTTGTCAATGTATTGCTTGCTGGTAACCCCATCTGGAGTGCTGTGTACAGTTTTGGAGGCCTCACCTCAGAAAGGAAATAGACCGAGTGGAGGCAGTCCAAAGAAGGCTCTATAAAATGGTGCAGGGGTTGTACAAGAAGCCTGTGAGGAGAGACTGAGGGATCTTAACATGTACACCCTGGCATAGAGGAGAGCAAGAGGGGACATGATAGAGTCCTACAAGTACCTCACAGGTATGAACAGGGTGCAAAAGGGGAGTCTCTTTCTAATTAGAGCACCAGGACCAGGGGGCATTCGATGAAGCTGGGGGGGGGGTTAAGGATGGATGTGGGGAAGTACTACTTGGCTGAAAGGGTGGTAGATGCCTGGAACAGACTGTTAGCAGAAGTGGCGGAGGTGAAAACAGTGGGGGCTTTAAGCATGTGTGAGATAGACATAGCAGAATATTTGTATTTGTACAATGGCAACCAAAAAATAAGATTTGTGATTGGCTAATTAGGTCTTTCCAGCGTGAGTAAATCCTTGCATGACTCAAGCAAAAAGACCCCATTAGCCTCTTCACAAATCTGAACCAAAACTGAAATCAGTCCAATGGCCTTAAATGTAAACATTCTGACTGCCATCTTGATTTTCGCTAACTCACTCCTGCTCGCTCACAGCCAGGCTCCCAAAACAACTCCCATTAAAAAAAAAATTAAAATTGTTTGCGTGCTCACCACTTGCTTCCTCCTCCCAACCCCATCCTGACTGCACCTCTCACAAGTCATAACAGAAAGCAAACTGATGATGGTACTGTCACTTACTCTTCATGCTCACAGCAGCAGCGCTCCTCCCTAACCTCATTCATAGCACGGGTCTGCTAAGCAAGCCATCCGCAGCTTGCACCGTGCTGTCTTTACAGCTCACATTACACTCTCTTTATAATAAAACAAAACAAAAAAAACTGGTCAGAGTCAAAATGGCTGCCGATGCATTAAGCAGATAAGAGATATACAATAAGTGTGGGTTGGATTGTAATGTATTTGTAACATTGTTGTGATACAAAAATTCCAGATTTATATCATAATAATGGGGAGAAAAGAAAGTTAAAAAAAGGTGAAGATATTACTCATGTTTACAATGTTTGTACCCATGTATTTACCCAGGATAGCATTGCTGAGATGCAGTATTTCATTTTCAGTGGGGGTCCTGTTTTTACAAATGTTGACACTGTATTTACCCATGCTAGCACAGTAGAGATGCAGTAGCTCATTTTCTGTAGGGTTCTTGCTGTTACCAATTTTTTACAATGTATTTACCCAGGATAGGCCAGTTGAGAGGCAAAATCTAGTTTTCAGTGGGGTCCTGTTGTTACACATTTTGCACTGTGTTTACATAGGGTAGCACAGCAGAAATGCAATATGTTTTTCAGTGGTAATCCTTCTCATACACATTTTTACAATGTATTTACCTCTCCGTATTGTCAAATGGTCCCCCACCCTATCCCCAATTTCCCTTCATTATAATACAAACCCTCCCTGGTGTCTAGTGGTCCCCGTACCCTCTACCCCAGCAGGTTCTATCAAACCAACTTGCCCCCCCATTCCATCCCCGAGATGGCAACTAATACAGCCCTCCTCTCGCCACCACGGCTGGCCACCAACTGAGCTGTCAATAAACACATACTGTAGAATCAGCTGTTACAATATGTGCCTGGCTGACAGCTCCAGTTGGCAGCCGGCTCGTGGTGCTGAGAGGAGATGCAGGTCGCTGTCTCGGGGCCGGGAAGGTGGGGGAGTAGGGTGGAGGCAGTACCTGCCAGGGTGGGGGGACCGCTAGACACCAGGGAGGGTTTGTATTATAATAAAAGATTGGGGATACAGTGGGGGGACCACTGGACACCAGGGAGAGATTTTATTAGAATGAAGGGAGATCAGGGACAGGAAGGGGGGGACCACTACACAACAGGGAGGGTTTTTATTATATTAAAGGGAGATCAAGGATCAGAAGAGGGGACTGCTAGACACCAGGGAGGGTTTTTATTATATTGAAGGGAGAATGGTGATGGGGGGGGGGACTGCTAGACACCAGGGAGGGTTTTTATTATACTGAAGGGAGATCGAGGATAGGGAGGGGAGACTGCTATACACCAGGGAGGGTATTTTTGCTGCTGTGCTTGAATAAAAAAAATTTGCACTGCCTGTGGGGGCCCCTGTCATATTTGGGGCCCTCGGCAATTGCCACTTCTGCCCAGTGGTTAATCTGGCACTGCCCACCCCCCAGCTCCTATCTTTAGGAGAATGAAGGTGACCGGAACAATCTGCCCTCCTCCAGGGCCAGCTTTCTCCTGAATAAAAGGTCTTCCATGCTTGTTTGATCTGTCTGTAAGAGTAAAAGGTGATCTGACTGTAATAGTAAAACCTTTTACTGTTACAGTCAGATCAAGCAAGTGTGGGCGTGCTTTCATTCAGGAGAAGGCAGAAAGCTTATGTGGGAGGGTGAGTTGTGTTGGTTGCCTTCGTTCTCCTAAAGATAGGAGTTGGAAGGTGGAAGGAGCATTCTGAGGGGCATCATATTGTATTTTAAGTGCAAATGAGTACTGAGAGATGGCAGTCGGCCATGTAGGAGGGATGGTTGTGCTGGTTAGAGCTGTTTCTTTTTCTTTTTTCTGTTTTTTTTCTTATCACTAGCCTGTTCAGTAAAATACAAACACACACATACACACTCACAAGGTTGTTTGAGACTGAGCATAATGCACGGAGAGAGAGCTGGGACAAACATGAAAGGGAAGGGGAGAAGAAGGAAACATATTTTAGTGAATAGGGAGGATGCAGATAGAATTGCAGGAAGTTGTACTTCAGCTTCACTCCACCATAACAAGTTAGCTGTGCTGCATTAGTCCCCTTCTTCTGACAGCAATACGTCAGCATAGCTCTGATGCTATGCAACCGTAAAAATGATAAACTGATAGACAACAATGATAGCAATGCATCAATAGTCCTTAACAAGGAGGCTCAATCTAAATTTATTTTAAGGGTTTTTTTTATAAGAATTTTTTATTTGCAGACAAAACTTTCAAATTAGCAACATCTAGGCTAGTGCAAAGTAGGGGTGCAACAATATCATATGCTAAATTTGATAAGAGCTAATCCAATCAGAAACATTCCTAAATAGGGCTTGCTTAATAATTTCATGTTGATTGCAGATACTTTTTTTATGTTGTTCATCTCTTGACGTCAGCTGAGAAATCCGAAGAGAACTTTATCATATCAAACTAATCCATCATGTTTGTAGTGTAAAACTCCAGTGTAAGTTATAGAGGGGACAACAAAACAAAACAAAAAAACACACACGCACACACATAGCATTAGAACCAATTCCTTTTATAAAATAAACCATATCTGCCCTTACAAATCAGAGTCTCAGAAGATTTCAATATTAATTAACGATAATTCTTTTAGCTTTACATGTTGATTTATTTTATAAAGAACAACAGATCATTTAGATTAGCTAGAATGCAAGAAACATTACCACTACCCAGTTTTTCTAATTTTCCCCTAAGGGATTTAAAAACTTGATCTGTGAATGACAAAAAATGAAAGTGATTATTAATAAATTACGCTGTAAATGTAACATCAAAAATGACATAAAATATTATGATTGTGATACTAAAACTTAGAGCAGAGGAACACAGTGGCAGGAAAGAGGTGAAATGAGGTCAGAGTTTTAATCATTTTTAAGATGCATGACCAAATTTTAGATATTAATACGGATGTAACAGATTACTGTCCAAATATATAGTCCACTGTGGATGCAAACAGTAAAAGATATCTGTTTTGTATCACTACTGTCACGCTTTCCATGTAAGGATTAAGCCACGAAAAAGGATGGATCTACTGTGGAATTAATCCATGGTTGGGGGGGTTGGGCCGAGTGCCTCCAACCACCCAACCATGGATTAATTCCACTGTAGACCCATTCTTTCGAGTGACTTAATCCGCTTGTAACATGGCAAGGAATATAACAAGTTTATATCTTTTAGTCCTACAACAAATGCATATGCATTGCTAACTGTACTAAAAACATAATGTTGTTATGTCTCACTAATGTCTCCATAACCTTCTAAACACTTTTTGACGTGTGCGTGCATGTTGGACATTTCAGACTTATTCATATACTGATGCTGTTTACTTGAAAATTAAATGAGATGGGGAAAGTATGTTGCACAACTATAAATGATGCTCACTGTTGTTAGTTTCTGGCCGTGTCGTTTCTTTTTCCCCGTGTCGGCTCCATTGTGAAGTCTTTCTCTCGCTCTGCACTGTTCCACTATGGCTATCTGTGGATATTTGAATGCTCACATAGCCAGCGCAGAACCGCTTCGTGTACGCAGACATTTATGTGAAGATCTTCCTGTTCAAACATGCACAACTCGCTATACTGCAGCTCTTCCTATATATGTAGCAGAACACATATATAAGGGCTGATTTATATACGCTCACCACTTTTCGTGCATTACAACACAATGGCACTGTCCTTCTTTACATTGCACTACTTCTGTTTCACTGACTTTCCCACTGTGTGAGGTCTGTCAGGTGCGTTACTGGACGCCTTTTTGGGCACACCATCGTATCAGAAGCACGGTTCTGGTTGTGTTCTTCAACCTTCTTCAGCTGGCTCGTCACTGACCACGTCTAGCATGAGCAGCATAGCAACCATGGTCTAATTATTTCAGTGCACCCCCGATCGCTACCATGATCTACTGTAGTATTAGACCATGGTTGCTACTGTACCACATGTTACATTTAGCCCAATAGAAATGGCACATTTCAATTCCTTAATTTATGCCATGTTACAAATTTCAGTAGACACTGTTTTCTAACAATGCCTTCACTGGTATCACATTCCAGTACGTGGAGCATGACAGCAGTTTGAACTAAAGTACTATATAACTCTTACCACACTCTAACTTATTGAATGTGATAGCAGTCTTCACTAATGATTTTCAAACAAAAACTTCAATAATCTCACAGTACTTCATGAATGTTGTGACAAATATATCTTCTATAAATACCCAATTCTGCTAAGCAGAAAAGAAGGGGAATAGAAAAATTCAAAGGAAAGAAGAGGAGAATTAAAAATAAAAAAATCTGCACAAGTGTACATAAATTAATATATGTTAATCACAAAAGAATTAGGGATGGCTGTGCATACATTATAACAGCTGCATATAATGCCATCAGCTCAACATTGTGATAGGTGTATTGATTGTGCTATGTCGTTGACCTGATGTATTGCTTTTTTTCCCTTTCTTGTGATACTGTACTGTTTTATGCTCAGGCTCACCTTGCAAATGAATTTACCTTAGTGGTGTTTCACCTGGTTAAATAAAGATTGACTGACTGATTGTTTCATAATGGCCATTAAAAGTTTTTTAATAATAACTAAATATCTGCAAGGGCTCCAGTTTCCAATGCTCTGTGCCCCTCACCTAGGCGTTGTTGCATACTGCATGATCAATGCTGAAATTTTGAAAAGCAAAGCCAGAACACTGCTATATTGCTCCATTAACTAACAATAATAACTTAGTTGTACAGTACTGTATTAGATGCTGGGACTCTGCTTTCTATTGCTATGTGCACCACACGAAGATGCTATCACACGATGCATGATCAAAACAATGTTTTAAAAGAAACAAAACCAGAGTGCTACCATTTCATCTTTATGAATAATAATGGCTTAATTATGGAAAATCATGGTGTGTACAAGCGCTCTGGCTGCTTATTTGCTGTGTGCCTTTCCTTTGAATACAAAATCTGTGTTGGCAAACTAAACCGACTTAAAGGTGGCATAGTGTGTGGTGAACTTTTGGGTGTATCCCTTCATCAGACTTGATCACTATTCACAGTATTTACTAAGCTTTTTGGATTAACTTTTGGACGCACTTTTGTGTAACCAGCTTGGCTCCAGATTGACATTTAAATTGAACTACTGCTGAGAGTCTTTGTCGCCTGATACCATCTGCCTTCAATTTTAGAAGAATGTTTGCTGACCCTACTCCGTCTAACCTTCTGTCTCCAGAACTGCAAGTATACTGATCAGTGGGGCTTCTTCATACAAACTACTCTGACATTGTGCTATATTTCAAATGCCTTGTACAAATCAAAATATGTATGTTTTAGTAGTCTGGTAAATCTCAGCATAGGAAGGTATATTTGCCCCGATTTTTCTGCTTTCATTTTAAACAAGGACTGTTCTATACATATATAGCTAAAACAACTAGGGTGAGCCGTTTCTGATCTTCAGTTGCCATTTTTTTTATACTATAAACCCCAGTATTTTATGTTTATCAATAATTACCTGGGCCATTTTTTCATCATGGCCTGCAACTGTATTGTATTTAAAACCACAGACTATTCATCACACAGGTATTTTGCAAGTGCTGTTTGTTTTCACTATGGTAATTTAGTCTGACCTTTATTCAGCGTAGCACAGAGGGCCTAAACACTATATGTTCATGAGATGAAAAGAATGAAGGCGACCGGCACAATTCACCTCCTCCACTGCCAGCCTCCTTTTTCTGAATGAAACGTCTCCCATGCTTGTTTGATCTGACTGTAATAGTAAAACCTTTTACTACCTTTTACTCACCTCATTCCATTCTAAAATAAGCTGGGTGGCAACAGTATAGGAGAATGGGGTGAGTGTTAGGGTCAGCGACCCCAGTGCCACCCCTTGACACCTCCTGGTCTCAGCAGGTTAGGGGTGGGATGTTAGGGTGAAACCCTAACACCTCATTTCCTTATTTTTGCAGCACCAACCCTAACTAATGCATTAACAAAGTTTTTGCAACACATATATATGTATATATATGTGTATATATATATATATATATACACACACAAATATATATACACAAACAGTAGTAGTCACACAAAAGTATACCAGTACCATACCATGCATCATTGTGCGGTAGTGGTATACATGTTATTCAATGGATACTGCATTTGCACAAAACTCAGTATACCATGATGCCGGTAAACTTTTGCACGAGTACCACTGTGTGGCCCTCTGGGCCCTGTGCTACCAGTACTTCATAAAGGAGGGCCCTGCATGCCCAGTATTGCATAATGGTATCCATATGTGGCAGTGCAGGGCCCTCTGGGACCTGTGCTCCCATCTACAGATGTGACAGCCAGGATGCAATGCAGAAATGCTGTAGAATATCACAGAATGCTGCAGTTTACTGCAGAGGCCATTGTAAGTCAATGGCAATTAAGCCCTTTTGTCATGCAGGATTTTGTGACATGTCATTACTGCAAGTTACTGTGCTTCATTGTGGCTGACACAACTGCACCTATAATTGTAGGGACACAGCGTAGGCCTAGAGACATTCTAAGTAACCCCTGTGATGCAAATGGTACAATATCTCAGTAACCATAGGAACATGAGGGAAAATTCCACTGCAGTTGTAATAATGGCATAGCAACCTGCATGCATGCTTAGTACACCTAAAAGTGTACTAAGCTGCGTTTAGCAAAAAATCCGTATCTTGACCCATTTTCCTGCCTTGGCGGTGTTGTGCAATGATAGGTCTATAAAAAACAAGACAGCTATTATAGCTGATCTTGTTGGGTCATCTGATCTGGCTTGCTTCACTGAGACCTGGCTGGATGAAAATCCAGGCCCTATATTGGCCTTGGCAGTTCCAGCCGGGTTCTCAGTGATACACCGTCCAAGGTTGGATCATAGGGGCAGGGGTGTGGCCATTATGTTTAAGACTAAGCTGGGCCTTGTGAATGTGCCATTAGGAATTGCCAGATCCTTTGAATATATCCTGGGAGAGGGTGTAGGCTGTGGGATTCTCCTAGTTTACCATCCACCAGGTGATGGTGGTGATTTCTTTCAGGAGATAGCAGACTTCATCGTCGACTTAGTTTTGAGGTTCCCCAGACTGATTGTTCTGGGTGACTTCAATGCCTGGGTCAATGATGAACTCTCACATTTTGGTCAAAATCTCCTCCAGCTGATGGTAATGCTGGGCCTAACACAGGTGGTTACCTCCTCGACCCATGTAGGGGGTCATTCATTGGATCTGATATTTCTTTTGGGTATGGAGATCACTGATTTGGGGGTGGAACCAGTCAGTTGGTCTGACCATCACACCATAAGGTTCAGTTTCAGGGCCCCCCCAATTAGGTCAGCCCCTACAGAGATGATTCGGTACCGCCCTTTAAGGGATGTTAACCCCAGTGATCTAATAGCGGTACTGGATCTATCGGGTTTGTCAGGTGAATGCATGAGTCCAGATGATCTCGTACAAGCCTATGATAAGGCTGTGGGAGATGCTCTGGACAAAATTGCTCCTGTTCGTGTTCAGCCTCTCACCCTCCGTCCAAGGAGCCCCTGGTCTGATGGCTCCTTGAAGGAGTTGAGGCGAGTTGGCCGAAGGTTGGAGAGAGCTTGGCGGAAGTCCGGTAATGATGCTGACAGCTTTAGATTGATGGCACATTATGATTGCTATCAATCAGAAATCACTCGTAAGAAGGCAGAATTCCTGTCCAGGGAGATTTCTGCTGCAGAAACGACCGGCTCAGCTTTTTCAGACTGTGGACAGACTGTGCAATCCAGTCTGTCTCCAGCCTAAAGAAGCTTTTTCTCAGCTAAGATGCGAGGAGTTCGCTCGGTTCTTTGCAGATAAGGTTGCCAGCATCAGATCTGGCATTGGTCTAACCTCTCCTTTGGGGGACTGCGGTGATCGGCTGGAAGTGGAATGTACTCAGTCTGACTGGTCAGACTTTTGCCGGCTGGAGTTCAGTGACATTATAAAGATCATCCAGACATTACGCCCAACTAGTTGTAGTTTGGATCTGGGCCCTACACCCCTCTTAGTAGGATGTGTAGAAGCTATCTGCCCAATCCTTGCTGACATTGTCTGGAAGTCCTTGGAGAGGGGGGTCTTTCCCGACACCCTCTAGGAGGCGGTCGTTCGACCACTCCTTAAAAAATCTTCCTTGGATCCAGATTGTCTAGCTAACTAACGGCCTATCTCTAACCTGCCATTTGTTGGTAAGATTATTGAAAAGGCAGTTGCGCTGCAACTGGATGATCATCTTACGACTCACAATGTCTATGATACTCTCCAGTCTGGTTTTAGGAAGAATCATAGCATGGAGACTGCCCTTGTCTGGGTATTGAGCGATCTCCTAATGGCTAGAGATCGAAAGGCATGTACCATTCTGGTCCTTCTTGATCTCTTTGTTGCATTTGACACTGTAGACCATGGTGTGCTATTGGATCGCCTGCGGGTTTACTGTGGGCTGTCTGGTACAGTCCTCAAGTGGTTTCATTCTTACCTAACAGGCAGGTCTCAGAGAGTTGCCACTGGAATATATTCCTCTGGCGCTCACTCCCTGCCTTGTGGGGTACCGCAGGGTTCCATTTTGGCTCCCATTCTGTTTGCAGTGTATATGCTACCATTGGGAGAAATCATTAGGCGATACAATCTGGGTTTTCACTGCTATGCAGATGATACCCAATTGTATCTGTCCTTTCTTCCCGGCCAGGGTGATGCACTCTCCGGGCTAAACAACTGCCTTGCTGAGATCAGACTTTGGATGAGTTCCAGTTGGCTAAGACTGAATCCGGATAAGACTGAGGTACTGGTAGTGGACCCAGGTCACCCGGGGGCGGGTTTGGGAGTTGGACAACCCTCAGGTTTGTTACTTGGTGGTATGCCGCTCCCTACCTCTGATCAGGTGCGTAATCTGGGCGTTGTTTTTGATGAGGGGCTGACCTTAAAATCTCAGGTATCGGCTGTCATCAAAACCTCTTTTTTCCATCTGAGGAATATCGCCCGGGTGAAACACCTGGTTCCATCGGATGATCTTCCAACATTGGTCCATGCCTTTGTCACTACCCGCCTTGACTACTGCAATTCCCTTTACCTAGAGCTACCTGGGGTTGATATCCGCCACCTGCAGCTAGTGCAGAACGCGGCGACCAGGCTTTTGACTGGGACATCTAGGGCCAGTCATATTACACCTGTGCTCCGTGAACTGAACTGGCTGCCTGTTAGGTGGTGGATCAGCTTTAGGGTTGGTTTACTAACCTTTAAAGCCCTACATGACCAGGGACCCGGCTACCTGAAAGATCTCCTGATTCCCTACTGCCCCCTCCGCCCTCTCCGTTCTGCCAATGAGGGATTGCTAGAGATTCCCAGGGTTCGATTGAAAACATCAGGATCACGTGCTTTTGCTTTCTCAGCACCAACCCTGTGGAATTCTCTACCTCGTTGGTTGAGAGAATGCCCAACCGTCGATCGTTTTAAAGCTGGTTTAAAAACATATTTATTTAACTTAGCTTTTATTTAAATACAGTTGATGCACTATAATGCTGTTTTAATCTATTTATGTATATGTTTTATGTACAGCGCCTTGGTTGTGAAAGGCGTTATATAAATAAAGCTGATTTGATTTGATTTGAAAAGGTACTGTGTCCACAACAATGTTATCCTATGGGACATTTCCAAACTATGAAATGTTATAACTATGGAAGTAATGTAAATTGTATCACTAAACCAGCAAAAGTCACATCTTTGGGGCAAGCCCTTTCTACCATGAACATTTCAGCCCTTAATTCTAAACCGTTTCTTTGCAGTGAAGTGGAAAAGAAACAATAAAGTTTATAAATCCCTTTTCGTGAGCTGTCAAAATCCCTTTTCATGAGTTGAATCCCTTTTCATGAGCTGTCAAAATTCCTGGCCGTCATGTCATGAAGGGATTGACTCATGAAAGGAGACCTGACCAGCTGCAAAGGATTATAAAAACAATCATTTTGAGCTGTCAAAATCCCCTTTGATGAGCTGTCAAAACCTTTTAGTGAGCCAATCCCTTTTCAGTAAGAGGGCCATCTGGTCATCATCTCACTAAAAGGGTCTTGACAGCTCATGAAAAGGGATTGCTTGCTGTAGAGCTTTTGACAGTTTATGGTAAGGATTTTGACAGCTCAAAGGTTTATAAAAAGTAATCCCTTTTGGCAAGCTGTCAAAATCTCTTTTCACAAGCCGATTCCTCATTGTGAGCTGTCAAAACCCCTTTTCACAAGCCAATTCCTTTTTGCAAAATAGGGCAATCTGGTCATCATCTCAAAAAAATGGATTTTGACAGCTTGTGAAAAGGGATCGGCTCACGAAAAGGGATTTTGACAGCTAAGGGATCAGAAGTGAGTCATGAAAAGGGATTTTTAAATTTTAAAATGAGTGTTTTTGACAAAAGTAAAGCAAACCAAAGGCACAGAAGTATGCTGACATCCCCATGAACAAAACCCATACTTGGATGTCTTCAGAAGACATCCCTGGGGCAAGTTATAATGTTTTGTTTGTGCTCAAACATTGAAAACAAAATGGCGGTTCACAAAGAGGGATTTTTTTGTCATGAAGAAGGAGCTGTCAAAAATCCCTTTTCATGAGCCCAAATCCCTCTTCACAACTGTGCAGCTATTCAAAAGACTGAACTGAGCATGCCGAGAACCCGCAATTTCAAAATGGAATAACTTGGAACGGATTACTATTGTTTCACCAAATTAGTGCTGGCTTATTCTTTGGGGCAAACTCTTCCTACCCTGAAAATTTCAGACAAACATTCCAAATGATGTAGCCACAGCATGATGAGGAAGAAACAGCAAAACCTGGCGAAAAAAGCGACTTTTACACTTTTTTCACTATGCGCAGCACGTAAACCACAAATCTGATCGAAACAAAATTTGGTACGTCAAGAGATCTACCCCATGGAACAGCGCATACCAAAATTTATGCAAATCCGTTGGACGGTTGCAAAGTTATTAAAGTGCAAAATTTGAGGTTTAACATTAAACTGCCTACTCAACCCTAACTAGAGTGGTGCCACTATATATAGAAACATAGAAACATAGACTTTGATGGCAGATAAGGACCACTTGGCCCACTCAGTCTGCCCATTTCCCTACCTACTGGATAAGATGCAGATTCTAGTTAACCAACAGCCTATTTCCTGCAACCCCCCACTATAATTGCCTTATGTCTGTCCCATGCATGTTTGAATTCCTCCACTGTTTTAGACCCCACAACCTCTCCAGGAAGGCGGTTCCATCGTCCACCACTCTCTCCATGAAAAGAATTTCCTCCATTACCCAGGCCGTCCCCTCTAACTTTAAATTGTGCCCCTTGTTCTTACACATCTCTTTTCTGAAAGATGCTACCCTCCTGGACTTTGTTGATTCCCTTGAGGTACCTAAAAGTTTCTATCATGTCCCCCGTCCTCCTTTCATCAAGGGTATACATATTAAGCTCTCTCAGTCTCTCTTCATATGGTTTCTGATGTAGACCCTGCACCATTTTAGTTGCCCTCCTCTGGACTGCTTCCATCCTGTCTATGTCCTTGCGTAGATGAGGTCTCCAAAACTGCACGCAGTACTCCAGATGGGGTCTCACCAACTGTCTGTATAGAGGGATAACCACTTCCCTTTTTCTACTTGTGATGCCCCTCCCTATGCATCCCAGTATCCCCCTGGCTTTCCCTACTGACTTCTCACATTGCATACCCATCTTTAGGTCATCTGATATGACTACACCCAGATCCCTTTCCATTATTGTTGTTGTTAGTACCTCCCCTGCTATTGTGTACTCTTCTCCTGGATTTTTATTTCCCAGGTGCATTACTTTGCACTTCTTTGCATTGGATCTAAGTTGCCATATGTCTGACCATTCCTCCAACCTTGCCAAGTCCCTTCTCATCCTTACCCCCTTGTGTATCAACTCTGTTACAGATCTTTGTGTCATCCGAAAGAAGGCATACCTTTCCTTCCAGACCCTCTGCAATGTCACCTATAAAGACGTTAAAGAGGACTGGACCAATGCTGAGCCCTGAGGTACTCCACTAGTAACCCCTTTCTTCAGAATGTGTTCCATTCACTATTACCTTCTGTGTCCTGTTGTGCAGCCAGTTTTCTATCAGGCTACCACCCTGGGACCCACTCCCAGGCTGGCTAACTGATTATTAATCTTTTGTGCGAGACTGTGTCAAATGCCTTGCTAAAGTCTAGGTAGGCCATATCCACAGCCCTCCCTGGTCTATTACTTTGGTCACCCAGTCAAAGAAATCGATTAGATTTGTCTGACATGACCTTCCTGCTGTGAATCCATGCTGCTTTGGGTCCAGTGCCCGCTGGCCTCTAGGTACTCAACAATTCTTTCTTTCAGAAGTGATTCCATCATTTCCCACCACTGAGGTCAAACTAACAGGTCTGTAGTTTCCTGCTTCTGCCTTGCTCCCACTTTTGTGAAGGGAATCACATCTGCCCTCCTCCAGTCCTCAGGTACCACCCCATCTTCCCATGATTTGTTAAAAGTGTGGTTAGTGGTGTCACTAGGTCCTCCTTAGCTCTTTTAGGATTCTAGGGTGAATCCGTCAGGCCCCATTGCTTTGTCCACCTTGAGTTTTAGAAGTTCTTTCAGTACTCTTTCTTCTTTAAATGGACTGGTATCAACCCCACTATCCAGAGTGCTTCTACTGTTTGGTTTGGTAACTCCTCCTCTTCTTCTTTTGTGAATACTGAGCAAAGTATTCATTCATTATCTCTGCCTTTTCACTGTCTCCCTCTGCCCACCTCCCCTCTCCTTTACTAATCTTCCTATCCCTCCCTTAACCTTTCTATGTTCCCTAATGTACCTATAAAAGTTTTATTCCCCTTCTTAACTGAGTTGGCTATCCTTTCCTCGGTTTGGGCCTTTGCTTTTCTGACTGCCTTCCCACTTCTTTCTGCTTTAATTGATACAGTTCCTGTCGTGTCTCTGTCTGTGATTCCTTATACTTTTGAATGCAGCCTTTTTCTCCTTAACCTTCCCTGACACTTCTTTTGAGAGCCATAGTGGTTTTTATTCCACTTTGTTTTCTTTATTTGTTTCACACAAAGGCTTGTTGCCTCCATGATGGCAGTTTTGATTTTCTCCATTGTTCTTCCACCCTCCTTTCTGGCCATTTGCTAATGCATTCCTCAGGTATTCACCATTTGCCAAAGTCAGCCCTTCTAAAGTCCAGTATCCTTGTATTTGCATGGCTTGTCTCCATGGTTGTATTTATTAGTGAAGCACACTGTGCAGTGGTCGCTTGTTCCCCAGGTGTCTACTGACTTCTAAGTTTGTGATCCTCTCTCCATTTGAGAGTACCAGGTCTAATGTTGCTCCCTCCCGAGTGGGTTCCACCATTAGCTGTCTAAGGCATGCACCCTGTAGGGCATCGAGAATGACCCTGCTCTTGGATGTGGCTGCATTCCATGTTGCCCAGTTAACATCTGGCATATTCAGGTCCCCCATCAACAGTATCTCCCCTTTTTCAGCCATTTTGAGAATGCCCTCTATCATTTTCTTGTCCATTTCCTTCCCTTGAGACGGGGGTCTGTATACAACCCCTGTGCGGATTGTGATGCCATTCCCTGTCTCCAATGTGACCCAGAGTTCCTCTTGTCCTCCCCCTTTACCTTTTAGTTCTGTTACTTTGATCCCTTCCCTTATGTAGAGAGCTACTCCACCTCCTCTTTTACCCTCCCTGTCCCTTCTATAGATTGTGTACCCTGGTATGTTGACATCCCAGTCATGGTTCTCCGTGTACCATGTTTCTGTGACTGCCACAATATCCAAGTGTTCCACTTCCATCAGGGCAACTAGCTCTGGAAGCTTGTTTCCCAGACTACGGGCATTGGTACTCATTGCTCTCCATTTAATGTTGGCTTTATCCTTTTACCCCATCCCTGCTCTTTGCCCTTGTCCATTTTCCATTTCCCCTGTCCTGTCCTCTGTCAAGCTCTGTACCTCAGTGTTTACCCTACTACCTGCCATGCTGCGGGGGCTTGAACTTTCCTGTTTCCTATCAGCACCTCCCCTTGGCTAGTTTAAAAGCTTGCCAGGAAGCCTTTAAACCTGTCACCTAGGAGCGTGTTTCCCTTCCTGGACAGATGCAGACCATCATGCCAGTATAGACCTTCATCTCTCCAGGTGGACCCCCAGTCCTCAATGAAGCCAAAGCCCTGTGCTCTGCACCAGTTTTGCAACCATTCATTAAACCGCATGGTGTGCAGTACCCTAGCCTCACCCCTGCCATGGACTGGCAGCACCTCTGAGAAGGTTACCGTGCTTGCTACCTGTCTGAGGCCCCTCCCCAACTCCACAAATTCATCCTGCACTGCACTGATCTCCTGCCTAGCTAGGTCATTTGTCCTGAGGTGGACTATGATATCTAGTTTCCTCTCCTGTGATGCTGCTTCTGCAATCCTGAGGATTCGCTTCCTGTCCCTCCAAGCCATGGCACCAGGCAGGCACCTTACTTCCCTCTCCTCTACCTTCCCCAGGTCTACACCCCTAACAGTTGAGTCCCCTATCAGAAGCTGTTTCTTTTCCTTGTGTTGTCCCTTGCCACTCTTTTGTGGGTCTCCCTTGTGGATGTCCCCAGCATTCTTCTTGGTCTCCAATGAGGGTGTCATCATAGAGGAACCTTGATTTGCCAGACGACATATGATTTGTGTAGAGGTGCAGCTCGGGACTACACCTCTGTTCCACCACCCTCACCCTCCAGAACCTACTGTGGTCCATCTGCTCTTCACACATGGCAACCTCTGAGGCAGTGGTTGTGGAACTGGTGCTCTTTGGGTGGGGAGTCCTCCTTAGTCCTTGCCAGTTCAGCCTGGGTGGGCAACCTCCTCCCTCAGAGCTGACAGTTGCCTGCAAATAGGGCAGCAACGCAGGTTCCAGAATGTCTCCCAGAAAATTGCTGCCCCACAGCCAGTGCATTGCACCACTCCCCACATGTCCCTCGTCCTTATAATATACAATGAGTAATATACAATTTTTTTTTTTTTTTGGTGTGTATACTTACGCTTTATGCACTGTGCTGGGTAATTAAGAATATGACAGTTCTTATATAGTTTGCAAAAAACTTTGTTGATGCATCAGTTAGGGTTAAAGCAACAAAAGTAGTGAAATATGGTATTAGGCTTTCTAACCCTAATACCCCATCCCCACCCTGCACAGACCAAGAGGTGTTGGGGGTGGCATTGGATTTGTCAGACCTAATGCTCACCTCGTTCCATTAGAAAATAATCTGTGTGTGTGTACAGTATAGGAGAATGGCATGAGCATTAGGGATGACAACCTCAATGCCACTTCCGATGCCTCTTGGTCCGTACAGGGTGGGAGTGGGGTGTTAGGGTTGGAAACCCTCATGCCACATTTCACTTTGTCGCTTTAATGAAGCTTTGTGCTAACAAAGTGTTTTGCAACATGTGTGTGTGTGTGTGTGTGTGTATATATATATATATATATATATATACTATATATATATATATATATATATATATAAGATGGGGCTAGGGTTAACATATCTGTGTTGGATCTGGTCAATGTACATTTCCACGGGGCAGCCAGCTGACTAGCTACATGTAACAAGTTAAGTGCTGTACAACTTGTTGGGGAAGACGATAATATCAACATTGATCTTTATTGCACTGCTGTACATGGCTTTACCCCTCATTATGCAGCTGCTGAAAAGCAGTATGAGAGACAGCAGAGGAAGTTGAAGTGGACAAGGCTGCAGCCTCCTCCCTCAATTTTGTGATTTCAGACAAGTGCCTGGTCTCTCGCTGTGGCTGAACCAAATCCCTCCCCTGGGGCAATGCTTGCCCCCAGTGTTCCCTCCATCACACTTGTTTGAGTCATTATGGCTTTACTCCCAGGGAAGAAATTGTTAGTGGTGTTGGGAGCTTCTTAAGGGCAGAGCGGTAGGCACAAACAAAAGAACTGCCTTGCTGTTTCTTGAACCTGTTAAGTACTGCACTTAAGAGGTTCCCAAAACAGCAAGGCAGTTCTTTTGTTTTGCGTGATAGGAGCTGGGTTGTGCCAGAGTCTGCGGAGCTTTAAAGGCACTTAAGTGAAAAAAGAGTGAGTGCCTTAAGACTTTTCATCTTCACTTGAATGCAGCAACTCAGTAAAATGGCAATCTTGTTGGGATAGAAAAAGTGAGGGGGTGACCACCACCTGATTGTGACACTAGAGGTTGGCATTATTTTTTGCTACTAACCTGACTCAGCATAAAAAATGCAAAACTTATGTGGGCCATGAATGATTTAGAGGCAAAATCAGGGGCTTGAACCACAAGTGTGCTTTGTAACAGTAGGCACGATGTAACAAAACAAATTATGTGCACTGTGACATCTATACTTACCATTTAAAGTGAACACTAGCCACATAACAGGTGGTTTCCCCTTATGTCTAAGGGTTTCCCAGAACTGCAGGGAACTACAATGACAGCAATGCTGTATTTACATGCAGTTCTTGGGTTAGTGAAAGGCAGGGAGTTACATGGCAGCTGCATGTACAGTATCGGACCATTCGTGCCCATAGTGAGTGATGATGGAGGTTCTGTTTCAGATTGATTGCCTGTCATATTTTGCCCTCCTCTTGTCTCTGTCTGCACTCACTACTGAGGAGCCCCAGTGATATGCTGGAGACAATGAACAGTCACATGACATGCCCTGTAAGTATTTACCATACCATGACAAACAAAAATGGTTTTCCTGGACCCCGATAAAGGGAAACAATTTTGAAAAAAAAAAACTATGAGAGTCAGGATAAATGCCCAGTTACTGTAGTTGGCCACTGCCCCGTGCAAATTCTATGCCAAGGTGTCCCTTTACACGTACAGTATGTTAGCTCATAAGTAACTTTTCAAAACTAAAGGAGTCCTTTATCCATCTTGCAGACTCACTTTTAAGAAAGACTGGCTGCTTCTGCATATCATGTATTTCTTGCTGCATTCAGTCAGACATAATGCACCACCAGACTGTGACTGTTAATTTGCTATATGTAATTGTGCAAGTAAGAGCAGACAAAGAAAACAGTGCAGCGAGGGGGGGGGGAGAGAGAGATAACAGTGCAGCAGGGAGAGGGGAAGGGAGAAGAAAGAAACACATTGTAGTGAATGGGAGGATGCAGACTTATTTTCAGGAAGCTATGCTTCAATTCCACTCCCTCATAGCAACACAGCTGTGCTACATTAGGAATTCCAGTCAGACCCCTTCTTCTGATAGCAATATGTTAGCACAGTGTCATGATGCGGTGCAGCCTGAAAGAGGACAAAATACAATGAAAACAAAAAAAATCAGAATGTGTGTCTATCTCGGCATGTGTGATGAGGATGTTATATTCTACCTAGAAACAGGGCACTGTATGACAAGAAGGAAGGACAATACTATAAAAATCAATAAAAAAAAATTTTTAAAAAGAAAAATCTTTACATTTTTTTTACTTTCTACCAATTTTATAATCGCAATAATCCACTCCAGAATGTGGGTTATGATGGTATTTCCCACTTCAGGTGTGAATTTGTTTACTTGGCATGTGGCCTTGTGACCAGACCACACCAAGCAAGGGTAAATCCCAGCATAACCCACATCTTGTCATGGATTATTGCTTAAATAGGCAGGGAAGGGGGCGGATGGAGATTAAGTCTGGCATAGTCTGATTATGTTAGTGGGAGGCATAGCATGCTTGAGCAGTTGGGGGCCGGGTGGATTAGTGAGTGAGACTGTTAAAAAAACTTTATTGGCATAAGTAGAAGATGGAGCAGGTAGCGGACAACAAGGAATGTGGAGACATGCTGTAGCTTAAGAGAGCAGCAGTACAGAGAGCAGAGAAAATGTGCATTGGACGTTAGAGGCCCTTTTAAGGTAGGATCAAAAGAACTAACTGTTGGAAAAAGGAGTTTTAATGTTTTATTTTATTATGCTAGGTATGTGTGAGGTGGGGTGTGATTAAAATTGGTTGATTTGTTATTTTTTAACTACGGGAAAGTGGGAGGTTATATGGTTTTACCTTGGAAACATAGCTGCTAGAAATGTTTCTTTTTAAAATGTCTGGGAGGCTGGATATCTAGGTGTGCTGTGTCCTGAATCCCTAAAGAAATCACAAACTAATGGTCTGCTCCATGTAAGGACTCAGGTCCGAGACTTAGTCAATCAGGATGCAGCATTTTTCCTACCCATTTTATAACCTGAAATAGCGCTCATGCTCTCACTGAGCACCACATACTGGATACATTCTCTAGGAGACATGCAGGTTTTGGGTTAGCAGTACTTTAGGGGTTAGCATTGTAACATAGTAATTAAAGGTGAGAAGGGACTCTAGGTCTGTCATGTCAGCACCCTGCTCTATATGCAAAATCAGCAGTAGAAGGAAGGCACCACTCGCACTGGAGATAAATCCATACACTTTTATTAAATAAGATATAAAAGGTCCTTGTGGTAACACAGCACAGGTACTGACACTACCAGCCACCAACAACAAGGTAACACAGGTTTTTACAGAGGCCAGGAGATGATTTGACCCAAATCTCTTTTACTTTAAAGTTATTCCTTTAAGATCTCTCTGCACTGCCTACTCTGGGTGTTGGATGCCCCTCGGGGGAGGGGTGTTAACCAACAACACTTGATCCCAATAAAGTGACAGAGATGGAGGGAGCCGGAGGTGCTTGTTAGGGCCAATGACTAAAATGCAGAATCTGTGTATAAAGTTGAATGTAAGCCTTTTTCTTTTTGCTGAAGTAAAGCTGAATTTTAATTTAACCTGAACTGGTGTCTGGAGTTTTCTATCACGTGTTCCCTAAAAAGCCACCAGTTTGCTACCCTGCAACACAGGGTTGGCTTTAGTGGTGGGACTGAATATCCCCTTGCCCAAATAGGGGTAAGTTGGACTCAGACAAAGTACTCAAATGGCTGGCAGAGCAACAAGCCCAGATGTAAAGGGACTGAATGGCTAAGCAGCATAGAAACATAGAAGCTGTCGACAGAAAAGGACTTCATGGCCCACCCAGTCTGCCCTAAGTCCCTTCCTATTGAGCTGCTGCAGACCCTAATTGATCTCTGGCCTAGCCCCCCTATGCCCTGTTACTAAGGTCCCCTTGTGCCTATCCCATGCATGTTTGAAACCTGTTACTGTTTTGGTACCTACCATCTCTGCTGGGAGGCTGTTCCAGTTGTCCACCATCCTTCCTGTAAATGAGTATTTGCTCACATCTCCTCTAAGTCTCCCCCTTCCAGCTTCATATTGTGCCCCCCTTGTCTTGAGTATCTCTTTCTGTGCAAAATACTACTCTCCTGTACCTTATTGATACCCTTGAGGTATTCAATGTTTCTAGTATGTCTCCCCTTTTCCTCCAGAGAATACATATTTAATTCCCTGAGTCTTTCCTCGTAGGACTTCTGTTGCAGGCCATGCACCATTTTGGTTGCCCTTCTCTGTACTGCCTCCACCTGATCTATGTCCTTCTTGAGATAGACACAGTACTCCAGGTGGGGCCTCACCACTGATTTGTTCTGGGGTAACAATACCTCCCTCTTCCTGCTGGCGATATCCCTCCTTATGCACCCCAGCATTATATTTGCCCTTCCCACTGCCTTATCACGCTGCTTTGCTACCTTCAGGTCATCAGGGACGATGACCCGCAGATCTCTTCCCTGATTTGTGGTTGATAACACCTCCCCCTCAACTGATATGTTGCCCTTCGGTTTCTGTGCCCCATGTACATAATTTTGCTCTTTTTGGCATTGAAGCCCAGTAGTCATACCCTTGGCAAGTCTCCTAGCTTTTTCAGATCTTCCATCACTTTTTCCACACACACACTCATGTGTTCATTTTGTTGCAGATTTTTTGGTTATCTGCTAACAGGCATACCTTTCCTCCAGCCCCTCTGTGATGTCACTAATAAAGACATTGAAGAGGACTGGCCCCAGTACTGACCCCTGAGGCACCTCACTGGTTACCTTACCTTCTTCTAGACAAACTCCACTTACCACTGCCCTCTGAGTTTTGTTACTTAGCCAACTTCGTACCCATGTTACTATCTTTAGTCCTATCCCCAGGCTGCCCAGCTTGTTTATTAGCCTTTTGTGTGGAACGGTGTTGAAGGCCTAACTGAAATCCAGGTAGGCCACATCCACTGCCCTTACTGATCCACCTCTCTGGTAACTCAGTCAAAGAACTCTATTAGGTTTGTTTGTCAAGATCTCCCCCCTGTGAACCCATGCTGCCTCAGATCCTGCAAACCACTGGTTATTAGGTATTATGAAATGGGCATAAAAAATACAACACTGTGATTGGTCAATTGTACTTGTTACCAGGGCCGATATCCCAGCACAACATCATACTGGCACTTGAGTGATCTCATCACTGAATCACCCCTCCTATCAAAACTGATCATTCTGTTTTGACGGCCATTGTTTTTCCTTACAGAAAAAGAAAAATGGTAACAAACTTTGAACTATTTGCTGACATCCTAAATGAATCACAGCAAGATTCAACTCAAGAAAATGAAACTGACAATCAGCAACAGCATTTAGTAACCTTGGTAACTGTAAATGAAGCAGCATCTGAGGTGATCTATCATACCAATGCTTCTGAAAGTGAGCTGTCAAATCTAGAGCTGACAAGAAGTGAAGTTAACACTATAAGGCAGACAGACAACCTGGGCCATGAATCAAGTAAGTGACTGGCAGAGAGAAATAAAATATAGCTGAACTTTGAAACAATTGAAAAAGAGCAGTTGAACACTGTACTACAACAACTGTCTGGAACCATCAGGAATAGTAGTGGGGACATGTATAGTGTGTTATTCTACGTGTCTCTACGAGCTGGAATAAATAGACACATAAACAATCCACCTCTCAGCCGTGGCTTTAATATCATGCAGGATACTGACTTCACTACAGCAAATCACATATTTCTTGTATCCTTAAAACTCTAAGATGGCAAGGGAAGGACAAGGCAAGCCATCACCCCCCCATACCGGCACAGTTACTTCACAAAATTAGACATAGCAATTCTCTAAACATCAACATTCCACTGGGACTAGTGCGCCAAGTCTGGATCGACGTGCAGCTTTTCTTTGCCTGCCGCGGCAGAGAAGGGCTCCGATCACTTAAGCCAAGAAGTTTTTAAATACTGACAGATGAAAATGGCCTCCGTTACTGCACTATGGGCTTGATATTCAAACTTTGCCCCGAGGCTAAATTAGCACTGCCCGGGCATGCTAAATTAGCCTGGACCCAATAGCCCGCTATGTTCAAAAGGGATAGCCCTGTGCTAAATCTGCTGAATATAGTGTGCTAAGGAAGCCGGGCAAACTGGGCTGGGAGTGCAGTGCAAAAATAATTCGGGAAATAAGGCAGCTCTGAACATAGGAACTAGGAAGTGCAAACCACAACAGTAGCCCAGTGCACAGCGACATGAAGGAAGGTAGAGGTGAACCATGTGGGCAATGTGTGTGCTAGCAAAGGAGTGGATTCAATAAAGCTGCAAGCACCAGCACGTGAAATTCTGCAGAAATGTACCATGTTTCCAAAACATTTGCGTGACGCATACACATTTGCGCAGGTATTGCGTGGAGCTAAGCCGTTTGCCCAGTGCTATCATGTTTGCCCATGGCAAAAATTTGCTATATTCAAAAGTGACATGCAAATGAGCCTACTTTGGCAGTCTGTGAGCAAACATCAAGATTAGCATCTCATTATGTCCTGATTTGCATGCAGTGTGCCCAGTGCTATTGCAGGGTCCCAAAGCTCCACCTGTTGGTCAGTCTGGAGGTACAGGGGCTGGCTGGGTCTGCCCACAGCTCCACCTGTAGGTCAGTCTGGAAGTGCACGGTGGTAGCTGCAGGCTACATCTGTACAGAACCGCATAGACTATTGTGCCCCAGGGGACTACACAGCACAGGCAAAGGTGGTGGTGCTGCATGCAATAGTCAAACGGTAGTTCCTGCTACAGTGCACAGCAGACACTACAGTAACAGGGGGACCAGTAGTGTGAGGGACACAGCAATGCCTGTGGTGTGTAGGGCATCAATGAGTGCTGCACTTTACACAGTGACAGGTCCATCTTGCAGGTGTGTACTGACGGTGGATATTACTGTTATGCTGTTGTGTGACCCACAGACGCTGCACCACTGGCATGGGATACTCATAGTGACATATACATGGTTAGCTGTGTGTGCTGTGGTGTCTGTACAGATGTGTGGTATGTGGCTGGGGGGGCACATACCATCAGACAGGCACACTGGTGTTGGGTTATTCCCAACATTGGACCATTTGCACTGCGTGGCTTGTCCCAGCCTAATGGCAGCACCCAGTATGTGGTGCAGACTGGCCACCTGTACACCCTTCCCTCAACACTCTCCACACCCCCAGTGCAGTATGTGTGTGCTGGATTCTGTTAGTGTCCACCGAAGAGTGGTCTGCAGGTGTGTGCTGTATGGACACACTGCCATGGTGTCCACTAGGCGCCGGGTCACTACTTACTGCCTGGCATGGCTGGGACCGGTGGCAGATGATGACATCATAGGAGGTACCATCCATGTGCAGCATGTTACTTCCATGTCTGGTTTCTTTCTATGTTTAATATTTACTGATTAGGGTCGTGCAAATCCACAAAGTCATGCAAAGGTTTGCCCAGAGTTAAGACTACCTTTTCCTGGGCAGTAATTTCCACCACACAAAGTGTTGCGCTAAATCATGCAAAAATTCTTTGCACGGCGCTAATGTGCTGAATATAGCACTGCGCCTGTATTCATGTACACACCCCCTTGGTTTGCCCTTTGCATACAATATACCTTTGCCCGGTGCTAATGCAGTTTGCCCACGCTATTTGACCTTTTAAATATAGCAGACCCGTGCAAACCCAGCGCTAACCCTGCGCAAACGGTTTGCGCCCAGTGCAAAGTTTTGAATATCTGGCCCTATGTCTTTTAATGAGGGTACAAAAAAATCACGCTGATCCCCATGAGTATGTGCCAGAATTACTGAACAACCCACTCTGTCCCATCAAATCACCGTTACTGTACTTGAACAAAATACCGAGTGATGCGCCTGCCTTTTATCTGCACCCCCGGTGCATCCCCGACTCACTGTTTGCCTCCAAACAGGTGTGGTACACAAAAGAAATTATGGGTAAAAACTACCTAGCCACAATGCTAACCCACATTTGCAAGCCAGCAAATGTACCCACCTTCACCAACCATAGCCTCCGCAACACCGCCGTTCAACTCCTCTTTGCAGCCGGGCTGGAATCCAGACAAATCATGTCTGTCACCGGACACCATTCTGAATCTTCTGTGCATAGTTACTGGTCTCCCAGCTTAGAAGACTGCTGACTCTGGTCAGAAATTCTTCCTGGCCAACATGCATCCCGTGCCGAAATACTGCAGCAACCCTCCAAGGCACAGTGATTCTCCATCACACAGCACAAACCTCCATCTTGTGACCTGCCCTTGACATCGACATCTACATTTTGTGCTGAGGAACTCCTGGGAAATCTGGTGACAACAGGAACTGAACCCATGACTCCTCGTAACTTCCTGTTTCTGCCTACCTGCTCGTTTGAACGGAGCTCACTTCAGTTCCACTCATCCAAGGTGAATCCTCCACCACAACCAGACCTGAGCCCCAAAGTGTCCGTGAGTCCCGAAGTCACTCTCACTCTGTACACAGCTGCTGAAAACAGTAAGTGCTCCGTAACAGAATCGGCTCAACCTGCAGTCCCATTTGAGCGCTACATGAACACTGGGACTTTGCATGGGAATGTATATAACCGGCCTTAAAATGAATGTATGCCTTAAAAATCAAAACAGCACCTAGCTGTACTTCTGAAATGTAATGCTTTCAGTGTTCTTGCAAAAAAAAGTGACAAGCTGCACCTGGTTTTGATTGTGAATGGGTACTGATGCTGTAACAGCTCTTTCATTTAACAGTTTAACTGTCATAGTTATTAACAGTTGAAGTACTGTATTTATTGCCAAATGTTTTTAGAGTTAAGTATTGCATTTATTAAAGCAACAGTTTTAAACAGAAAAATATTTTAATGCTCCAATAAAATGCTGCCTGTGCAGTGTGTTAGATAGGGACTATTTTATGTATGTTTGAAAGATATGTTTACCAAATTCTGGATAAAACTTTTGAAACCAACAAACTAGTTGCTCTTTATTTCAAACAGTTTTGTTAATACAGTGCCCACTTCATAATCTTAATAAGGCACTCGGGGAGGGGGGCATTGTGGTGTGATAACGACCCTTCTCAGGTGGTGGAAGCACTCCGACTTCAGCATCATGCTTCAACCTACCTGAAGCAGGCCATTATCCCACCACAACACCCCTCCACCTCTGCCTTATTGCTTAATTCCTCAATCCTTTCTTTTAGCAGTGTTTCCATTACCTTGCCCACTACCGAGGTTAGGCATACAGGTCAGTAGTTTCCTGCCTCCTCCCTATTTCCACTTTTTTGTAGTGGGACCACATCCAACCTCCTCCAGTCCTCTGGAATTTCCTCCATATCCAATGATAGATTGAACAGGGACATTAGAGGTGCAGGCAGTTCCTCCTTTAGTTCCTTCAGTATTCTGGCGTGAACCCCATCTGGCCCCATTGCCTTGTCTACCTTTAGCTTTGCTAGTTCCCCGAGGTGGGGGTCCTACAGCAGTCAGTTAATGATCAGTTAAAGACTAATGATCAGCTAAAGACTGCTTAGACCTGGTCAGAATAACTGAAGAGAGTTACTGATAGGTTTCATGGTTGGAACGCGACCTAGAGTGATGGCACAACAATTACAAGACTTGGCTACTCCGTGGTTAAAGCCAAGCATAACAGCAGACTGAGAGAGACCAGCAGCTAGCTCAGAGAGGCCAACAACTCATGCAACAGATACAGATACAAAGAGACTGGATGCCGTAGCAAGCGCAGTTGCAGGCCCAGAGAGATCAGCAGCAAGTACATCAGCAGATGCAGAGAGAACAGCAACAGCAGGAGTTTATGAAGCAGTTGCTGCAAGGGTAGAAAGGAACTGTGCCATGGCTACAGGTCACAGGGAATCCAGCCATAGGACCCAACCCCGTGCTAACAAAAATGAATACTGAGGATAACCCAGAGGTCTACGTTCTGATTTTCGAGAGTTCTCAGTACCACTACCTGGATGTGAGAATGTTGGGCCAGTTGCATTGCACCATACCTGGCTGGAGACACCCAAGCTGCATACAGAAGCCCAGCTGAAGCTGCTGCCAGTGACTATGATCAGCTAAAGACTGCTATCTTTGACCTGGTTGGAATAACTGAAGAGAGTTACTGATGTGTTTCAAGGTTGGAACATGACCTAGAGTGCTGACACAAAAATTACAAGACTTGGCTACTTCATGGTTAAAGCTAGAGGTATGTACTGATTGTACTTCAGCAGTACCAGATTTTGCCACATTAAGTCCATGACTGGGTAAGCTGACATGAACAGACCATTCTGGCCATAACAGTGAAAATCATGGCACATTACCTGGAGGCTGAAAGACCAAAGGCCGCTAAGAAGAATAAGACCCATGATGAACCTTGGGCAGTGACCAGAGGAGAAGATAACCCCAGAAGGGGGCAGAAATGATATGGGGGGCATATTAGTATGGGTAAGTGGTCACATGGTAAAATATTACTTACCCCTCCATTCCAAAAAGGCATATTCTCAAGGCCTGGTGTAATTTCCCCAGTCCCAAGACCCCAATGTCTGATGACCCAAATGGGGGGGGGGGATAGGTCACTGACTTTAAAGTAACAGTGTATGGTTCCATTGTGGTGAAATTAGATATATCAGTAAGCTCTGTGATTGCATGGACTGTGGCTTTGCAGAATGCATGGCTACAGCCCATGCACATGAATCCCAAGCCAAAAACCCATATACAGTTCCAGTGCAAGTGGGGAATCAAACAGTTATGGCTCTGGTGGATTCATGCTGTTGGCAGACATTTGTTAAAGAATCAGTGGTAGAACCCAACCTAGAGAAGAGATCCTATAAATATTGCTTGTGTGCATGGGGATATCTGTAGATACCCTGTAGCCTCAGTATGGTGAAAAGTAGACAACTGGGCAGGAATAACAAAGTTTGAAAATTCCAGACCCTTACCTTTGTCAGTAGTCTTGAGTTGAGACAGGGAAGATTTTCATACCCACCTGCAAAGTATTCCTGAAAGGGCAATGCCTACAGGAGACCACACCGTTGGAGGGAGTAGGATGCTTATTCCCCTTTACTGAAAGAGCAGAACCAAACCACACAAAAACACGTATCCTGGATTTTAGGGGGGCAAACTTTGAGAAAATGGGGAGATACTTGAAAGAGGCATTAAGGGGAATGGGGCAGGAATCAGGGGTTGAGGAACAGTGGGAAGTATTTAAAATGGGGATTACAAGAGCAACAGAATTATGTATTAAGCAGGTTAGCAAGAGGAAAAGGAAGAGGAGACCATTATGGTTTTCCAAAGAGGTAGCAAAGAAAGTGAAAGCCAAAAGATTGCATTCAGGCAATACAAAGACACAGGCAGAAGGGTAGGAGAAGTACCAGGAGAAGCAAAGGGAGGCAGGAGGTCAGTAAGGGAAGCCAAAGCTCAGACAGAAGAACACATTGCAAAATCAGTGGGTAGAGGGGACAAAACCTTTTACAGGTACATAAGTGAAAAAAGAAAGGCAAAGGGAGGGATAGTGAGACTGAAGGGGGAGGATGGGGGCTGTGTGGAGGATGACAACAGTAAAGCTGACATATTTAACAGGTATTTCTGCTCAGTCTTTACTGAGGAAGAGGAGGGTAATGGGTCTGAATGGAGTACAAGGGGTGAGAATGGTGCAGAAATGGACACAAGTCCCTTTACACGAAAAGGGTCCTGAAGGAACTGGAGTAATAAGAGTGATAAAGCAATGGGGCCAGATGGGGTGCACCCAGGGTCCTTAAAGAACTAAGAGCGGTGGTGGCTGAACCTCTTGCTATCCTGTTTAGCCGATCACTAGAAACAGGGAGGTACCCAAAGACTGGAGGATAGCAGATGTAGTCCCCTTATACAAAAGTGAGAACAAAGAGGGAGGGAACTACAGACCAGTCAGCCTCACCTCGGTAGTGGGGAAGATCATGGAAGCACTACTGAAGGAGAGATTGTGGGAACATCTGGTTGTCAATGGACTACAGGACCCAAGGCAGCATGGTTTCACCAGGGGAAGGTCATGTCAGACCAACCTCATTGAATTTTTGACTGGGTGACTAGGGAGGTGGATCAGGAGGGCAGTGGACATGGCCTATCTGGACTTCAGCAAGGCCTTTGACACTGTGCCACATAGAAAACTATTGCACAAACTGGGGAATATGGGTGTGGGCAGGACAGTAGTGCGGTGGGTAGGTAACTGGCTGGGCAGCAGGACACAGAGGGTGGTGGTAAATGGCTGTCACTCCACAGAGGAAGAGTGACCAGTGGGGTACCACAGGGATCAGTGCTGGGACGGTACTATTCAATATCTTCATCAGTGACATTGCCAGGACCTAGAAGGCAGAATTTCACTGTTCGCTGATGACACAAAGCTCTGTAACAGAGTAGACACACCAGAGGTGTAGATAGAATGGAAGGGACCTGCAGAAACTTGAAGAATGGTCAGGGTTTGGCAGTTGAAATTCAATGCAAGGAAGTGCAAGATAATGCATTTGGGCACAAAACCCTGGCACAATATATCAGTTGGGGTGAGGATATAGCATGCACCAAGCAGGAAAGGGATCTTGGAGTTATCATCTCTGATGACCTCAAGGCAGGGAAACAGTGTGACAAGGCAGCAGGTAAAGCAAATAGGATGCTGGGATGCATAGGCAGGGCATCACCAGCAGGAAAAGGGAGGTCATAATTCCACTATACAAGACACTAGTGAGGCCACACCTGGAGTACACTGTGCAGTTCTGGAGACCTTACCTACATAAGGACATAGACAGGGTAGAAGGTTCAGAGGAGGGCAACAAAGATGGTGTGGATTGCATCACAAGTCCTATGAGGACAGGTTGAAGGCACTGAACATGTACTCCTGGAGGAGAGGAGGGAGAAAGGGATATGATAGAGACATACAAGTATCTTACAGGGAGGAACAGGGTGCAGGAATGCACTATTTTTAAGCGTAAAAAGATGTTCCAGGACTAGAGGGCATGGGATGAAGTTGGAGGGAGAGACGATTCAGAGGGAAACGTGAGGAAGAATTTCTTCACAGAACAGGTGGTGGACAAGTGGAACACCCTGCCAGAGGAAGTGGTGGGGCTGGAAACAATCACAGGATTTAAGAATGCATGGGATAGACATAAAGGAATTCTGGAGGTCAGGGGTAAGGGGCAACAGACTTCCTGGAAAACATAAACTGAACTTACAAACTTAAATGGGCAGACTGGGTGGGCCATAGGCCCTTATCTGCCGTCACTGTCTATGTATCTATGTATCTATGATTCTGAACTGTTTGGTCCAGAAGGGAAACCTAAGAAGTCCCAGGGATGGAAACAGAGAGAGAGAAAAGGAAGTGGTCCCTCTATCTGAGATTGTAGTGGCTGGTGACCACAAGAATGGGGACAAGACAATTCTTAGATATGTAAGTGAAAAGAGGAAGACCAGGGGTGGGATTGTAAGGTTAAAAAGGGAAGGGGTTGGGGGACTGTGCAGAGGGGGGCCAGGAAAAGGCAGACATCCTGAACAAATATTTCTGTTCAGTCTTCACAGAGGAAGGAGAAGGGGAAGGGCCACAGAAAAGTAATAAAAGCTTTGGAGGGAGGGAGGTGGACACTAGTCCTTTTTTGGAGGTGAGAGTACTGAATGGACTTGCTAATCTGAAGGTGGACAAAGCAGTGGGGCCAGATGGCAGTGCATCCAAGGGTATTGATGAAGCTCAGAGAAATTGCACCTCTGACAATCTAGTTTAATTGCTCACTGGAAGCACAAGTGGTTCCGGAGGACTATAGAAGGGCAGATGTAGTCACACTACACCAAAGTAGTAGCAGGGAGGAGGCTGGCAATTATTGGCCAGTCATCCTGATATTGGTGATGGGAAAATCAATGGAATCGCTGCTGAAGGAAAAGGTTGTGAAATATCTTGAATCCAGTGGGTTATAAGACCCAAGGTAGCATGGTTTCGCAGGGGAGAATTAATATCAAATGAATCTGATAGATTTCTGACTGGGTGACAAAGGATTTAGATCAGGGTGGAGTGGTAGATGCGGTGTACCTTGATTTGCATAAGGCTTTTAACACTGTTCCACATAGAAAACTAGTAAGCAAGTTAGCTAGCTTAGGAGTTGGTTCAAAAGTGGTAAACTGGAGAAGAAACTGGTTAGGGGATAGGCAACAGAGGGTAGTGGTAAACAGAGTTTACTCTGAGGAAGTGAGAATGACTAGTGGGGTGCCTCAGGGATCAGTGCTAGGACTAGTCCTCTTTAATGTCCTTATAAGTGACACTGCAGATGAGCTGCAAGGGAAGATCTGCCTCTTTATGGATGACACCAAAATCTGCAATAGGGTGGACACTCCTGGGAGGTGGAAAGGATGAGCAGAGACCTAAGAAAACTAGAGGCGTGGTCAAGTAATAGCAGCTGGGTTCAATGCACAAATGTGCCAAATAATGCACATGGGGCACAGAAACCCAAGGGGCAGAGTACAAAATTGGGAGAGTGATATAATGACCACAGCAGGAAAGATCGCAGATAATTATATCGGATGACCTAAAGGTGGTCAAGCAGTGCGACAAGGCAGTCAGTAAGGCTAGTGGGATGCTGGGATGCATAGGGAAGGATGTCACCAGCAGAAAGAAGGAGGTGGTGCTGCCCCTATGTAGAGCGCTGTTAAGACCCCACCTAGTGTACTCTGTCCAGTTTTGGAGACTGTGGCAATTTGGCCACTGATGTCATAATTTTCTCATATTTTTCTGTGATTTTGTTTATGTTTAAATTCCCCAAAAAAGGCCTGGAGATAAAGTTTGATAGAAGGATGCCCATATATTTTTTTAAAGTTACATGGGGAGGATGTGTATTTCAGAGTCTGGGAAAGGCTTGCTTAACAGGAAATGGAAGTTACATTTCAATAGAGGGATTGGAATTTCCTGGTACACTGATCAAAGGCAAAGGTGTCATAAATTGGCAGGACATAGAAGACATATCTTCTCTGGTCATAAAACTTTTACACTTCAAGGAGAAAATACTTTGAGAACAGGATCCAGGGAATATCCATTCTGGAAGCGTATTGTGAATCTCTTACAAGTGTCATAATTCATCTCCATTTAAAAGAGGTCAGGGAAGTACGGTACATCAAAGGCCAGCCAGGAAGTTGGGTGGGGGCGGATATACAAATTAATAATGTTAATTCATTTGCAACTTGGAATGAGCAAGGAAGACCCCTGCTGTCCTAAAGATAAGGCCACCAGCTAAACCAAAGAGTTTTATAGGCTGCAGAACCATGGGTATATAAGCCCTCTTAAAACAGAAGCTTACTGCATTTTGCAGAAGACCCTTTTCCTGACACACAGAGCTCAACTGCCAAGCATACACTGAGGACCAGTGGCTGCAAGAAGAACTGGGACTTGGAGACTCAGCAGAGAGAAAAAAAGTGACTTTGTAAACTTCATTTATTTTCTGGACTTTTGATTCTCCCCAGACAAGGCAGAAACTAGACAGTTAAATTTCACAGTACGTTTTGTATGTACATTTTTCCAACTTTGTTTTGTCATCCTGTAACCACATTTCGGTATCCTTTGTTTGTAAGTCTTGTATGATCATTATTTAAGTAATTAGTAAAAGCACTTGCTTTTAAAATATGACTGGGAGAGATTTTGTTGTGTGCGTGAAGGTGGGAAGGTTTATTCAAGTCTGTGACAAGCCTGTTTGAGTGCTAAGGTGCCGCCAAAGCTACCTAAGTCTAGGATCCTGGAAGGGAATCTGGGTGCCTAAGTAGGAGAAATACATAGGTCTCTGGAGGGGTCTGTGGAGTGTGAACCAGGCTCCTGCACCACCTGTGGAAGAAGACACAATCAGGGTTACGAGGGCAGCCCCAAAGAGTTCATAACGCCTGGGTCCTTCCCCCAGTGCTTTGGGCCCTCATGGCGAGTATTCAGTTGTGAAATCAGAGAGCACCCTAAATGGACACGAGGACAGTACCCTGTTCCCCTCTGTGATGAGCTGCACTTAGGGGATGGCACTGTGAGCTCAGTGGACTCAGCACTGAGGAGTAGGTTCATGACAGATCTGGCTGCATAGCAGTGGGATCCAAGGCCAGTGTA
Organism: Neoceratodus forsteri; assembly: GCA_016271365.2. Classification (NCBI taxonomy): domain Eukaryota; kingdom Metazoa; phylum Chordata; order Ceratodontiformes; family Ceratodontidae; genus Neoceratodus; species Neoceratodus forsteri. The sequence goes on along the minus strand of CM057456.1, from coordinate 1,110,549,989 downwards.
TCAGATTAATAAACTGTAAACAATCCACACACAAACAGAGAAGAGATCTGCAAAAAAAAAAGCAAAAAAAAAAAACAATTTGGTTACAGGATAAAGTTCTCTACCTTGCTTCTGTTTTCTTCGCGGTGTAAACTAGTGTAGTGGTAGTGTAGGGAAGAAAGATGACTTCCAAGTACAGTGACTACAGTGTAGAAGAACTGAAGCAGCTGTGTCAGGAGAGAAGGAGCCAGTATGAGGGGCGAAGCAAAAGAACCTCATTGGACTCTTGTGGTAGCTGATGACCAAGCAGTTGCCCAGAACCTCGAGTCACAGCCAGTGACTGAAAGGGACCAGACCTTGGGCATGGGGGTGCTAGGGAAGAGGATGGCGAGACCAGAGGGAATCCAGAGCCTCAGCACCAGGGGAAGGCCACCACAGAGCTAAAGCTGGAAGTTATCAGGCTGCAGCTGAAGATGAGGAAACTGGAGACTGCAGAAAAGTAACAGCAGAGGGAATTCAAGCAGAAAAAGTTCACTGCCCAGCAGCAGAGTGAATTAGAGCAGAGAAAGTTTGAAATGGAGATGCAGGGAGAGCAGCACCAGAGAGAATTTGAACTGGAGAGGCTGAAGCTTCAACCCCCAGTGCCAGGGCAGAAAAGTGGCGTGGGAGAACCTGAAATTCCAGGGCTGGTGTAGATATAAATTAAATTCCAAATTAATAACTGAATTTAAAGAGGGGGATCATATGGATGCATTTTTGAATTCGTTTGAAAAGGTCTGTATCCAGGCCAAGATACCCAAGGAGGCCTGGAGCTTTCAGCTATCCCCACTGCTTACTGGAAAGGGGCATGAGGCTCTAGGCCAAATGGACAATGAGACAGTAGAGACTATACAAAACTTAAAACTGCTTTACTTAAAAAGCATGAACTAACTCCTGAAGCCTACAGGGTTAAATTCTGTAAACTCCGAAAAAGCCCTGACATGAGCTTTGAGGAACTCACCACAAAGCAACATCAGTTTTTGAAATGTTGGTAGGAGGAGGTGGAAGCAAACTCTGTTGGGAAAATTGAGGTGGTTGTGTTATTAGAGCCTTCTATTGGGCTTGTCCAGCAGAGTTGAAAACCTAGCTAGAGGACCAAGGTCCAAAAACAGCACAGCAAGCTGCTGAGCTCTCGGATCACTATGCCAAGAGCAGGCCTGCTCTGAAAGGAAATGGGGAGCAGGTGCTGCAAGGCAAAAAGGGAAAAGCATGCTTTCAGGGCAGCTAAAACCCTCACTGCCTCTGCAAGAAGGGGGAAGCCCCAAGTTACCAAAAAGGGATTTCTTGGACAAAAGAAATGATGACTGTTGGTTTTGTAAGCAGCCAGGGCATCTCGCCAGATAGTGTCCTAAAAAGGTACCGAGTGGGCAAAGTGTCCCTCAAAAGGAGGTGGGTGAACTGTGTATCCCTGAAAGCATGCCTGTAAACATGAGGGAGCACATACACCCAGTTACCATAAATGGGGTGCAGACCCATGGGTTAAGGAACATGGGGGTGTCTTTTACCCTGGTAAAAGGGGATTTGGAGGGATTCACTGGGGAGGAGGAAACTCTGCCACTAGCTAGTGCTCTTCTGCATTGGGGTGAGACAGAAGAGATGGTGTAAAAAGTGGCAGTGGCAGACAACCTCATTGTGGATATGATTATAGGGAATAATCTACAGGAGGGGGAGGTGTGTGTGGTTACCTGCAGTCAGACAGTTAAGGCCGCTTGTAATTCCCTGAACCCCACAGAAGCCCCTGTGGAAAAGAACAGGAGGCTGGTTCCCCAGCCTGTGTCTTCTGAAAGGGAGAATAGTGAAAGGGAGGCTGGACTTCTCCTAGTAGCTGTTCACCCAATAGCTACAGAAGGTTACTCTGAGGAGGGAGGGGTAATAAATGGTCAGAAGGTCTGGGATGGCAGTGACACTGAATGTCCTGATGCTAGCGCTATGGACTCCAGCTTAGGAACTGAGGGGGACATGTCCCATACTCGGGAAAATGTGAAGATTTTTCAGCTGCTCAGAGGACTAACCCTCATTTGGAGAGGCTAAGGACTTGTGCAGAATCTGACGGGACACAGGGAGGTGACATCAGACATAGGATATTTTGGGACCAAGGACTGTTGTATACACAGGACGTGAGGACAGAGGGAGGGGTGATGGGCAGGCGGCTTGTCATTCCCCAGGGGTATCATGAGTGGTTGCTTAAGATCGCTTATGATATCCCCATGTCCAGACATCTGGGCATCGCTCGCACCATGCAGCAATTGATCCAAAATTTCTATTGGCCCAACTTCACCCAACAGGTGAAGGAATATTGTAGGTCTTGTCACTGGTGCCAACAGATAGGGAAGGCAGGTAGTAAAACCAAAGCTGCCCTAATTCCCTTGCCCATTGTGGTGGAGCCATTCCAGAGGGTAGGAATGGATATTGTGGGACCCTTGAATACCCCAAGCTCCTCTAGGAAAAAGTTAATCCTGATGGCGGTTGAGTATGCCACCCAATACCCAGAGGCGGTTGCGTCTCCTCAGTTAAGGCAGACAAAGTGTCAGATGCTTGCTAGGGATTTTCTCCCTTGTCAGGTTTCCATAGGAGGTTATCTCTGATCAAGAGGGTAACTTCCTGTCGGACCTGATGAAGTGTTTGTGGGAGAAGTGTGGGGTGGTGCAGAGACAAATGACACCTTGAACCATGTTCCTGCACTTGCGCTTAGGGGAGGGCACTGTGAGCTCACTGGATCCTGCCTCCAAGAGTGCATTCGTAACAGAGACCACAGCTCCGGAAGGACATAGACAAAGTGGAGGAGCTCCACAGGAGGGCAACTAAAATGATGTAGGGTCTGCATCAAAAGCCCTATGAGGAGAGATTAAAGGACTTCAGTATGTATACCCTAAAACAGAAGGGGGAGGGAGGGGGATATGATAAAGACCTTTAAATATCTCACAGTGCTAAATAAGGTACAGGAGAGAAGTTGTTTTCACAAAAAGAATGCTCAAGAACAAGAGGACATGCTACAAAGCTGGAGGGTGTAGATTCAGGAGAGATATGAGGAAGTACTTTTTCACAGAAAGAGTGGTGGATTCCTGGAACAGCCTTCCAGCGGAGGTCATGGGGTTGAAAACAGTGGTGGGGTTCAAGAATGCATGACACAGGCACAAGGGAATCTCAGTGAAAAGGAAAAGGGAGGGGAAAAAAAGCTGTAGATCAGGTGCTGCCTGCGGTAATAGTGTAGGTAGGGAGAAATGGTCACACTGGATGGGCCAAGTCGTCCTCATCTGCCATCAGATCCTGTGTTTCTATGTAACCTGGGTTCCAGGAAGGTCAGAACTGACTCAGATGAGGAAATGGCATCCACATCTACAGGAGGGGGGTCAGGCCAGATGTTTTTCAAAATCCAGCCAATTTCATTACTGAACAAATAGCTGACGAGTTGCTCAGGAACGCCTACCAGAACTTAGCTATGGCAAATGGTTTTAACTGGCAGATGAATAAAAGGAGAACATTTTCCAAGATTTGATCTAAAAGATGATATTTTATACAGGATAGAACCTGAAAAACAAACTGGGACTTACATTACCAGATATTACTTCCCTGGTCTGCAAGAAGGGAGGTACTGAGGCTGGTCCATACCATACCTATTTCAGGTCATCAGTAGGAGAAAACTGAGGAGTGCATACTTGCCCAGTTCTTCTGGCCAGGTATATGGAAGGAAGTAACAGATTTTTCTGCTTTCTCTCCTAAGTGTTGTTGGCTCCCAGAAGTACAGAAAAGGTGCCTTGGATTCCTGGTTTTTTTTTTCAATAAAGTTGTTTCTCTTCTGGTGGCTGGGAGTGGCTGTTCACCTCGTCCCACCTTCTCCGACTAGTGCCTACTGCCCCACGGACCTACCCAGTCTGGTGAGATCCATGGCTTACTTATTGTCTTGGGGCCGGAGGGCCACCCCCCAGCCCAAGTATCCAGGTCAGACCAGAAGTCCTGGTCAGCATCATGGGCCGGAGGTAGGCAGGCAGGGCTTCATTAAGCCCCAACCATCATTTTTTCCCACTTTCTGGCTGCCCAACCCTTCCACAAGACATTCTTGCATGAGGGTGGAGATACACATGCAGCACGCGCTTGCAGTTTCTCTCCCTTCATGCCACCCAAGCTGCAGTGTCATGAGGCCTCTACCTGGTGGCAGTCTATGGCCATGCCAACATGTCTCCCCACTCCAGGAGAGGAGAGAAGTCTATTGGCTGCTCGATCCTCTCTCGTCCCGGAAACCTGAGCTCATTCCCAAATTTGGATCACCGGCATGGCGAGAGGTAAGGCGCCCAGCACCTCAGCCCTCTGCACCACCGGGTCAGTTGCCACTTTGATTCCTATGCCTATCATAGACCGCCCATTTAAAAGAATTGAGGTTGATATGGTGGAACCCTTGATAAAAATACATCTGGATATTGGTATATAATGATTATTATGTGTTATTCCACTCATTAACCCAAGGCTATTTCCCACATTCCACTACAGACCGTTGAGTGGCCAAAGTATTGATGAAAGTGTTTTCCTGAGTTTGGCTGTCAAAGGAGATCCTAACTGATCAAGATACCACTTTTATGTCAGAACTTATGAGGGAGATATGTGCTTTACTGAAAGTTAACTCCATCTGGATATCAGTGCATCACCCTCACACTGATGGCTTAGTGGAATGTTTTAGTAATTTTTTAAGAGATATGGGGCCAGATATTCAAAGCTTTGTGTGGGGCCAAAAACATTTGCGCAGGTTTAGCACGGGTCTGCTATATTCAAAGGCCAAATAGCGTGGGCAAACCGCATTAGTGCTGGGCAAACCATAAATATATGCAAGGGGCAAAGTGAACATGAATACAGGCACAATGAGATATTCAGTGACCAGCGCCACACTAAGGTGCTTAGCGTGACTTAGCGCAACCCATAGCGTGGTACAAACTACCGCCCAGGAAAAGCTGGTCTTAACCCTGGGCAAACAGCTTCGCGTGACTTTGGTGCATTGCGTGGTGTTTGCACGGGATTTGCGCGGCTTGCGTGACCCTAACATAAGAGCATGACACTTGGAAAATGCCAGACATGGAGGACACATGCTGCTCACTGATGGCACCACCATGATGCCAACAGCTGCCACCAGTCCCAGTCAAGCACAGACAGTAAGGGGTGATCTGACCCACAGGGGACATCATGGTAGTGTGGCCATATAGCACACACCTGCAGACCATACGTCTGTGGTGCCTAACAGATGCCAGCACACACATGCAGCACTGTGGGCATGGTGGCCATTGAGGGGAAGGTGTACAGGTGGCCAGACCTCACCACAGCCCAGGTGTGGCCACAAGGCTGGGACACATCATGCAGTGCACATGGGCCAGTAGTGGGAATACGACACCATCTGTAGCCTGTCGGATCTTACATGCCCACCCAGCCACATACCTCACAACTATACAGATGCCATGGGTATTTCACTGTGTGCTTCCCATGCCACAGGTGCAGCATCTATGGATCACACAACAGTGTAACAGTACTGTCCACTGTCAGTACTTACCTGCAAGCTGAGCCTGTCACTGTGTACAGTGCAGTGGTCATCACTGTCCTATGTACCATAGGCATTGCTGTGTCCCTCACACCACCAGCCCCCTTGCTACTGTTGTGTCTGCTGTGCACTGTGGCATGACCTACAGTGTGACGGTTGCATGCAGCACCACCACCACCTGTGCCTATACTGTGTTGTCCCCTGGGGTACGTTATGCTATGCTATGCTGTACTGTTTACATGTAGCCTGCAGCTATCATCATGCACTGCCTGAGTGACCTACAGGTGGAGCTGCAGTCAGACCTGGCCAGCCCCTGTACTTCCAGACTGACCTACAGGTGGAGCTGTGGGACCCTGCAGTAATGCTGGGCAAACTGCATGCAAATCAGGGTATGATGAGATGCTAATGTGGCTGTTTGCCCAGAGACTATCTAAGTAGGCTCATTTGCATGTCACTTTTGAATATGGCAAAGTTTAGCACCGGGCTAATGTGTTTGCACTGGCCTAACAGCTTAGCTCCGCGCTAAAGGTTTGAGGAATAATATACAGCATAGATCACTGTTCTTTCCCATCTACTGCTGCCTGCAGCTGTACTGGGTCCACGCTTTTGCTGGCACACACATTGGCCACACAGTTCATCTCTACGTACGCTCACTTCGCTGTGCACTGTGTTGTTGTTGTGGTTTGCACTTCCTGGTTACTATATTCAGTGCTGTCTTATTCCAGGGCTACATTTGCCCTGCACTCCCAGCCCAGTTTGCACGGCCTCATTCCCATGCTATGTTCAGTAGCTGTTTGCCCCGGGCTATTCCTTTTGAATATAGCTTGCTTTGTGCTCCGGGCCACGTTTGCCCACTGGGCAGTGTTAACCTGGCTCGGGGCAAAGTTTTGAATATCTGGCTCAAGCTATGTAAATTTGTGTCAGCTAAGGTAAAATAAAAACTGAGATGAAGTGTTACTATTTTTAATGTTTTCCATTCAGGAGGTGCCACAGGCATCCACTGGGTTCTCACTCTTTGGATTGTTTTATGGGTGACAGCCTTGAGGGATGTTGAATTTTTTTTTGAAATAATAGTTTTTATTAATATTTTCAGTTTGAACAGTGCAACACCACATCATACAAATCAAAGTACATTTTCATGTAGAAGAGCATACAGAGTCTATGAACAAAGAACATATTATCCTTTTCTGTCCAATTCATTGCCATTTCCAAACCCCTAAGCATCATACAACATTTAAAATCCTATGTCCCATTAAACAGCCATTTGTTCTTTTAATATACTTCCCAAATTATACATGGAAAACTTTAATTGTCTGTTAGTTGCAAGTAAGAAAAGGGAGACAGGAGAAAGAAATAGAGAGGTGTAGAGAATAAAGGAAAGAATAAGATAAGAAGAAAAGTACGAAAAGAGTAAAAAAAAGGCATGCCTGAAATAATTGGGATTCTTAAAAGGGTCAGCCAAAGAAGCAGTGACAAAAGACCTACTGTTCTAACCGTATGATACTTACAGATCAGTGATCATTATCAGACCATCTCGGCCAAGGTCTGTAGAATGTCTTTATGTTCCTTATGAGCCGTGAAATGTAAAAGGGGCTAGCATTAAGGCTTGAATGTGTCTAAACTCGTTCTCAATTTTGCTGTAAGGTGCTCCATCTGCATGATTTTTAAGCAGGTGGAATACCGTAGTTGCTTGGTGGGCACAGTGGGGGATAATCAGCACTTGGAAAGGGCCTTCAAGGCCGCTGCTAATAACATATGGAACAAAAGAATTTGTGATTTTTGTCAGTGTTGCCCTGAGCATAAAACCAAGCAACCAAGTTTCCGGTGATGCTGGAAGTTGAGAATCAAAGATCTGATTAAAATTCAGTCGTATTTGGTCCCAATAGGATCTTATTTTGCCACAGGTCCAAAAAATATATATATATATATGAGACCCCACCTCACCACATTGTCTCCAACACAAATTAGTGCTTGATGTCTTTAGATGCTGTGTAATTGTAGGGGTCAGGAAAAACCTGGTCACTATCTTCCATTGAAATTCCCTCAACCATAAGGCAGCTGAGGTACTATGTACCCTGCCCAAACCATCGCCCAGTCCTCATCTTGTAACTTAATATCATCTTCCCTTTCCCATTTAGCAGCAGTATCTTGGGGGGCAGGGAGACTCCTGTGCCTCCATTCCCTGCACTAACCTAGCTATCAGTCCTCTATCAACCCCCTGTGCAACCAAAGATCTCACCGAGTCCATCATAGAATCTGTACTAATATCAAAATCCTGTCTGGGTAAATTATATTCATTACTTCCACACTCAGGAGGTGCTCCACCCTCGTTTGACCTCTTCTAAACCATCTGGTGAAACCCTTGTCTAAATGAAGTGGTGCAAAATCCAGACAGGCCCAAAGAGGAGTCGAGGGACCAATCCTCAATGGCATTTTCAATTTCCTGGAGATAGCTAGCCACACCTGCCTGACAACTGACCAGGGGTTATTAAAAGATACTTTAGAGAGCCCCCCTCATCCATGTACAGCAGATCTGAAACCCGTAACAGTGGAGTAGAGGTTCCCCCCATAAGGGTCCACATGGGTGGGTCCTCCATCTCATGGAATTTTGCCACTGCTCCTAACTGGGCTGCCCAGTAATATTTCTGAAAGTTCGGCATACCCAAACCCCCTACCGCCTTAGCTCTCAGCATATACTTAAGTACAAAGCAAAATAAAGTACATGTCAAATATGTCTATAAGGTGTCCGATTAGGAGGCCAGTTCAGTACAAGAATAACATGAGCTGATCTATGAAAATGTAACTCCAATAAATCACATAAGGTAAGCACATGTCCGCAGATGTCACTTCCCAAGAAATCCCCAGGATGAGGGCAGAACACTCTTTATCTCCTGGTTGTCTGGCACTGGCCCTTCAGTCTTATTATCATCTAACAAGCCCCATAATCACGTGCCTTCCTACAAGGATAAAATTTGTCCCCAAGAACTGGTAGTCATGGAAAAAAAAAAGTACTTGCGGATATTCCAGATCGCTGTCATTGCCCAAAAGTAAAAGTTCTGCTGCAGTTAAACCATGGAGGTTCCTCTATGCTGATGTTGCGCAGGGGGGAAGAGAGAGTAGGAGGGACATACTTTGAGGTGTTAGGGCAAAATCCCTCCCCTGGAAACCACTCTTTTCTGAGAAGTTCCAGTTGTGAATCATGCACTATGCCAGTCTGAAAAAGAACCCACTGAAAGAACACTTGGAGCTCAGCAAAAAGATTGGCCTCCTCCTCCTCCGAAAGGTCCCTTATTTACCAACAGGGACCAGGATTAGATTTCAGGTATAGAAACCACTTAGAGTATGTCATTTATTCATATGCTTCAGAAGTAGCCATTTCTTGATGTCAGCATGGAGAGGGAGTAATGTATCCACTCTTCATCTGCCTGTCTTCCTCGCCCCTGGGGCTAGTTGCTACAGCCTCTCCTCAATCTCCTGGTCAGCCAGTTCCTCACTGATATCTGGAACTGGAATGTTCAGGGCATTTCGTTTAGGTGCTGCCTGTAGGAGGGATTTGAACACTTGGATCCCCCTCAGTGTCCTGCAACCTGAGTCTAACAGGATAGTGCAAGAAAGCCTTGTAACCTTTTTCCCTGAGAGTCTTTACCACTGTCAGAACCTTTTTCTTTTTCACCATCATATGTAGGGGGAAGTCCTGATCAATGTAGACTCACTGGCTGTCAATGTTAAAGTTTTTCTTCTCCCAAGCAAGCGTAAGTATTTTCTCCTTGGTGGTGTATTTCAGGAATCTTACCAGGATAGCTCATGGAGGGGCTCCAGGTTTAGGTTTAGGGGTTAAAGTACGATGTGCTCTCGATTTCTAGAGTGAAGTTCTCTGGCAAGTCCAGCTCCTGATGCAGCCAGGAGTCGAGGAAAGAAGTCATGTCGGCCTGTTCTGAGCCCTCTGTAATGCCTGATGTGCGGATATTTTGCCTGCGTGCTCTTGCCTCCGCATCCTCTGCTCGAAAAGTAAGCTCTTTCTCCCACAGGTGTAGATAGGCTAATGAGTGCCTATACGCCATATGCTCATTTTGTATTGAGTCCAAGTGCATCTCCACTGCAGTTGTCCAGGCTACCTGCTTTTTAAAATCTGTCTGTTAGCCTGAAATGTTTGCATCGATTCTGTGCAGGACCTTGAGCATGCGGTTTCCATCCACTTTAGTAAATGTAGAGGTAGAGTTGGATTTGGAGCCAGAGCCTTCTTCATCGGCCGAAGCCGTCCGCATGGAGGAGCGTGACATGGCTGGGCTCACAGGCCTTGGAGCCAGCTGCCGCATAGATGTGCGATTTGAGGTGCCCATATCTTTTTTTTTTAGATTTTCCCATCTCCTAGACGCTACCCCAAGTTACAAACTATGTACTGAGGCACGGCTTGTTGTCGGATGGCTATGGATATGCCTGTTAAAACGATCTGGTAGGGAGAGTAGTGAGGTTAAGCTGCCATTCGAGGTTGCGCTGGAACCAGAAGTCCGGGATGTTGAATTTTATAAAAGAGATGTGGGAAGAACAGGAGCATAGTTCACTTAATATGTCCCTGTGTGTATTTCAAATTAGAGAGATTGGACACAGTTAGCAGATTTGCCAAAGAAACTCTAATAAAAGCACAGCAAACCCAGGAAGTGCACTATAACCGAAGGCCAGGCTACAGGAGTTCAAGCCAGGTGACAGAGTACTTCTTCTGTTACCTTACTCTGAGAATGAACTCCTGGTTAAATGGCAGGAACAATATGAGATTCTCAGAAAGGTGGGACTGGTTGATTATAAAGTCTTACAACCAGACAGGAAACAAAGAAAAATAAATGTACTATATTAATATGTTGAAACCCTGGAAAGACAGAAGATATTGCTCATTGACCCAGAAGACCCTAAAGGGGCCCCAGGTCAAGTAACAGGTGAGGACACTGAGGACAGAACCCTGGACTTAGGCCCTAAAATTCTAAAGGAACCAAGGCCATCCTAGTGGACGGCTAGCTCAAACAGACCTAAAAGCAAGAAGCCCAGAGGCTGGTAGAGAATTTTGGGGATATATTCTCACCAAAGCTAGGATAAATCCATGTGATCCAACATCACATAGACACAGACCCAGGTTTCCGGATCTGCCAACAACCCTACAGACTACTGGAAAGAATCCGAGAGATGATACGGAAGAAGTTCAGTCTATGTAGGCATTGGGAGTCATTGAGGAATCCCAGAGGGAATGGTCTAGCCTTGTTGTACTAGTCCCAAAACCAGATGAGACCACACATTGTTGTAGACTCATGGAAAGTTAATGCTTTATCCAAGTTTGATGCATACCATATGCCAAGTTTAGACAAACCTGTGAACTGACTGGGGATGGCCAGTTACATCAGTAACCTGGATCTGAGCAAAGAGTACTGGCAAAGCGCCATTAACTCCCTAGTCCCTGGAGAAAATGGCCTTTGTCAACATGTTTGACCTTTATCAATTTTCTGTGCTTCCCTAAGGATTGTATGGAGCCACAGCCACATTCCAGAGAGTGATGGACAGCATCCTCCAACCCCACAGGCTTAATTCAGCAGTGTACCTGGATGATGTTGTCATATTTAGCCCTGATTGGGACAGCCACCTTCATGATGTGACTGCAGTACTTCAATACCATCAATCCTCAGGGAGGCAGGTCTCACTGCCAGTGCCACAAATTGTGCCATGGGGTAGCATGAGACCATATACTTGGGATATATGGGGGCAATATAGCATTGTGGTTTAGGGTACTGAGCTGCAAACCTGGAGACCTGAGTTTGAATCCCACAGCCACCATTTGCATACTGAGTGACCCTGAGCAAGTCACTTAACTTCCTTGTGCTCCCAGGTTGCACCTGGAAACAAGCTTTGACTTAGTGCGTCTTTCTTGGTTAAATAATTTATCTTTTCCCGAATATGGTTGGTAATGGCGACGTACATCAAATTATCGACAAAGCAAAGCTCTAGCTGACTGCCCATTCCCAACTACTAAGAAGCAGGATAAGTCCTTTCTTGGACTTGTAGGGTATTACTGCTGGTTCACTCCAGAATTCTCAACCCTAGCAGCCCCACTGACTGACCTGACCAAGAAGGCCAATAAAGTCCATTGGTTACCTGAGTGTCATATGGAATTTCAGGCCATCAAAAATGTTTGGTGTGAGGGGCCAGTCATATGAAGTCCGGATTTTAACTCTTCCCTTATTCTTTACACAGATGCCTCTGAGGTTGGGCTGGGCTGGGGGCAGGGCACTGCTTTCACAGGAGTTTGAGGATGGTAGTCACCCCATCCTCCATCTCGCAAACCCTTTCCCTTGGAACAGCTCTATGCCATGCTAGAAAATGTGTCTGGCAGTGAAGTGGGTGGTGGTCACCCTACACTGCTATCTGTTGGCATGAAAGTTCACCCTCATCACTGATCATGCTCCCCTCAAGTGGCTACATGCCATGCAGAATTCCAGTGCCTGTGTCAGCAGGTGTTATTTGATGCTGCAGCTTTTTTTTTTTTTGATATGTGCCACAGGGCAGGCACCTAGCATTGTAATGCAGATTGTTTCCCTCGATATGGTTGGTTTCTCATGGCCCTTGCTGAGCATGCTGCAGCGCTTGGGGGCAAAGGCATATGACGGAGTGCATGTCTATCATGCTCCCTACACCTGTAAATCCCAGCTCAACCCAGCAACACATAAAGCTGAACTTCCATTTAATCCTTACTAATTTCCAGAGTTTTTTATCTGACTGTTCCCTGAGAAGCTGCTTGGTTCACTTCATGTCACACTTACCATGAAGGCCTTTTCTGTCTTCATGTCCACTGTAAGTAGGCTGTTTTATACATTTACCATCTTCTGCAAGAAATGTTGCTAGTGCTACCTAGCCCAAATATGGCACTGCAAAACATCCAAGCACAAGGTGTAAGTTACTGTACTTAGAAATAGGTTTACTAGATCAGTAAAAACATCCAGAAGACATAACTGCATTTCTAGTATGGATGAAGCCTAGTTGTGTCAGTTTGCTGCATGTCCACATATTCGTTGTATTACAGTACTTTGCCACTTTAAGGGAGTATTATATATTCAACCCCATTAGAGGTGCAATCACCTACGACAAACCGCTCGTATGTGCAAACTGTTGAGTATTTTTTTTTACCACTGTTGATTTGTGTCTACTCAATGTTTTTATCTTTATAATAAACTTTATATCTGTGTAACATATGCCTAGTGCTTGGGTATTTTGCAGTGCAGTGTGTAAGCTAGGTACACTGTTCTTGGTATATCCATTTTACCTGTACTCTGGACCCATACAGAGCTGCCTTTTCTTCTCTGCTTTGGCTGTTTGTTGGGCACTGCTCATGTACGCCTGCATTACTTCGCAAGAATGTCCTCAGAGCCATCCAGTGTGGGAAATATTGGTATGGTCCCTAACTCCTTTGTGGAGTTCCTATTTTTTCAGACCATTGAGACTAATCCTTTATTCAGCCGAGTTACGGAGGAACAGACAGTTTCCAAAAGTGTTATGGCATCCGGTGATAATATTGCAATTAATTATGATTTTCTCCAGCTTGAATAAACAGTGCTACTTGCATGCTATTTGTAATACCAACTTATTTCCAACAAGGCCTCCCTAATGTTGGGTAGGATCATAGAGACCTTCGAATGGTGGGAAAAAACACAGCATTTGGTAGCGACAGATGTGATTTCATGCAGAAGTGACAGACAGCATTGCTGCAAGCCTCTGTTACTTTGATCACCATCATCTAGGAAGAGTCACTAAATGTTGTCTCTGAAATTAAGTCCAAATTACTTGAAAAAGAAAAAGTGGTTCATAGTTTTGCTTTGTCAGCCAAATTTTCCAGCTATCAACAAGCACAACAGGAAGCCATCAAAAGATACGATAGCAAAGTTAGTGCATCTGAGCAACGTAAGTTTGATCATAACACTGCCAACTTTAAAGACTGCACAATATTGGAGTGGAGCAGGAAAATTTCACAACCTCCCGGCCGCATTTCCATGATCAAAAAAAACCTATAGAGCCAGTGATACCTCAGGCATAATGGAATCAGATAGTACCTCCTTATCTTTTTTAGATGAGGAGCCCAATATTGAACACCCACAACCTCTGCCATTACAGCAACATGATTGCAGTGCAGCACCAGGTTCACTGTTTTCACATCTCAGAAGGCGCATAAGGGGGAGCAGGCACTGGAAGATGTGACAGTACAGAGCAGCATCACTAGAAAAGGGTGGAAAGAGGAACAATAGGCAGCAGAGACAATCTCAAAAATACTAAATATCATGAATACCTCAATATCAAGAGGCATTGGCCCTCATATTTAAATGGTTAGCATGGCACTAACTGTATTAACGCCGTGCTAACCATGAATAGTGCTGGCGGTTGAGGTGAGGTCCTTATTCAAAGGTCCCCCCTTGTGCTGCGCTAAACTGACTGTCTGACTGCACAGAAATATCACTGTGCCTATGCAAATGAGGGATCTCTCATACATAAAAGGTGCAGCCGTATATTCAAAGGGTTTAGAAGCACTAAACAGCTTCCATTGTAATGCTGTTTACTGCTGCTGAAACCCTGCCCATAACTAGGTGCACTGGCTGCGCCCTCACCCCACAATCACCTATTCCCTGTACGGTTGAACAACTCTGGTGTCTAGTGGACCCCCCCACCCCCTGATCAACCAAGCTGATATGTATACTGATTCCCTGGTGCTTAGTGGACCCTTCCCCGATCATCCATGCTGGCATGTATATTGTTCCCTTGGTGTCTAGTGGGCTTCCCCCCGATCGCCCATGTTGATATGTATATCCATTAGACATCAGGGAAAGAATATACATATCAGCATGTGTGATCGCAGGGTGGCAGGACTGCCAGACACCTAGGAAAATGCCGACAGCTGTAGGACAGGCACTGAACAGCATGGTAAAGGGCCCATAATGGATATGCTAATGACCCCTGAATGCTTTGCATGTGCAATAGCTCATTAGCATGCTAGTGTTGAATATGGCGCACAGGAGCCCTAGGGCTATCCCTTTTGGGCAGCGCTATCTCCAGTGGGCTCACCTGTGGGCCATATTCAGCCGTGGACTGTGTCAGTGCAGCACATAATTACTAACTGTATGAATATTGCATAGGGCTGGCTATGCACTATTAGCCACATAGCACTGCAGTTTACATGGCACACATACCTGTTCTGATGGGGGGGCGGGTGCCATTGAGATTTCAATACTGCAAAAAGCTTGAATTTTTACATACTCAGAGAATCCATGATTTTGAGACTGTAGTGGACTTCCATAAATTTATTGGACTCCTTAATCTTAAAAGTATTTTTTGCCCCGTGTCCAACATGGGGTGTTTAATCTATCACCACTGGAAGAAATTAGGATGTCATCTTCTATAGCCACTCCACAAAGTTCCCAACCATTTCAGCAGAAGTGAACCTTCATCCCTCCTATAAGACATACAGCCTCAGGATTTCAACAGGTGTTGGAACATGAAATTAATGAACTTTTCACCAATCCATACCAGGCCCCTTTTTCAAACTATTCTGCTGAGGGATTTAAAGCCCTGGAGCATTAGTTCTTGAACTTTGTCATAGTGGGCCTACCCCAAGTCATGGGAAAGATCTTGAACATCCCCTAAATATTGAAATAATAATGGCCTCCCCCCATACAAAATTAGCAGTACATCATGAATAAAGTGAAACACCTTTGAGTATTTAGCTCTCATTTTATTCAGCTTATTGTAACTCCCCTCCTCAGGCTGGCGATAGTGGAGAGAGTCAGACCACCCGATGTTGCCTAGTGCAAAAGCTACAGGAATTGCATGCCGCTATAAATGTAAGCGTAAAGTAACGCTACTCGGGCAAGTGAAGTAACGGTGACGAGACATGCGTGGCAACTGACCCTGCTATCGGGGACCCTCTAATTCGAACTATCTCTGATCAATTGTAGACATAATCAATTTATTTTACCTTTCATCAGGGGGCTGTGCACCCCACACCCCCCCGATGATTTGCATTGTCAGTTACGCATTAAGCGCAGCACCATGACTGGTCCGACACTCTCCACTATCACTCTCAGGCCAGCCTACTTGTTCCACTATTTTGACTCTCGAATCATTGTTACCCCTTGTTGTAACACCTTCATGGGTCGAACTGCATTATCTGTCTGTTCCTCTCTATATGGACTAACATTCCTACTCATTTCTGCCTCTACTCCTCTTACCTGCACTCTTAAGCAACTTCCCAGGGATCCTTTTGCTCCCTCCTGCTCTTGCTCCTAGTACAGTAACTCTCTGCTTAACCCTTGTATTTGGGCTGTTCTGCCACCAGTCTTATTGGTCTAGTGTTAAATCACAATATTTGTTCATGGTTCTTCTTTGTTGGCATCATTGTTCATTCTGTATTGCCTGAGTATTTTGCAGTTAACTTGCTGTGTATTCACTGCCTACCCTCCCCAGGTAGATCTGAAATGAGCCTTGGTTCAGTGTGCATTTGCTCATCACCAGTTTTTAAATATATACATGAATTCATTCATCCCTTCACACAAAATATCTAAAAATTTAATTAAAATTTAAACACAGCACTTTTTCAGACTTGCTTTAGCCTCCCCTGGAACAGGTTGGGACCTCCCCAAGGAGGCTGGCCTCACCATTTGAGAAACCCTGCCCTTAGAGGATCTACAGTACATAACAACAAGTACATTACTACTAAAGCAGCAGGCAAGGCTGTCTCTATTGTCCTAAAGAACACCTGTTATTATGAGGCTGAGCTATTACTACATTTGGGAACAACTATTAGGAAATACCGAATTCTATAAGAAACTGCCTTCAGATCCTACAATAAACTCTAAAAGGATGAAACCAGGCAGTTGTAACACATTTTAACAAACAGGTTATCCAAGCATTAAAAATGCTCACTAGTTATTTATTTATTTTATTTATTTATTGATTTCTCGGGATTACAAATACCTTTGAGCCAGAGGCTCATTTACAAAGGTGCCACGTCAAAATAATTCAGTACAAACATTAAACAACTACAAAATTATTACAGGAAGACAGATATACAGATGCAGGGACATACAATGTCTGATTACAATTTGGTAAGTGAAAGGAACAGTGCATACATTCCAGGGTACACAAAGGAGTAGCCGTCAGTAGATGACATTGTCATAAAAAGAGAACCTGTGATTGTGAGCAGCAGGTCTGCCAGGGTTGGGTGCTGAGATGGGAAGTTCACAGGCTAGGCATGCCAGAGGATTAAGAGAGGAACCTGTGCAGACAGGGCAAACTTAGCCATGGAGTGGCGGGGGGGGGGTGCTGAGGTGATGAGAGAGGGGTAAGGATAATGGAGAAATGGGAAAAAGGAGGGGGGTGGAGAATGAAGGCACAGCTGCAGATGGACAGAGGGGGAAGAGGAGAGAAAGGGGAAGATAAGAAATGGGGTGGGTGGAGGAGGGGAAGAGAAAAGGAGGTGGAGTGGTGTAAGAAGTACAGGATGTGGTTAGAAGAGGACGAGAGGAACAGCATTGTGTAGCAAGAGAGGTGTGATGGACTAAGAAACAGCGATGACACAGTACAGTACAATTGATTACTGCAACAGGGCTGTCAGAGTTAGAGTTTGAGAGGGGCAGGTGGGTAGGGGAAGGATTGAGAGAGGGATAGTAGGAGGAGGAGAGGAGAAGTGGTTCAAGGGTTAGGCGGTCTGGATAAACGGCGTGCGACTATGCACAGTCACAACTGTTGAGTGCAAGAAAGTGCTGTCGTAGTTTGGGTTTGAATGGGCTGAGTTTGGGTACTGACAGGCTATCAGAGGGAAAGCTATTTAGCCAGACAGAAAACATGAAACTGTAAGATATAGTCCAAAAAGTCCATAAAAGTTTATGTGTTTATTCCATCTTCACTTCACACCATAATACTGTAGGCAACAGTTTCATAGCTGAATGCGCCACTTCCTCAGGCCATTCGTATCTGACAGTGTTGTTACTAAATGTAAAAACATAAGTATAATAATTACATTCTTAATATTTCAAAATAACTTTCTTATTCAATGAGATACTGAATGGTTATTCATGACCAATATTCTATAATAAGGTACCTTTAAATAAACAACTTTTTTTCATTATTTTAATCTGTATTCATAATATGAACTTTTTTACTATTCAAACAATATTGCTTGACATTGAACCTCATATATAATCATTTTAATCAATGAATTATTTATCTCTTCACATACCTATTGTTTCTGGTAATTAATATTAAAGTGTCCTCCCATTTCTTCATTCAATATTTAAGTTGGCACTTCTTTTTAGCTTCTTATTAGACCTAGATCCCAAATAAATAAAATTCCATCCCCTACTAGGTTAAAACAAAAGTAAGTTTTGTTAAAGGAATATTACATTTATACTTTCAAAGAATTCTGAAATGGTATGTTTATATTTTTTCTTACTTTGATTGGACACACTTTCGTTCTTTAATCAACTTTAAAGGTCTTGATCATCACTCATTCCCTACAAGAAAAAATCTCAATTACCATAAGGAAGGACTTATATGCAATTGCTGTTAATCTTATGAGCCATGTCATATGCCTTTTTAAACCTTTTTAATTTTAAAACAAGTAAGTATTCCCTGAGCTTTCAAATATTTACTGCGCAATAAAATGTACCTTTTCAATAAAACAGAGTTCACGGGATCTGTTGCTCATTTGACTTCATACAATTAGCTATTAAACTCCTAGGCCCAGATTTTCAAACTGCGCCATTCTGAGGCGCAAGCCCCTGCGCTGCTCAAAATAGTTGCGCAGGGGTGTGGCTGGGGTGATATTCAAAGGAGTTGCTGTTGAGCAACTCACTTTGAATATCACCCAACTCCCAACTGCTAACGTAATGTGGAACTTGCGCCTACAAGTTGCCAGAGTTGAGCATTAAACTTGCGGTGGCGCAAGTACCATTGCGCCATGCTCAAATTTCCGATATTCAAAGGTGACATGCAAATGGGCCATAATTTATGCAAGGCTCAGGGGGCCATGTGCATCTATTGTATGTTGCATGCCATTTTCATGTAGGTGCGCCCGATCCCGAGACTTGCTCCTGGCCACCCTGCCAGGCAGCAGCCGTCGGGGACCGACGCACAATGCAACCGATCGCGGGCAACACAGTTACATGAACCCCCCACATATCCCACAGCCCGATGCGGCCAGTACAGGTACATGAAACCCCCACATATCCCACAGCCCGATCGCGGGCAGTACAGTTACATGAAACCCCCACACACATCTCCCACAGCCCTATCGTGGGCGGTACAGTTACATGAAACCCCCACATCTCCCACAGCCGATCGCCCGGGCGGTACAGTTACATGAACCCCCCACATCTCCACAGCCCGATCACGGGCAGAGCGTGTGAACCCCCAGTGCCCGGTCGTGGGCAGAATGCCAACCTCCCCCCCAGCGAATATCTCCCTGGTGGTCCAGTGGCCCGTAAAGCCCGATCGCGGGCAGAATGTCACATCACAACCCCCAAAATCTCCTGGTGTCTAGCATCCCCCACCCACCCAGCCCCTCCCCGCTCCCCCCCGCGGCGGTGGGCGACAGCATCCCACCTGCCGCCCGCCTCCCATGACTGACTGTCGGTGGGCTGCAGCTCCGTGGTGCAGAGCTACAGCCAATGGGCGTGCAGCCCTTCTGTATGACAGTTCAGATTTGTGAATGATGTTCATTCACAATCTGGACTATCTATGTGTATGGGGCTGCACGCCCATTGGCTGTAGCTCTGCACCACTGGGCGGCAGCCCTACCGGACAGTCAGCGGCGGACGGCAGGCGGGTGGATGCTGTCGCCCTGCCGCGGGGGAGCGGGTGGAGGGCTTCGTGGGTGGGGGGGACACTAGACACCAGGGAGATGTTTGGGGGTTGTGATGTGACATTCTGCCCACGATCGGGCTTTACGGTCCACTGGACCACCAGGAGATATTCGGGTTGGGGAGGGTTACATTCTGCCCGCATCGGGCACTGGGGGTTCATACATGTTCTGCCCGCGATCGGGCTGTGGGAGATGTGTGTATGGGGGGTTCATGTACTTCTATGCCCGCGATCGGGCTGGTGGGGGCACAGGGACTCGAGAGTTGGCTAGGGTGGTAGCTGCTGTGTTGCGCCTGCAATACAGCAGCTCACCTGTGGGTGGCCCTCAACTTGATCCTTTTTTGGCTCAAGGTTGTGCAGGTGCAGGTTGGGGGTTGCGCATGCACATCTCTGCACAACCCGACTGAATATCGGGTTGTGCAGGTTATGTATGGTTCCTCCCCCTCCTGTTGAGCATGCATTCATTTGCATTGCTCTTTTGCGCAACCTGCTGCCAGTGGAGCAACTGTCTCCTGCTGAATATCGCAGAATGGCGCAATGTGGGACTTGCGCATGCGCAACCCTGTTGCGCATGGAGCAACCCTTTTGAATATCTGGGCCCTTGTTTCTCTGTTTGAAATTGAAAAACCTAGTTCCTTAGATGGAGCCCTCCGAAACAAATGTTTTGCTGATTTCAAGCGCTTGACTTTTAAAGTGCATGTGTTTCTCTTAAAACTGAGAAGAAAGGTGAAAATACAGTGTTCATTTGCACAACCTCAGCTCCTGTAAAACTTTTTGCTCAGTATTTTTCTAATTTTCAAATTGTTTTAAATGTTTCTTACCATGCTCAATGCCACAATATTAGTGACCATCTTCCAGAAGAAACCAAATGGTCTGAGCTAGAGGTTTAAATGTGGTTTAAAAGCCCACAAAATTGACAGAGGGTGATACGTCATTCATGACGCTACACCTTAACCCACTGTGGATGCAGCTACTGTGGTAAATGAATGAACTGCACAGTCTCCCTAGTAGCTTAGTGGAAAAGTAAAGTGAGTTCACTGAGTACATATTGAAAGTCTACGGTTCGCCTCCTGTCCTCGGCTAAAAGTCAAAAATGTAATCTTTTATTTTTTATGAATGTGTGACTATTTCAATTATCCATTTTGATTTTATATTTAGTAATTGTTTTAAACTATTCAAAAAGGAACTTATTGATATTCAAATCTTGATTTGATAAAGATTTCAAAAGGGATAAAATCCTTTAACCAAGTTAATATTCATTATTAATTCATTTTTGGGTTATACTCCCACCAGAGTCACTGAAACTGTCATAGATCCAACTATTCTATAATCATATGTTTTTAGTTACCTATGTTTCATATGCTTCTTTCTTAAATGATACTTCACAGAAAATGTCTTTCTTTTTCAAAAGGATACAATGTTATACTCCCACCAGAGCCACTGAAACAATCATAAATCCAACTTCTACTTCACAGAAAATGTATTTCTTTCTCAAAAAGATGCAATGCTACACTCCCACCAGAGCCACTGAAACAATCACAAATCCAACCGTGTTCTTTAATAATGTGTTTCATACTAATTATGTATCATATACCTCTTTTAAAGATGAAAATACAAGATTTTTTTTTCTTAGAAAGGATGCAAAATTTCAGAGGGTGATGATGCTCGGTGATAAATCATTTCCAGTATAAATTCCAATTGCATGACTCGTTCATGCCAGTTCTTGAACTGGTACTGTCCATAGTGTATATCCGAAATACTTCTCTTCTTAGTAGTAAATCTACCCATGAAATGTTATGTCCTTGTGGTTCATTTACTTTCTCAAGTCCCCAAAATCTCAATGAGGCTGGTGAATGTCCTTCACTGTTAAAATGTTTTGCCATTGAAGATTTTTCATCTTTAGTCCTAATGTCACTCTTATGTTCACCAAACCTTGTTCTCAACCCATGATTTGTTTTTCCCACATATATTTTGTCACATGGGCATTGCAATAGATTAATTACATGATGTGATTTACATGTTATGTGTTGTTTAATTGTGTTTCTTATTGGCATATGGATGTTTAAAAAATGTTTTTTTAGATGTATTGTTACAATGACAACATTGGCCACATGGATAACCACCTTCCTTTAAAGGTCCAAGGAGTAATTGTTTATCTTGTTTGGGGTTCATCATGTTTCTCATGTGTTGTGTGTGTACTAATTTGTCTCTGAAAGTCTTATTTTTTTTTGATGTGACTAACGGTATATCTACAAATCTTCTATTTTGACTTTCTCCTGCCTGTAGTATATGCCAATTGCTTATCAAGGTGTCCTTTATTTTGTTACTTAAATGACTATAGGGTGTAGAAAAAACTATTCTATTTTCCATACTTTTCTTTCTGTTGTAATAATGAATCTCGTGTCATTAGGGCTACTTTTGATAAAGATTCTTCTACTTTTTCATGTTTGTAGCCCCTTTGAAGGAACCTATTTTTCATTACGTTTATTTACTTCTTTCTCAAATTCTACCTCTGTGGTGTTGTTCCTTCTAGCCCTTATGAATTGAGATTTTGGAAT
Source organism: Neoceratodus forsteri (assembly GCA_016271365.2). Taxonomy (NCBI): domain Eukaryota; kingdom Metazoa; phylum Chordata; order Ceratodontiformes; family Ceratodontidae; genus Neoceratodus; species Neoceratodus forsteri. Next base: position 1,110,528,014 of record CM057456.1, on the reverse strand, counting down.
ACTTAACTTTAATTTTGGTTCATGGTAGCTATGAAAATGTAATAAGGTATTTCGATCTGTTTCTTTTCTGTATAATTTGGTCTCTAATTTGTCTATGTTCTTATAAATTTGTAAATCCAAAAAAGATATTTGTTGTTAATCTAATTCTACTGAGAAAACCAAATATTCATTTCTGCTGTTTAAATATCTAATAAAAGTATTCAATTTCTCTTTTGTTTCATCCCATAATAATAATACGTCATCAATAAAATGTTTCTACTTAATGATATTTATTTTAAATGGATTATTTTCTGCATTCATGATGTGTGTTTTTTCAAAATTCCACATATATAAATTTGCATAAGACGGGGCCATTGTGCTTCCTATTGCTGTTCCTTGAACTTGTAGGCAAAATACCTCTTCAAATGAAAAATGTTTTTTTTGTAATACTAATTCTGCTAAACCTAATAAAAAATCTGTATCAGGAAACAAATCCTCCCTGTCTCTTAAAGCTTGTCTCAATGATAATAATCCGTCTTCATGTGGTATACGTTGTCCTTGAGCTGACTGACAGAATGGTACCTGGAAAGAGCACAGGGAGGTGCTTCTTGTATTATGAGGGTTAGGGGCGCGTTGGAGGAGATGTTGTAAGGAAGGAGGGGAGAGCCCTATACTAATCTTTTTAGCCAAAAGGCAGGTTTGGTATGTGATCCTGCCCTGGAGCTTCAACCAGTTGATTTGGTCATACAGATAGCATGTGTGGGTAAGCCTGTGCACCCCGGTGACCAGTCGGCAGGCTTTGTTTAGTACAATTTTAACTCTGCTGAGGGCAGTGTCAGTAGCTGACCCATAGATAATGATTCCATTATCAGTTATTGACAGGATAGAACTAGCTACCACCAGACATAGAGCATCTGGGGTCAAGCAGTACCTATGCCAGTATAGGAGCCCTGCTCTGGAGTTGACTGCCTTACAGACCTGATTGATGTGTTCAAGGTAGGACAGGGAACTTTCCAGGATTATGCTGAGGTATTTAAAGTTACTTACCTGTTCCAATGGGTTACGATGGCTGTTGAGAATGGACAACTGAGTTGCTTTGCATTTGTTGTGGGGACTGGCGAATAACATCACCTTTTTTTTTTTCATAATTGATTGCAAGTTTGTGATGCCCGAACCAGGATTCTGAGATCTGAGAAGCTGCGTTGGAGGTTAGACTCTAGTAGGAGAGGGTCAGGATGACTGGAAAAAATGACAGCATCATCTGCATAGCGTAGGATATTACAAGAGTAGGCTTTGGGGAGGGAATTTAGGAAGAGACTAAAGAGAAGTGGGCCAAGAACAGAGCCTTGAGGGACTCCAGAACATATGGTTTTTGCTGTCAGAGAGTGAATCTTGAATTTTTACTCTCTGGGATCTCCCAACAAGATAGTTAGAAAACCAGGATGTGGTTTCGTGACAGAGGCCAGTACCAAGGAGAGTGCTGATTAGGAGGGCATGGTTGACAGTATCGAACACTATTGTTAAGTCTATGTAACTTGAGCCAACAAGGTGGTCACGGTCAAGGGCTTTGTGGATGAAATCAGTAAATTCAAGAAGGGCAGTGGGGGTACTGTGGCCCTTCCTGAAGCCATGCTGCTGAGGGCATTGTAAGTTATATTTTGAGAGGTACTCAGATAGTTGATCTGAAGCAATCATCTCCCAGGGCTTTAGACAGGGGAGGAAGGATGGATATAGGGTGGTAGTTCCCATGGGAGGCCCTATCACCACTACAGGTTGAGTAGCTTGGTGAAAGCAAGGTGAATAAGCTTCAAGTCCAGTGAGTCACTACTGAGACAAGTTTTTCCCAGCACTTGCTGCAGATATTTTTTTAGCTTCACTTGGGGTGACGATTCTGAAGTGGGGGGGGGGGTTTGGAGAGCCAGTAGCACCAAGACAGTCTGGAGGGTTGGGGGGGGTTTGGAGAAAAAGTTGGGGGAGGGGAGGACACCACTCAGGTCTGTGAAAGCAGAGTTGAAGGTATTCACTATGAGCTGAGGGTCTTGGGTGGGTACACCATTTACATTTAACATGGAAGGGGGGATTTGTTGGGTTTGCCGGTGAGCTCTGTAGTGTTTCTCCCAAAATGTCCTCCCATTACCCCAGGAAGATGAGATACTTTCTTTGAAATGGGCTGCTTTGGCGAGTCAAATTTTGTGGGGACAGGTGTAACGTGCAGCCTTGTAACGCTGCCAGTCAATTGGGCTACCCGTTGCATGTGCTATATGCCAGAGGTGGTCACGTGAGGACATTAGCTGAAGGAGGGTGGATGTGATACAGGGACTGGTGTTGCTTTTGGTTTTCCATTTCCGAAAGGAAGCATAGATATCACAGGCTTTATTAAAGGTGGAGATAAAATAAGCCAAGGCATGATCAACACTATAGGCAGAGTCGATGGGTGACCAGTCACACTGCAGGAGGTAGGCTTGGAATTGTTTGAGTTGGTCTCTCTTGACGGCATGAAGATAAGAAGGTTTTGAGGGAAGTTTTGGGGACCGGTTAGACCAGTGACAGAGGACAGGAGAATGGTCACTGAGAGAGTCGGATAGGGCCACAATGTCTGAGAATCTCTCAGGGTGGTTACTGAGAATAATGTCAAGTAGATTACTATTTCCTATCCTATAGTTGATCCTAGTGGGCGAGGTTACAAGTTGGGAAAGGTTTATGGCAGTGACTGCATCCTTAAAGGGGTTAGCTTCGGGGGACAGCCAGTTGATATTAAAGTCTCCGAGTACTACTACTTCAGAACAATTTGGCAGGTTTGTGATGTATTCAATAAGCATATTAAACCCATTGGTGGTGTTGCGCTGGGGGATATAAATAGAGAGGATTATGAGCACCTTACCCTGTCCCCCAAGGCCACTTTGACCACTAGAGACTGCGCGCTATTCCCAGATACTGTTTTTAGGAAGGCAAGTCCCTTTAGTGATTTTAATAAGTAAATGGCACAACTACTCCCCTTTTGTCCAGTCTATCCTCACGGGAAAGCGTGTAGCCATGACGGTCATCAGCTAAGTCTGGTATTTTGGGGGAGAGCCAGGTTTCAGTAATGACCAGAACATCAGGCTTGTGCTGCATAACTCAGACTTGGAGGTGGTCCAGTTTGGGAAGAAGACTATGTATATTAGCAGAAGCAAACTTGAGACCACCTGGGTTACTGGATGTGAAAGGGGGCGGCAACACTGGTCCCGGGTTGGGGTGTATGTTTCTGGATAGCAGCAACGGTAAAAGACCAATGCGTATAATGCACCTTAGCAGTTTTAGTTTAGAAATAGTCCTCCGGGTTGAGGGCCTGTGAGTGTTGACTGGCAGGGGAAGGGCAGTGAGGTGAGGCTGAAGTAACAGGGACAGGTAAGTTGGGAGGTGTACAGCCCAGCAGCCAGCTACAAGAGAGGTGTGTGGGAGAGCCAGTGCTGCACTTAAGGTCCCAGGTGCCAGTAAGTCGGCGATATAAGGTGATAGGAAAGTGGGGGGGGTAGAGGCTTGTTACTAGGAAGAGATGGGGAGTAGGCCAGCATGACCAGTAAGAGAGGCAGGACTGGGTCGAACAGGGGCAACATTGTGGCTAGAGTGTTGAAAAATGCTGAGATGAAGGGAAGGGTGAGGTTAGCTAATTGGGAGAGTTAGGTCTTAAGGAAGTATAACAAATAAGTACAACAAATGGACTGGCTGAAGTGTGCTGGGAGCAATGGCAAAGTGGTTGAGGTGCCCATCTTTGGTGTGAGGGGTCGAGGGTTCAAGACTGGGTAGGGGGCAGTAGGGAGAGAAAAGCAATCAGCCGCGGTGAAGAAAAGGAAGCAGCAGAAAACACTAGGAGAAAGGCAAGGGAGGATTAGAGAGGCTATAGAAACAGTTGCAGAAAAGAGGAGGAGGAGGACTCAAGACTGACACCTAGTGGTCAGTGTAGAAAACCTGCAAATGGAGAAATGGGGAGTTTGAGTTTAGCAAGGGGAAGGAAATTTGAGTTTAACAAGGGGCGACCACTGTGACCTATATAGCAAAAATGGACTGGGGTGGTGGGCAGGGCAGTCGGCGCTCACGCCAACAAGCAAACACGGGAAAGTCAAGCTGTGCAGTACCTGAGAGCTACTGGGTGGACGGCCCTTCTTCTTAGCCCAGGGCTCTGTTCCTGAGCCCAGTGAGCTCTACCAGCAACTCCTGTGGATAAAAAATTCTATATCGATATTATTAGTAATATTCAATAGTACTGATGTTTGCACAGGAACAACATTCTAAGCTATCACTGTGGTAGTACCATTGCTGAGCCACACACAGGGAGCAAACAACACACTAACATGAAACACTGGTCATAACAGGAAGAGTCTGCTGTCTGCCCCGCAGTGTAAATGATTACTCTGTGAGTGACAGTCACCATTCAGTGTAACGTGCAGACAGCGAATGGTGATATTGAAAACTGATGAGTTACTGCCACCCATCATTTATTGGTTGCATGGGTGAAATCCAGGTCAGTGGAACAGAAAGCACAAGAAAACAATGAAAATGGTACTATCTTGTCCTGCAGGACAAACTGCAGGTTTCATGATCTGGCTGTTCTGAAACAACTACTTTCTAAACCGTCCATTCACTGTTGATGAGATTTAATTTTGAGTGATGTTTTGTGTAATATCTGGACCACAGTATCTGGACAGAACCTTGGACACCCATATATAGACTATATGGAATAAGAATCCACCTGAAAGGAATGACAAAAAAAACATAAAAATCAGAACAACTGGTCCTGCTAAACTTGCACGTGGTCCAGCTGGTCCAGTCAGACCATCTAGAATGGTCTTTTACTGTTTTGGTTAAATCATGGTTGCCTGAATCTTATAAAATCCAGTTGATTAGAGTGATGAGTGTTTGGCACGTTGTGTGGGAACGTTGGCAAGAGGTATATCAGGGTGGTGGACCTGTTATATAGAAACTAAATGGTGGAAAATGTGGTTTCTAACTAGAAACACTACCTGTGAATGGGGATTACGACAGTACACTTCCTGTGAATGAAAAAAATTGAAGATGATCAGGTTGGATGTGAGTGAAGCTGTTCCATCGACACAGCGGAATGGCTACCACAAATAATGCCACGAGCTGGGTTCAGAAATGAGCCTGTGGCACGGGAGAGCCAGTCTGTGGTGTGTGTGTGTATGTGTGTGTGTGTGTGGGGGACTGTCTATGCTGCTTTATGAGCACCTTATGCTGTACTGTTGGAGGAGTTGTAACAACCAGCAGGTTGGGAAGGGTGAGTTAGCTGGCATGGGCGTGTGCACACCCACTGTGTACATGCATTTGCATGTTGACACCACTGACTCTGAGGAGAAGGAGTAAAATGGTGGAAATGTAACTGCAGGGAATCAGGATGATGCTGATACCCCTCATGCCATGCAACGGCTAAACAGGCACTTCTCTCTCCCAGATACAGATTCAGTCATTGCCACAGCATAGTCAGGCCCTGTTGGCCTCACCATGGGGGGCGCACCATGGGACAACTGGGGGGGGACAGGTAAGTACTGGAGATGGAGGGGGTGACAGTGGTGGGGGTACCAGGAGGGAGTGACATATCAGAATTGCAGTGTAAATAATAATTAAAAAGGTTAGATGTTATAGTCATGAGGAACAGGGAATGTGAAATACGCAATTATACAATGGCAAGAAAGAATGATGGCCTGTGACTGGTCAGTCTGGGACTAGACCCGTGATGTTATCCCAGTACAACATCACGTATCTAGTCCCAGCATGCAAAAGACTGCATCAAATGTTAAAAAAAAAAAAACAGAATCAGTCCACAACGCGAGTGCCTGCCCCACTACCCTCCTTGCTGAGACTACGATCAGCTTCACTACCTGGTCTGCCCCTACACCGACAACACTGTGTTTGCTGAACACAGAGTTAAAATCTGCTGCTAAGTTACCTGTGAAAAAGAAAACTACATCGCAATCCCTTTCATTTCAGACACGAGTGAGTGTGCATTTTTAACAGTGACCGCACGGCTCTTGTCATAACGCTCGCTGGGTCCTCAAATACATTTCTTTCTTTTTCTTGTTTATTTTTTTTAAACCCCAGACTAACCTTCCTACCTGAAACACCGTGGCCCTTCCCACTTCATGCTTGAAACCAGACTGAGTGAGTGAATCACTACATTGAGCGAGTGAATTAGCAAGGGAAAAAGAAATGGAACAGCAACGTCTTTACAAGACACAGACAGCGTCTCTACACTGTCTGTCTCAGTAACAGGAGAGGGGAAACAACAAAAGGACAAGGTGCACAGGGGTCAAAAAGACAGAGCCACAAAGATAGACATTTAAAGGAATACAGATAAACCATGTAGGGGGCAGTGCCACCTCCTGCAAAAGACAGGAACTGTGGACCTTTTTTTCAATAATTATACCTGCCCAAACAAAAAAATGAAATACATTAATATTTTAAACAGGTTTTCCCAATTTTTTCTTCTTAAAACAAAATGAGCCATTGTATATTAGCAATAATGCACTCCATGGTGTGTGTTGTGCTGGGATAACATCACTTCTGGGATGATTAGTCGCACTTGGCCTGCGGCCTCTTGCCTAATCACCTCAGGCGTGACGTTATCCCAGCAGAACACACACCCTGTTGTACATTATTGCTTAATTAGCATATAGTGACAACCAACCACATCACAGGGGATGGGGGCTATCTTGATGTGTGGGTGTGCGTGTTGATTATAGCTGTTGGGGGAGGCAGGACTACCAGAGCTGAAATGATGATGGCCAAGTTGGGTCAGATGGTTTAGAATATCACCAGCACTACTGAAAATGGGTGAGTAAAGTAAAAATTATTATGAAATAAAATATGGACACATGACAAGTGGGACATAAATAATAAAGACATCAGGCATGAGACACAGGTTTCCAACGGGTGAACAAAGTATAATACTTGAATATAGCTGGAAGGGTTGATCAGTGTTAACAAAATCAAAACTGTGGCTGGCCCACCGGCACAGCGGAAAGATTTAGCGCTGTGATGCAGTCAACTTTGGTTCAGGAATGGACTCGGGATGCCTGAGGGCTGGCTGGGCGCAGGGGTGAATTGGGCAGCCATTGCACGCTCTTCCCCCCAAGGTGGGGGGGAGAAGGATTGAGTGCCTCTGGTTCAGTACTTCCGGGTGATCATGGAATGCACTGTTGCCAGAACACCTGGGAGCATTGCTTCTTGGGGGGGGGCATGTCGGAGGTATAAAACGGTTGCGTTGCAGCATCTGCTTTGACACGCCCCCATGAAAAACAAGAAAAACTAGCCTCTGGGATGTCGCATGATGCCTCCTGCCTATTGCAGATCTGGTGGGCCAGCCCATCCATGATAGAATTCATTGGAGCTACTGGGGGAGCTCCAGTGACTCCGCCCTGGGGGGGGCAATCAAGGGGGCACTGCACTTGGGGAAGATCCCTGGTCTGGTGGCATTGGTAGGGCAGCTGAAAGGGAGTCGCCGGAAGGAAAATCATAGTAAATAAAAAAAGCAAAAACAAAACAAACACACTATAAACAGTTACATCTATTGAAATGTACTACACAGGGGCATGGCTAGCAGCCGACACAAGGAGACAGTTTCTGTGAGCTCCTGTCTCACAAGCCCTTAAAATTACAAAAAAAAAAAAAAGTATTTTTCTTAATTACAACAAGCTGTTGCTAGAAAGTCTCAACCTTTATTTGCCTGCTGACGAATTTTCGAGAGCCAGAAGAGATGGGAAGGCCAAAAAATGATCCTATAAAAGACAACGGCAAAGGGAAAGCCTGAGGACCATCATTGAGCAGCAGCAAAGATGGCAGTGCTCCTGGTGGTAGTAGGGAGCTGAAGCCAACAATCAAATCTGTACTTGCAGAAGTACAAGAACCTGACCAAAAAGTGGAAGGCCTTAATTTGAGAGTGAGCCTGGTAGAGACTAAAATAGACTTAATGTTGATTAAACATAAAATGTTGGAAGACTCATACTATAGTTACATATCTAGTAAAGGAGAACAAATTGCTCTGCGCGAGATCAGAACATCTGGAAACGGAGCGTGCTCCTCTAATCTTCATATATTCAGCCTCCTGGAGGGTATCAAGGAGTCGGACCTGCTTGCCTATGTCAAAATGTTGTTAAAGGACTTACTGACCTTAGAGACAGAACCCCTGATCATCAAGGCATACTGAATAACACCCAGGTGCCGGCCTAACAACCCTGAGCTCCTGCGGACCATGCTTTTTATTACCACAGGGATACACATCCGAGACCTCATCTTACCTAAAGCCAAGAACTAAGGAACATTAGAACTTCCTGATGACACCCCCATCCACTGCTTTCCAGATTTAAGTTTTGCCATCTGTCAAAGACAATGGGTGTTTGATGCAGTCTGTGTGGGGCTGAGGCAATTAGATATCTTACACACCATGTAACGTCAAACACATCTCAAAATAGTGTATGCTGGAAAAATATTTTTGGGGATCTGTCGGAAACAGGCTGAAAACTAGAGGCTATTGGAAAAGACTTTGCTCAAGGTGGCACAGCAGACAAACTAGGATGGAGACTCTTGGCTGACCTGTGAATATCTGAGTCTAATACCTAAATAATTCTGAACTAATTTACAGTTTTGTTGTTCTGTGTTTTGACTGTTATAAAATCAATACTTTTGGTATTGTATGATGTTGGCATTGCAAATGAGGTGTGCTCAGTCTTATTTCATACCACTGTACTTAAAAAAAACTGCTTTTACTCCTGTTTTACAGTAAGTTCTGCAGCATCTTATTTGTAAAATGGTGGTTGCCACATGGCCATCACTGTGAGCGGGGTTGTCTGTCACAGTTTTCTAACTGACCTTTTGTTGTGCAGCACCAGAAGGACTATACCTTAAGGAGATCTCACTTGTCAATAACAGATTGGCAGTTATTGCACGATTGTGTTTGGGTATGGCATTTCATATGATAAGAGTATAATTTGTATACTTGGTCACTAATTCAGTTGTTGAGGGATATTGGTCAAGAAATTTTACACTTGACTAACTTAGTCACCAGTGATTGTAGAATGGGGTCAGACGGCCTTTGAAATGTAGTTTATGTGTTTCAAAGAAAGAAAACATATATATTTTCCCCCACCTCAGAACAGAAACTCAGCTGGCTAGTTTTTTTTCTAAAAGTTGTTTGTTTGACTGGGGGTATGTGTGGGAAGGGGTCTTTTATGGGACGCCCATTTTTTCCTTCCAGAACAGATTTCTCCTACTTTGATGTCACTGTTAGATTCATGGACTAATAGGCTTATTGCAAGCCTCTTATTAAAGGGATTTGTTTGCTGAACTCATCAATTGAACATCCTGGCAATTCACCTGTGGTCATGCTGCTTTTGGCCTATGTTTTGAAATCCATGTTGGTATGATTTAAAAGCCAAATGTAGGAATTCCCAAATGTTATAGCAAGTGGAAGGAGAGAAATTTTACCTAATGTAATCATGGTGGGTGTTTTTTTTTTATTAACAATGTATACTCTGTTGCATGTATATCAATTTTGGACATTATTATAATGAATAAAGAAACAAATAAATTTACAGTACAAGCAAAGCAAGGTTGAAACGAGTATTACATTAGAATAGCTTACAAAACACTGAGAATAAATTGCAGAAATATAAACCCATATAACCACTTTGTGAGCAACAATACAGATTGCAAGTAAATCTTACATATAATAAACAGACAAACCGCATGATGAACAGAAAGTATGTGTTGGGGGGGGGGAGGGACTGCAACGCAAAGGAGAATTTTCTTTATACCTGCCAGCTAAGTTGCCATTGAAAACATGTGTAAACATATGAAAATAGTCAGTAGAAAAAGACCTTAAAGTCTGTTTAGTCTGCTTGAGTTTTCAGACCCCCGGTATCTACTGAGGGGTCTGCCGCCCCTTCCCACTATCCACTCCTCCCCTTCAATGTCCCACTCCTTCCCTACCTTCCGCCCTCTCCATGCAATTTTCCTTTTTACCCTGTTCCATCCTTTCTTGAAGCTGTCAACAGTCTTCAGGGAGACAACTTCCTCTGGCATCTTATTTCATTTTGCCAACACTCCCTCAGTGAAAAATAGTCTCCTCATTTTCCTACTGAAGCATCCCCCCACCAGTCTGAGGCAGTGCCTACTAGTGGTCCTGTTTCCACTGAGGTTGAAGAGACCCTTAGAGCTCACTTTGTTGAAACCCCTAAGGTATTTAAAGTTTTCGATCATGTCTCCCTTCTCCCTTCTATCCTCCAGGGAGTACATACTGAGATTCCTGAGCCTGTCCTTGTAAGCCTGCCATGCTGACCCTAGATCACCATGTTCCTCCTTCCCTGTACTGTCTCCAGCAAGTTGATGTCTTTCTTTAGGTAAGGGCACCAATATTGCACACTGTACTCCAGATGCAGCCTAACCAGTAGCCTGTATAGTGGCAGGATGACCTTTTCCTTCTTATTGGTTATACCCCAGGATATATATCCCAGCATCCAGTTTGCTTTGGCCACTGCTCTCTTGCAGTGTGCTAAGTGCTTCAGGTCACTCATAATGATCACACCCAGATCTTTCCCCTCCTCTGACTTGGTGACTTGCACACCTCCCAGTCAGTATGTGGTTGCTGGATTCTTCACCCCCAGGTGCATTAACTTATACTTTTTGGAGTTGAAAGCCAGCTGCCAAATACTTGACAATTGCTCTAGTTTAGCCAGGTCTTCCCTAATCTCCTATCTCCCTTTATCTGTGTCCACTCAGTACTCAGAATATTGGAGGAGAAAGTTACGTCTGCAATAAATTGGCTACAACTTCACCTTTGAATTGATTACAGTCTTGCTATTATGTGTAAAAAGGCATTTTTGGGTCATACCCCACTAGGGGTTCAATCACTCTTTAATCACATTATGAATAGATTCCTTACTAATAACATGGCATGCCAAAGACTTCAAGTTCCCTATAGGAAAACAAACCTGGGACAAAGATATTTTTCTATTAGAATAGCAAAGGTATGGAATTTGCTCACACCTGAGATTTGTAGTTAAAGTACTTTTAAGGCTTTTAAAAATCATGTACTAAATTTGTTTACAAATAAATTGGTTTGTAATTGTAGATGAAACTGTCTCACTGCATGGTTTTGTACTGTTTGTACTGTCTGTCTGTAAATGACGTGGATACCTTTGAAAAAGGATTATTTTAGCTCTAAGATTTTCTGAATATAATAAACTGAACTAAACTAAAACTAAACATCAAATCATGGTGCCACAAATTATAAATGCTTCAGACACTGTAACTAACTAAACTCAAGACACCAGTTACTCAAGTAAACAAACTCTGGTCAGAGCCAGTACGGCTGCTAATACATTAGCCTGTGCAGGGCAGGAAACATCTGGACCGAGTGGGTGGGCCAAACAATCCTTTTCTGCTAACAAATTCTATGGTTCTATGCTTCTATAACACATCAAAAGAATTCATTTGCATAGGATTATTATTGCATCGAGCAGGTCATGCAGACCTGCTGCTGCCGACTCCGCTCCTTTTCAGATCCCTCGCTCCCCTATTTTGTGTGTTGCAGGGGAAAAGGGAATCCCCTTCACCTTTAAACAGAGAGCATAATTACTATTAAGCTCAACTCTGCTGTGGTTTTCAATTAGACGCTCCGAACTGTGACAGCTATAGCATGCCTACAGCCAGCTTTTGTATATTAATTTTCTACCAGATACATTTTAGTTTCTGTTTTGAAATTGTCAGTGTGAGTTCATAGAACTGCACTAAATTTCAGCTTTGCAATGGATAATGCATGTAAGTTAGGGATAGATATATGCATACCCAGCATACACGTGCACAAACAATGAGTTCTTTTATATGCTGTATGTTCATAGTAATTAACGATATTATGGAGGTGATTACCGTGCAGTAACTGACACATATATGTATACACTATATATATGTGTGTGTATATATATATATATATATATATATATATATATGGCACTTGTGTGGAGAGGTTCTGCAGGGGTGACACCCCATACTGTGCAGCTTTCTGTTGTATTACTATTACAAGTGATCCCATGTAACTTCAAACTAAAGCTATGGGGGTGAACTGAAAGTTCCACACACTCCATCACCTGATTGTTTTTTTTTTTCTCCAAAATCTTTTCTAGCTGTAGCCCTGCATATTGAAGCAGCCTGGTGCCTGCAGCCTACCAGTGCAGACAAGTCAGTGAATAAAATGAGGGGGAACGCGGAGGATCTGTGCCCCTTCAGAGTACACATTAAGGGGAATGTGGGGGAATGCATATGCACCCCATTAGTTTGCAAGTTGCACAAGACTGCAGCAGTTTGTGTCCTGGACTCTAGCACATAGTTACTGAACAAGAACCACAAGACTTTGTGCCAGCACTGCCACACATAAAAAAAATACATTAAGGGGGTTAAACTTTGGATGTTGGTAAAAAGTCTCCTTCTCTTTTAACCGTTGAAAAATTTTCACGCCACCCGGACAGCTACTTATGGACCTACATATGTAGAGATTCAGCCCCACTTGCTCAATAAACCCCAGCTGTTATTTTGCTGGAAGCCACTGCTCTTCCCAAGGACAACATCTCCTGCCAGCACTCAGGTTGCCTTGCTGGTGATGCTAATTGTGTGGGTATACTGCACCTCCATGCATCCCCCCTGCTAGATCTGTTAATTTAAAATTTGCAGGTACTGGAGGCATTGCAGTCCCTCTGATTGGCTCCCTGAGCTGCAAGACCTCCATTGGCCCCCATCACCTATTAACAATGTGTCAGTCTTGCAGTGCAAGGTACAGGGATGGAGATGTTACCTGAAGCAGCCTTGCACATGGGTGTTGTTCTTCATGTGTTTTATGTGCCCTGGATTAGTCACGACATTTAAACTGTGGTTTAGTCTCCTTTTGTATGACACTTCAGTCTTCAACCCAGTATCATGTTACCCCCTGAGCCATAATTCCCTTTATATGCCTTAATGCCTATAAGTAAGAAGATTAACAAAAAAAAAGAAAAAGGAGTTAGCCTTGGGTGTTTACACTATTTTATCTAGCTAATGCTAATAGAAACTATTAATAGCTGTATCATACTCTCTATAAACAGCAACCATGTCTCTGTTCTGACAGCTGTTATTTGAGCTGCTGCACATATCCTGCTTTCCGTGAGTAGTAGTCATGGGTCATGCTGTGTAAATCTGAAATCCCACTTATATGGCCAACTCATTCAGGGAAAAAGGAAGGGGGTACAGGCTCCCCTACAGTGTTTGGTCACTTAGCAGACCCCCTTACAGTATGCAGCTCCACACCAATGCTGTGCACATTTCCCCTGATATAGACATATGTACTGTCAGCGGTTTGAAGGAAGACGTGAGAGAGAGAGAGAGAGAGAGAGAAAGAGAGAGAAAGAAAGGACGGAGGGAATGAAGGAAATGTCATGACTGCACTTTTATCTAAGCAGCTGGGCCTCCCTGCTGCCAACAGCAGCTCCAGCAGGCTCTGAAGGGATGCATGCAGCAGCAGGCTGAGCTGCAGTCCATAGCCTGTCACTACCTTTTGCAATATGCAGCTCCATCCATTTTGCGCACTGAGAGAGGGGACACTCAGCAGCATACACTGATGACCATGGACGCTGGTGCAAGGACACCGCCACCACCGCTCCTGCTCTGCTGAAGCTCAGGTTCAGCCACTGGTGCAAGGACACTGCCACCACTGTCAGCACAGCTTTGCTGAAGCTCAAGTTCAATAAAGATCTGTAAAAACTCTTGTGAGTGGGAGAGATAGCATTTGGAGGACTACATCTGTAATTTGACTTTCATGGAGTGGTGTGTGTTGTAAAATACGGAAGACAGCTAGACACGAGGGAGAGACAGAGACAGACCAGAGATAGGTAGTTGAAGTCATTCATTGTTTATCGGGGGTTGCAGTCATTCATTGCATATGGAGAGGCACTTGGCATTGTATTGCAGTATTATGCATCAAGATTTTTTTGGGGAGCAATAATGTGCGGTTGTTTACTGGTGATCGTAGTTGCAGTCATTCATTGTTTATGGAGGGGGGACTTGACATTGTACTGTAGTATTATGCATCAAGATTTTTTTGGGAGGAGAGGCAATAATGGGCGGGTGTTTACTGGCAATTGAAGGTCCCGGCTTACTAGAAAGCAGCTGATGGTACAAACTGGCTACAGGAAATGACGCCCCCTCTCTCTCCTCCCTTGCCTCATTGTTTGGCAAGTGAAGTCCTACCCGAGCTGCTGCTGCTATCGGTTTAAAATGAATGGTCAGTGGCCCGGAAGTGAACTGGAAGTGAGTGCAGAGGAAACAAAAAATTTATGTGGTGGGGGTGGGGGGAGACAAAGGAACACCACTGTGCTGAAGGGAGAGGACCACATGTGCTTCAGTTCCAGTGGTGGAAGGACACAGTCTAGGTATTTGGCCATGTGCTTCCCAAGCCCCCTTTCTCTACTACCTAATAGCAACACATCAGCATAGCTCTGGCTATGCAGCAATAAAAATGGCACCAAGAAGCAAGTGCAATCTGCTAGGACATATAAAGCTCAAAATAATCTCACATACTCAGTCACTTGTTAGATAGAAAAGACTAAAATTAATTTAATAGCAACGTTTACGATGCTGGCATATATTCATGCAGATGAGAAATTTGGCACATGCATGCAGGCAGTGAATGCCATTACAAACTACAGAGACATGGCTATAAAGAAATAAAAAATAAGTCATCACTCAGTTGATAGTTTGATTGTCACACACATAGTATCTTAGAAACACGTTACCTTATTGAAGTAATTCATGGAATTGCTGCATAACAATACACATAAACACAAGTATGCTATGCTAACTACATCGTGTGTACTCCTTGAATGTATGTGTCATCGAGGCACAGGTCAGGAAGCATAGGAAAAACCAGGAGCAGTTGCAGAATTCGCAAAAAGTGTTTATTAGTACTAGCAGTAACATAAAAAATAAAATTGTTCAGAATAACTATTTACAAAGGCACAATAAACAGAGAAGATCCATCTGAGTTTTCTTTCAATCTCTGTGTCTCTCAAAACATTACAGCTCTCTCTCTCTCTCGTAAGTCTTTGCAATCCGCCTCCTTAACAAGCATCCTATTTTTTTTCTAAAATGTTCTTGTGTGTTTCAGGCAGGTGCAGCAAGAACACTGTGTCCCAGAACTGAGGCCCCTTCTCCACAGCTTCTGAAAAAGGGCTTAAAAACTGCTCTCAGGTTAACCTTTTGAGTTCCCAATAGCTTTTTGCAATCATCTTAAACTATAATTATATACGTTTTAACAGTAACACTATATCATTTCTAAATAAAGGGATCCCAGTA
Organism: Neoceratodus forsteri; assembly: GCA_016271365.2. Taxonomy (NCBI): domain Eukaryota; kingdom Metazoa; phylum Chordata; order Ceratodontiformes; family Ceratodontidae; genus Neoceratodus; species Neoceratodus forsteri. Next base: position 1,110,512,666 of record CM057456.1, on the reverse strand, counting down.
TCTGTTACATTTCCACATAATGATTTGCATATATTTTTATACCAGCAGATATGCAAGGGAGAAAAAGACAGAAACAGCAAGGTAAGACTGAGAGACAGTGAGAGGCAAAAAATTGTGAGACTGTCGGGGTGACCAAATCCTAGGTCCCACAGGAAAATTTGGTTGCACAACCTGACAGACAAGAGACAGAAAAGGAAAGAACAGAACAGGTCCCTGCATTAAAACTCTCCACAACAACTGGGACAGGGTCATATTCAACCCTGTCACAGTATGCCATCATTAAAAACTCAAAACAGCAAGTAAATTGCATAAAACAATATAATTTCTCACTGAATCACTGTCATAGTTTGAAATCATAAGTTACAGCATGTTGTCTTATTGAATTTGCATGAATTTGTCTAATTAAACAGCATAGTTTTTTTTATATCTGCACTTTAGGGAAGTTCCACATAACACACATGAAAGTCTGCACTGAGGGTTTTCCTGAGATGATGCAAAATGCATCATGGCATGCTACTGAGACCAGAATATACTAATTAAACAAAATGTGGGAAAATATATCTTTACATGTAAATTACACACTTTGAGTTAGGTTTATAAAGATGTAAAAATTGTGAGGCTACCACAGCAACCGAGGCATACAAAACAATTAAGACAGGTACAAGAGCTTTATAAATTCTTTTAAAGTGACCTACCTAGTATGCACATGCAATGCTCCCCCTTCCCACTGGGGGGGAGGAGGGTTGTTACTTATCCTCTGGGCTGTAGATAGTTCTAAGAGTAGTCAGTTAGCAAAGGGTTAAACTAGCTAGGATCCTCAGGGAAAGGAACTTATGGGTATAAAAGAAAGGGAGCAAGCAGCTGCCACTTTGGTCTTTTGTCCCCAGAGAGCCTTGTAAGGGTGGGGTGGGGTGGGGATCCAAGGTAGGAGGCCCTTGATGCAAGAACTAGTTATCTGGGTGCTTGTTCCCTTGTAGGAAAGCCCCAAGGCTAGCTGGAGAGAGAGAGAGAGAGAGAGAGAGAGAGAGAGAGAGAGAGAGAGAGAGACAGAGAGAGACAGAGAGAGACAGAGAGCTGAGACATGCCATAGGAATGTGTACTCCAGTACCAGAAGTGAGACTACAGAGTCACAGTGTGATTATCCTGCCTAAGGATCCAGAGAGAGCAAGTATGGGTTTTGGAGCTACCCCCTGTTGCATCACCATCTGAGCTAAGGTGGCGAGTAGCCCTAATGCTTTAGAGCATAGAAGAAGAGGAGGGGGACCCTGTCTGAACAGAGCTACTGAGCCTGATGGCTTGAGTATGTGTTTCAAGACTGATCACTGAGACTGGTGCCATCGTACCCCATATGTACAATGATTTGAGACTGGTCACTGAGATCAGTACTGTTTTTTTTTTTTTTTTTTTTTACAAATTTATTTATCCTCCTTTCAGCAGATCACCATCTTCGTCTGCCAACCCTACTGGTCTCGGGGTTTTTCGGGATCTTATTGCGACATGTGTGCCCTGGAAGATCCCCTGAGCCAGTCCGGAGGCTTTATCCTAGGTGGCCCCTGATATTTGTCCTCCATTTTGCCCCAGTGAATCCTACTTCCCAAGACCCTGGTAGTGGTGATGCATGCACGTGGAGGTGGAGGTGCATATGCGCACCACAGCTCCAGTGCCAGTCTCTTCAACCCTCCCTTAGCCTAGCGCCAGCAGTCTTCAGAGCGACACATCCACTCTGGCTTCCACCAGGGGATGGCCAAGCTCTGAGGAAGCCTGTTCCTCCCTCCCAAGACAGAGGGCCACCAGCCACTCACATCCTCTCCCTCCCCTCCACCGACCTCCAATGACTGAGGCTCGTTCCCAAACCCAGGTCGTCGGCGTGGCATGAGGTGTGGTGTCCAGTGCCTCAGCCCTCTGCGTCACTGGGCTGACAAGGTCAGTACTGTTGCACAGCTTTATGATGAGAGATAGGTTCAAGTAAAAGATGATACACCTCAGCTATGCCTCAAGCCTCTTTTGTCAGCAAGATCCCAGTTCACTTCCAAGTAGCAAAGAAGGATGTTGATGAAACTCATGAGTTGAAGACTTTGTGGAGGCCAGCAGATGCCATATTAACCCCTGTGAAGACCTGGCAGGGGTCCAGTAAGAGATTGAGATCATGACCATGAGTGGGGTGCAGCACAGCACTCAGTAAGTCTCCCCACTCTCAGATCTGCTAATATTCAATTATATAGTGGGGTCCATGAATCCTGGAAGCTGATTGGCTGACTGGCACCTTTTCCCTGTTGTAAATCCTATGATATACCTGCGGAAAAAGGTGCCAGTCAGCTACATCAGGAACCCCACCCCCAAAAAAAATCAGTCTGAGCATCACAAACTCTAGACTGGCAAAGATGGCAATCCCTGGTAAACGGCCATCTCGTAGAACTGCTGCTCCACTCCACACCCGTACTGATCCACCCCCTCGCGTAACCAGTGACAGGTCAACCAAAGAACAGACAGGATCGGTACAGAAAAAAAAATCTTCTCCCTGGTAATCGACACTGTCTCAACTCCTTCCCCATAACCGGACATACTGCACTCACCTCATGCTCAAACTCCAGCCAGCTCCATTCCTGGTGTCTCCCATACTTAGTCCTGTGTACTTGATTGTCTTCACCCTCTGTTCCCAGGAGTACCAAAGACAGGAACCGGCAAGGCAGTCACCAGAATTACTAATTTTAAATCAGTGCTGCTGCCCACCCTCTGACCTCAAACCCTCTCGACAACCTGGGGAACACTACTAGGAACTGAGTCAGCAATGCCGTGCATGCGCAAGAAAATGGAGCCAGTGCTCCGTACTTCAGATATGGCCACAGAGCAAGAAATTAAATAAAAGTAACTACAAATCTATGATAAACACTTTTTCAATGTTACTTCACACAAAACAACAAGGGGCACCGCTAAAGCCACCACAAACCCAGAAGCAGAAAATGGCAACACAACCTCTCGCAGTGCTGTCTGAGCCTGTCTCTAAACATCTACTAGGAAGGAAGTGTAAGGTTGTCTGTTTTAAAAATAAATAAAAGAAGCTCAAACCATACTCTCTCTTGCTCCAGACATAAGACACACTCACCAGGGTAGGGAGAGGAATAAAAAAAAAATTAAAAAAGAGAATACTGCTAGGCTCTATCTCTGTGCAAACATATTGGGGGTATTCTGCCTAACAACAAGGAACTGTTTTTTTCTGGCATAGTAATAAAATCAATAAAAATAATATAAAATAAAAAAACTCTTGCTCTTTATTTTTTTTCCTCTCATCAAAAGAAGGCGGCCATTGTATAATCGCAATATACCACTCCAGGGTGTGGGTTATGCCAGGATTAACCACTTCTGGTGTGGTTTACTCACTCAGCCTGCGGCCTCGTGACCAAACCACACCAGGCATGGTAAATTCTGCCATAACCCACACCCTATCATGGTATATTGCTTAATTATAAATGTTAATCATTTGCAGCCCTCCCTGAGAGCCATGTACCATCTTTGAAATCCCCAAGACCAGGGAAGGGGGCTTACACACATGGTAAAATTGATTTCCGATGAGTTCTGAAATACATTATGGGTGCTACATTACAGCTGCAATGATTATTACAGTGGCCTGCCCAATAGTATTCATAATGTTGCAAACATTGCCCCCACCCCATACAGTACATACACATTGCCACCACAAAACCAGTCAGGTTGGCAGAAACCAAATGTTGTTTTAGTTATGTTTTTGTGTTGCTCCTGTTCAAGAATATTTTCCAGCCATGATTGTTCTGTATTCTTTCTTTTTAACTTCTTGGTAGTTGTCCTTTTCTCTCCTCCTCCTCAGTTAAAAAAAAATAGCTACTGAGACAGTTAGTGCTGGTACCACTTTATATGCTGTGAAAGTGCACATGATGCCTTAATGTCAATGCCATATACTGAAGTTGCTGGCTCCCAAAGCTCTGGTTCCCATGGGATCCTAGTGCCTCTGGGCTAAGACCAAAGACTGCAGCTCCATGCATGAAATACTCAAGAAGATGAGACTTACTGATGAAATCTCAATAGACCAAGTCAAAGAAAAACTAAGGGAACTTGATGTCCATAAATCTGCAGGCCCTGATGGAATACATCCAATGTTCCTATATAACATAATTGATGAAATAGCTGGCCCTTTAGCCATTTTATATAACACCTCATTAAATGAATGCAGAGTATTATAGGATTGGAAACTGGCACATATTACTCCCATTCATAAGACTGGTGACAGATCTAAGGTGGAAAATTACAGACCCATTAGTATTACGTCTGTTTTGGGAAAAATCATGGAAAGAGTTATTAAAGAAACGTTGGAATTAAATCTTAAGAGAATTAGAAATAGGGGACATAACCCAATATGGTTTCTCAAATAGTAGATCGTGTATTAGTAATCTTATTAATTTCTTCGAACCAGTGAGCCAAGTGCTGTATCAGGGACTTCCAGTGGATGTGGTTAATCTTGACTATGTCAAGGCGTTTTATTCAGTTCCCCATGACGTACTAATTGGCACCCTGAAAGAAATGGGGATTAAAGACAGATTAATAATGTGGATCAGTTCCTGGTTACAAGGCAGACTACAGAGGGTACAGGTAAGAGGTCATTTTTCTGACTGGGGCAGTATGACTAGTGGTGTTCCACAGGGTTCAATTTTAGGACCCCTTCTCTTTAATCTTTTTTGTTTCTGGCTGGCCCAGTGGCACTGAGGGTTGAGGCGCTGGATGCCACATCTCGCTCCACGCTGGTGACCCGGGTTCGGGAACGGACTCGTGTTGCCAGGGGTCAGCAGGGGTGGAGAAGGATTGAACATCCGTAGACTGCTGTCCCTCTCTGGGGAAGGGGGGACTTTAGTGGTCAGTGTATCAGCGACCTCTAGTGGAGGCTGGGGATTGGTGCATTGACACTACATGACATGGAGTGGGCTTGGGGCACAACATTGGGAGGGAGCGCGTGCAGACGCATGCGCACCCCCTCCATTGGCATCATTGCACGCACCAAGTGCGCACTGGGGGATCGAACAAGCAAAATGGCTCCAGTCGTGGCAGCATGATGGCAGTCTCAGGGAGGATCAGTCGGCTCCAGGGTGTGCAGCATATATACTGGATTCTGGTTCGGTGGAGAGTGTAGAGGAGGCTCTCCGGCTGTGGCCCCGCCATGGTAGGGAGCCATGTGACCTTCATAGGGCTGACTGGATCTTTGGGGCGTGGCCTGAAGGACTGATGGGATGCCAGGAAGTGAAGGTAGGCAGACTGGGAGCCAGGGAGAAAAAAGGACTAACTAATCATTTTGTTTCTGAAATGCAAGTTACAGAGGGAGCATGGATCTATAAATATACAGATGATACGAAGGTGGGCTCTATTGTTAATATCACCAAAGCTATACTTAATTTTCAGAAACAAATAGAAAATGTAGAAAACTGGGCAATTAAATGTAAATTAGAGTTCAATGAAAATAAATGCAAAATAATGCATTTTGGTTACAGTAACACCAAGGCTAGTTATAAAATAAATGGTGAGGTTATTGAAAAAACTGAGCATGAAAAGGACTGGGGATTATTATTTCCAATACGTTGAACTTTGAAAAACACTATAGTGAAACAACAAAAAGGGTTTATAGAATTCTCGGGAATATTTTTAAGAACATGAAGAGTATACATCAGAATGTTTTAGTACCCTTGTATAAGTCACTTGTGAGGCCAGTGCTTGAGTATGGAGCCCCTTCCAGTGCACCACAAAGTATAAACAGTAGTAAAAGGGTAGAAAGAGTGCAAAGAAAGCTCACAAGAAAAGTACAGAAAATCAGGGATAAATCATACAAACAAAGACTCATGGATCTGGGGGTTTATTCAATGACATACCGAAAAATTAGAGGTGATCTCTGTTATGTTTTCAAGGCCCTGAATGATGTAGTAATGTGGGAAACAGCAGGACTAGTTAAAAAAGAAAAACTGTCAAGAGAGATGAGGGCGCACCATATCCAGCTTAGAGGTGAACAATAGAAAATGGAGAGGAGGGCAAAATAGTTCAACCAATGGGTAGTAAAAGTATGAAACTCACTCCCAGTAGAAATTGTATTGGCAACAAACCTCTCAGCCTTTAAAAGGTTATTGGATGAACACATGGGAGAAAACAAATGGGAATATATCCGCTGAATTGGTGGCAAGTCCTCACATGGCATAAAATGCTTATGGACTTGTATTAAATCCTATGAACCTATGGTAATTAACTTTCAAGAAGATGAAGAGTTACTGGTAATTAATTTTCTTATCCTGCGACCGAAACAAGGCTGGACTAAGATGATGTGCAGTAAACAATCTGGTACTGTTTGTGAACCAGTTCAGTTGATATTTTACTGTAGATGGAGTACTGCATCCTGTAACAGAAAGAGGATACTTTCATTATCTTTGCAGCACTGATCAAAGTAAGGTGCATGCCTGACTGAAGTACTGTTTTCATATTTTAGTAATAGCTCTAAGAACAAAAGGGTTATTTTAAAGTCGAGCTGGAAATAGAAAAATACAATTAGAAATTACTTGTTGGCCATGCTAGCTCAGTTAAAGCTATTATTCCCTTTTCCCACATTTTATTTGTGCTTTGCCAGCTACCAGTACAATAAATTCAATAAACTCAAATTCTGATGGCAAAGAATTCTAACTGGTGTGGCTGGTAGTAATTTTCGTTGGATAAGTGTAGATCTGCTTATACGCTTCCAAAAGATACGTGTTCCACTAAAAAGTTTTTTTGTGTGTGATTTGTGAAGTCTGTGAGTTTTTGTTTCTATTAACAGGTAATTAAAAGAGGCAAATAAAAAAACCCACCAGAAATGTATCTGTATGTAAAAGAACATATCCCCCATACAGGGGGGCCAAACAGATTCATGTGCTCCATGGTGATGTCACAACAGTATGTCCTCTGGGGGGCTCAAGCCTCCTCTCTCAGCAAACTCCTGATATCCCAAGCTCATTCCTGAACCTAGGTCACTGACGCTGGGAGTGGTAACTCTACAGCTGCGCTGATGGGTCAGCTTCATCGTTTTAACTAATTTCTATAGTGATAAAGCCTGGGCAGTTATTGCACTCATCTGGATTATATGAATAATTGTAGGGTACAATATGTTCAAGGTTAGGTGTCAACGTGGCTCAGCTGGTAGCACATCCGCCTCTGGACCAGAAGGTTGTGGGTTCTATTCCCACACGCAACTGGGTTCATACCATACAAATGCTGGCATCTGAGACTGAGTGCAGTACTAAGGGGATGTTGTACTGTCTGCGAGTGCCATCCTTCAGATGAGATGTCAAACTAAAGTCCTTTCTGCTTTTTCTGGTTGTTGTTCAGGTGAACATTAAAAGATCCCATGGTACTTCTTGTAAAGAGTATGGGGAATTTCCCCCGTGTCCAGGCCACTTTTCCCACATTCACTAAAACACCATCAAAAGCTTAATCTGGTTCACTTTCAATTGGTTTTGATCTGTATCCCCTCCTCCTCCCCCAAAATGAGGCTGAAAATAGGCAGTATTGTCCAGCCCTCCTTCATCAACAAACAAAAACTAACTAACTAAATAAATGAGAACAGGAATAACCTGAATTTGTAGGGGGAACTATATAATTTCCTTTCTCTGTGACCGTGTATTGATCTACTTGTGGAGACACATCTGTGCAAAGTCAGGAAGCTGCACAAATAGCTCTAGCTTGTCAACGAGGGTCACAGATACCACTCACATTCATGGTAATAGACTTTTCTTCCTGGCTGGTGTGCCTTGCTCTGTAGGTGCTTTCCATCCTCAGAAGAAAGTTAGATGTACAGTAGTACTTCCCTGACTGTATTTGATTTTTTGGCCTCTGTTACTGTTGTGAGTCATCATACATAGAACTGTGCAGACATCAGTTTTTGTCCTGTGAAAACTGGCCCTGGCTGAGCTACCATAATAAGAACAGATCATCAATTATATACCTTGTTCTCATTTAACTTGTCACGTACATGGTTGGTGTAGGGATACTGATGGTGTAATAATGTTGGTGTGGAGAACATAACAGTAACAATAAGATCCCCACATGCAGGTTTTTTAAAACTTTTTGCAAGCTTTTGTTGGACCAAGTCATTTTAGGCTACATTAGCTACTAAAAACGATGAGGCTTTAATTGCTATTTGGATATTAACAGTTCATAAACATAACTTTCCTAAAAAGCTCTGAAAATGCAAAGTCTGTGACCTAATTGTCAGCTATGACTAACCTTTTGAATAAAGGATATGGGGATGGCAGGGAATGTGATTTTGTTTCAAGATTTAGATGGATTAACATTTCAGATCCACTTTGGTATATTAAAAATTCGATTTTTTTTTCTTTAGCTGAACCGATTAAATGCGTTTATTATTTTAACACATTTTTTACATACCAAAGTGAGCCGGGAATAATTCAGTTCATCTAAATCTTGAGAAAAATCACATTTCCTTTCATGTCCATATCCTTTCATCCAGCTAGTCAGTTACAGTGTGGGTAGACCTGACTGAAGAGAAGAGTATCTACACACCTCCTAAAATGATTGACAGACCTGGTGCTGTCCCTGTGCTAGTGAAATGATCAGCCTCAAACTAACCATTTGAGATGTCCAAGATTGTGGGGCCCATGAGGTGGATGGCATCCATACTCTCAGTGTACTTGGCAGTGGATCTCAAGTGGCCATAGTGTTTAAAGTATACTATGACCAGCATTTGACTTACTGGCTGTTATTGCCTCTTGAGGGACTGGATGTATGGGGACATAATGACTCTGCCTATCCATACTTAGGATATGGCTGGCCCTGGGTCAAGTTTTCATTGGAGATATTGTAGTTAGTAGACCTATTGAGACACTGACTTCTGTGTGTCCATTGGTGAAAGTGTACAACCACATACCTCTGTTGATAGGAACAAACACCAGTATGGAACATTGGAACTGCTTTGCCAAGAGCAGGAGGCTCAACTGGAAAGTGACCCGAAACACTGCATGCATTTGTAAAGACTGTTTATTACCAGCATGCAGCCACTGGTGTCTCAGTTGAAGATGACCCTGTAGGAGTGATATATTGCTCCCCATGTAAGATTTACCAACACTGGGTTGTGAGACTGAGAAGGTTTGTGGAGAGCCAGGTCCTTGTGACTGATGTGCCTGAAGATTTCCTAGTGGACTGATGATGAAGCCCAACATTCTACCAATGTGAGCCCACAGCTATGTCCAGAGGATCACTGTTCAAGTCCAAAACACTACAGACCATGATATCACCATGAGGAATGGTCAGTCTCCAGCTCAAATTCACTGTGCTAGCATAACTATTCAGACAAAGCCTAAGAAGAGAGGGGACATGAGGCAGTCTGTATCCAGCTTTGTTTTATTTCAGTGAATCTCCATTTTCCACACTATGGAAAGATCTTATCCAAGAGCAGCTGACTTAATACACTGCAGTGTTCTCAACTAGTCAATGGGATCTTGCTGTGTCCTGCAAAAAGAATAATCTTATATGGCTGAATGATAAAAGACCTGTCCAGGAGCACTCAAAACAGCTTATTTCAGCAGATATTGACAGCATGAGGAGGTACCTCTAAGAGTTGCTGGCCACAAGAATAATCCTGAACTAGAAGCCCTTATGCCTCACATATCATGGTAGTACACAAAAGGAACAGTGCAATACAGATGTGCATTGACTGCAGAAACTTGAACAAATGTATCATCCTAGATCGATACATGATGCCATGTATCCAGGACCCCCCTAAATTGCTTAAACAAAAACTGATCGCTTTCCAGCCTTCACTTATGGAGTGGCTATTACCAGGTCTCTATAACCCCTGAAGACCATGAAAAAATTGCATTTATCTACCCATTGGTGTTCTACAATTTCCTTTGGATGCCACAAGACATTGGTGGAGCACCTGTTCAACTTCCAAGGGCTAACAGAGAACACTGTCAGTTACATGAACTTGCTTGAGTTTGTCGTTTAGCTGGATGATGTAATTGTATTTGGTAAAACCCTCAGAGAATATGAGAACTGCCTATTCAAGTTGCTTGGTCACATGGAAGAGATTGGGTTGAAACTGTCAACTGTCAAATGCCAGTTCTTCCAAAGCTCCGTCAAATACAAGGGTCATATGTTATCAGCAGATAACATCCAGAGGGGCCCAGCTAAAGTTCAAGCTTTGGTGACCTGGCCAAGATGTCAGACACTGAAATGCTTTTAGAGACTGCTTGGATTTTGAGGGTACTGCAGGCACTTCATTAAATACTACACCAAAGTAGTGAGGCCAGTTCTGAACTTGATGCAAGGGTATCCACCAGCCAGACAAAGAAGACAGCTGCCTCCAGGAGGGAACCCTCAAGCATTATTTCCACACTGGAGAACTTTTTAGAACATGTTAGATGGAGCAGTGTGATGTGGCATTCTCTGAGGTTATATGACAGCTCAACAGTCCCCCAGTTCTGGCCTATGCAGATCCCACCAAGCCATACACACAGTATACTAATGCCAACCTCAGCGGCCTTGGGACTGTTATACCAGACTTACCCAGAAGGGCTATGACCTGTGGCACTCACCAATGCAGAAGCCTATCAGTATCAGAGAAATGATACCCTGTCCACAAATTTGAGTTTCTTGCACTTAAATTGGCCATAGTGGACCAATTTCATGAACACTTTTATTGCACACAAGTGACGGTCAAAACTGAAACTATCCCATTGAACTATGTGAAAACAACACCCAAACTTGACACTGCAAAACTTCCCTGGTTGTCTGTGCTAGCCACCTATGATTAGTGTGCTGAATACCAGCCAGAACGGAAACACATAGGTGCAGATGCTTTATCAAAGTTACTACCCTCTGAAATCATTCCTGAGACCGCAGCGAATTATGAATGGATAAACATACCAGCAGATGCTGTTTGAGCTTTGTGTAAAACGTATGACACCAACAAGAAAGCTTCTCTGGCTAATCCACATTGTTAGGTCAATAGTTTAGTCTCCTCAACTGTCTTTCCAAGGCCTATTGTAACCTGGCATCACTTCATTACTCTTCTTGGCTTCCGTTGAATTGGCATGACTTGTAGTGAGGGAAATAGACTGACTTGAGTTTCCAGGATATTTACCAAATCTTGATAAATATGGGAAAATGCCTTCCAAGAGACTGTAGTACACCCAGACACACCCTGGTTTTGCAAGAATGGCCTAAGTTGGAAGTTCAAGACTAAATGATTTTCTGTGTGACCAAGGGACCCAACTCCTTTGTGAGAAAACAGATGCTGATGCCTAGAAAATGAAGGCACATAGTGATAAAATATATACACAATGGCACAGGACATTTGGAAAGTGATCAGACTTTGGACTTTATAAGGCAGAGATTCTACTTGTCATGTATGGGGATAGATGTAGAATGTCATTGCAAGACCTGCAGCCATTGTATACAGAGAGATGTATTGGCCAAGCATGCTATGCTCTTGGTAAATATATCTACCAGCTCTCCCTTTGGCACTTATGTGTACTGACTTTTTGAGTTCAGAGCCTGACAAATAAAACACAGCAAATATTTTTGCAACTATGGATCACTTCACCCAGTACACTCAAGCATTCCCAACAAAAGATCAAAAGGCATCCACTATAGCCAAAGTGTAAATGGAAAAGTTTATTGTATACTATGAGGCCCCAGCACAGATCCATTCAGACCATGCCCAAGATTTTGAAAGGAAATTGGTCAAGGAGCTGTTGTCGCTGTGGGGGATCAAAAAAATCTAGGACCACACTTTACCACTGCCAGGAACATCTGCAGCCATGATATTTAATGTATAACTGGAGGAGGGGGCTGAGTGAGCCACATTTCTGGTTACAAGTTGGTTTTGGATTGCTACATAAAGACTCACTCATGCAGGTTGCTGCCTTAAAGCAGACCCTGTGTGTTTTGCTCACAGACAGAAATTCAAGACAACATACCGTAAGTGGGGTAAGTTGTGGGGAAACTGAAATAGTGTCTTTACTATTGTTTGTAGGGTAAATTGAACCTGCCACAGTAGCCCACATTTAAGGGTTATAATAAAGAGCTGTGTCTTGCCCTGTAGTTTGGGGGCTGGGTGAGAACTGTTTGGCCTGGAGCCTCAGCTAGGTGATAACTGGAGAAGGGCTGAGTGAGTCACATTTCTGATTGCAGACTGGGGTTTTGATTGCTATATAAAAACTCACTGGCAACAGCCAATCAGGGTTCTCCTCAAGTGAGCCAATCAGCCATTGCCTGCTATATAAGGAAGTATCCATCAAGCATACCTCTACACTGCAGACCTCCGCATGAAGGTCCGAAGAGTGAGGGACAACACAGGGGAGTCTGCCAGGAGGGAAGCAGCCAGGGGAGGCAGCTGCGGCCATACACTCTGCCCTGCAAACTGTGAGTAGGTAAAAGGGGTTAGCAGGTGTCTACAGCCACAAGGCATCAGGTAGGAAAAAAGGTGTAGCACCCTATACAGGGCTAAGCTATACTAGAGGTTCAAAACTTACAAAAACCTAGGGGTTGTTGAAATTCTCTATATAGGGTAGAGAAATAAAGGGAATTTAAAGGGGTAGAGTAGGATGATGGAAATGGTGCAGTGCAGTGGCTGTGGGGTGGCAGTCTTTAGGGAGACTTTTTGGAGGCTGTGTTGCTGCCCTATCTGTGTGCACCTCTCTGGGCTGTGGGCTGAGATTGACAGACTCAAAGCCGAGTTGATTTCGGTTCAGTGGACCTTCTCCCACACCCAGGGACCACCTTGTCCACCGCCACTACCTCAGAGGTTGCCCAGAAGAAGGAGCAGCTGAACAACAGTAGGCTCGGGGAGATTTAGGATGGTGGAGCATAGGCACATCCCACATCCGGTTTCACTACAAAATTCGTACACTGCACTGGCAGAGGAATAATGTCCCACAGAGGCACCCAAAGTAGTGATGGGGGGTGGCAGAGGACCCCAGAGGAGGAGGAGGAAGCAAATCCTGGTGGGGGAGTCCACAGTGAGGGGGATAGAGTTGCGGACAGGTAAGGAGGAGAAGAGGGTGGTTCAGTGCCTTCCCGGTGCCATAGCTCGCAGGGATGGAAAGAAGATTCAAAGGATCACTGGGGCAGCAGGAAGGGAAGGAGAGCTAGACATCATTATCTATCTGAGGACTAATGACCTGGCTAGGGGTGAGCCAGGAATAGTTCAGGAGGAGTTCAGGGAATTGAAGAAGGGTCTTACTCGGAAGGCTCAATCTGTGACCTTCTTGGAAGTGCTACCTGTCTATGACATGGTGGAGAACAGGATTCTCTGCATCAAGAACTTCAATGCATGGTTGAAGGAATGGTGCAGAGAGGAGGATTTTGGCTTCGTTGGGGACTGGGATCCCACCTGGAGGGATAAAGACCTGCACAGGGGCGATTTCCTGCATCTGTCCAGGAGGGGAACCATGGTCCTCAGTGAATGGTTTAAGTGCTACATTGACCATCATTTAAACTAGCCAAGGGGGAGGCAGAAAGACAAAGGGAGGCATAAACTGCCACCCCCACAGGCAAATGAGGTCAGAAATGGGAATCCTGAGGGGATAACCCCCCCAAAAAACATATAACATAGGAATCTGGGGGGTTGATGGCAAGAGTGATAATGAGATAGATAGTGGAGGAAACAAGGGGGGGTAAATGGGAAACAAGGGGGGAGGCAGCACAGTCTGGAGAGCCATGTGCACAAATGCTCAAAGTTTAGGCAACAAGACTGCAAACCTAGAGGCCACCATGGCAGAAGCAGACCTGGATATGGTCACAATTACGGGTCCTAGTGCAATGAAAACCAGGACTGGGATGTGGCAATACCAGGGTATACTCTGTTCAGAAAAGACAGGGTAGTTAAAAGAGGGGAAGGAATGGCTTTTTATGTTAGGGACAAAATAAAAGCCATGGAAATACAGGGAGAGCAGGGAGACCTGAGGTACTGTGGGTCACCCTGGAAACACGTAAGGGGGCCACTGTTCTCACAGGAGTGATCTATAGACCTCCAGCACAGGGGGAGAGATGGATAAGGACATGATGGAAGCCATCCAAAGGATAACATGTAAAGGGGAGGTGTTGCTGGTGTGGGAACTTCAATCTACCAGATGTGGATTGGAGTCTACCAGCTGCAGCAACAGTCAGAAATAGGGACATCCTGAACTCCCTGCAGGGGATGTTCCTCAGGCAACTAGTTAAGGAGCCCACTCATGGAGGTGTGATACTGGACCTGGTACTGACAAACGGGGACAGTGTTACTGATGTAATGGTGGATGACAATCTGGGGTCCAGTGATCACCGTACAGTGTGGTTCAATATAAGGACTGGGCCAGAACCGAGCCGCACTAAGATGAGGGTCCTGGACTTCAGGAGGGATGATTTCAGGAAAATGGGAGAATGCCTCAAGGATGCCCTGGCAGGGATAGAGGATCTGGGGAAAATCAAGTAACTGTGGGCAAAAACAAAGGGGGGCATTGAAAAAGCAACACATTTCTGTGTCAGGCAGGTTAACAGTGGCGATGGTTCTCTAAAGATGTAGCAGAAAAAGTAAGAGCAAAAAAAATTTGCATTTAGAAAGTACAAAAAAACACAAAAGGAGGAGGATAAGGAAAACTACCGGGATAAACAAAAGGAGGTAGGGAAGGGGAGGCAGTTAGACGCGCAAAGGCACAAACAAAGGAGAATATTGCTTGGCCCAGTGGTGCTGAGGGCTGAGGCACTGAACACCTTACCTCGCGCTACGTCAGTGACCCGTGTTCAGGAACAAGCACGGGCCGCTGGGGGTTGGCAGGGGAGGAGAAGGACTGAGTGCCCAATGGCTGCTCTCTTTCTCCGGGGTTGGGAGGATGGCAGACCTTGCTGCAATACCGCCACCTGGGGGAACTCGGGGGTGGAAGGTGCAGGAGGCAGCCAGACGTGTTGAGAGGGCCAGAACAAAGGCATGTCTCACCGTGCCTTTGTCTCATTGGCCATCCCAGTGCACTGACACTCACAGGGGGCAGGAGAAAACCAGGAAACACCCTGCAGTTGCATCGGTAGATGGGTCCCAGCACCAGTGATCGGAGGAACCCAGGGAAAGACAGCGCAAGATGCACGCTCAGCTACAGGACCGGAGGAGTTAGGGAGGACTCCTCCACCCTAGCTGGGGGGGTTATCTGGTGTGCTTAAGTCCAGGAGCAGGGCACCCATTATGGGCAATCAAACCTCAGGGAAGCTCTGACGCAGGATGCATAGGGTCCCTGAAGAGAGGGGCTGATGCAGGAAGGTAGGAGCATAAAGATAGGGTAAAAAAAAAAAAAAGAGAGAATATTGCCCAATCAGTAAAAGAAGGGGATAACATTTTCTTTAGATATGTAAGCGACAAAAGAAAGATCAAAGGGGGAATAGTAAGGATAAAAGGGGAAGAAGGGGTTTGTGAGGAGGACCAAAAGAAGGCAGACATATTGAACAACTACTTTTGTTCAGTATTTATAGAAGAAGGGGTAGGAGATGGGCCAAAGATAAGGGACAAGGGCATAAATGGTAGGGATGTATACACCAGTCCTTTTACAGACATGAAAGATCTCAAGGTACTAGGACAATTAAAAGTAGACAAGGCGCCTAGCCCGGTGGCACGGAGGGCTGAGGCGCAGGCACCTTACCTCACACCACGCCAGCGACCCGGGTTCGGGAATGGACTCAGGTGCCGGGGTTTGGCAGGGGAGAGGAGAGGATTGAGCACCCGGAGGACTTCTCACCTCTCCTGGGGTGGGTTAGGGAGATTACCTCGCTCTGTAGTGGCCCCTGGTGGAGATTGGGAGCACTACAGACACAGCACAACACATGAAAAACGTGAAAAATGGTGTCCTGATTGATCAGATGATGGCTGCCCAAACCCCTGCCTCCACGGAGCCCCTGGACAGCCAGGACTGACCTCAGCAGCAGTCAGGGCCAAGAAAGGTAAGCCAGAAGGAACTTCCCCTCGGAAGGAGGGAACCCGCCGATGAAGGGATACATCGGGTTACCCTGGGCCGGGTGCATTATGAGGCCGGGAAACTGGTGATGGGGAGGGTTCAGAGGGGAGGAGGGGCTTCCTTGGCAGGGCCTGAAGGAGAGGCCAGTCAGATGCAGGGGGCAATAAACAGATAATGCAAAAAAACAAAAAAGTAGACAAGGCAATGGGACCCGATGGGGTGCACCTCAGGATACTGAAGGAACTCAAAGAGATGCTGGCTGCACCTCTGACAACTCTGTTCAACTTATTATCAGAAACAGGGAAGGTTCCGAGGGACTGGAGGAGGGCAAATGTGGTTCTACTTCACAAAAGTGGGAACAGGGAGGAGGCAGGAAATTACAGACCTGTCAGCCTGACTTCGGTAGTGGGCAAAGTAATGGAAACACTACTGAAGGAAAATATAGTGAAATACCTTGTAATCAGTGGATTACAGGATCCAAGACAACATGGTCTCACAGTGGGGAGGTCTTGCCAGACAAACCTGATTGAGTTCTTCAACTGGGTGACCAGGGTAGTGGATCAGGGAGGAGCAGTAGATGTGGCCTACCTGGATAAGGCCTTTGACACCGTTTCACATAGAAGACTGGTGAACCAGCTGGCCTGTGTGGGAGTGGGTCAGAAAGTTATAAACTGGGTAAGGAGTTGGTTAAACTACAGGAGTCAGAGGGCGGTGATAAATGGTTTAAACTCTGGAGAATGCAAGGTGACCAGTGGGTGCCTCAGGGCTTAGTACTATGCCCAGTCCTTTTTAATGTCTTTATTAGCGACATTGTGGAAGGGCTAGAAGGGAAAGTATGCCTGTTCACAGATAACACAAAAATCTGCAACAGACTAGATACACCGGGGGAGGGGTAGTGGTGGAAAAAATTAGGGATAATTTGAAAAATTTGGAAGAATGGTCAGGGGTTTGGCAGCTGGGTTTTAATGCAAAAAAAGTACAAAATCATGCACTTAGGGCACAGAAACCCAGGGGCTACATACCAACTGGGAGGGGACATAGTGGCAAACACCAAACAGGAAAGGGACCAGGGGTAATCATTTCTGATGACCTGAAGGTAGTTAGGCAGTGTGATAAGGCAGTGGGGAAGGCTATCAGAATGCTCTGGTGCATAGGGAAGGGTATCATCAGTAGGAAGAAGGAGGTAATATTACCCCTGTACAGATCACTGGTAAGACCCCACCTTGAGAACCATGTCCAGTTCTGGAGGCCTCACCTCTGGAAGGACATTGATAAGGTGGAGGCGGTACAAAAGATGGCTCCCAAATGGTGCAGGGCTTGCATCAAAAGCCCTACAAGGAGAGACTCAGGGAACTGAACATGTACTCTCTGGAGGAAAGGAGGGAAAGGGGGGATATGATAGAAACATTAAAATACCTAACAGGTGTTATAAGGTACAGGAAGATGGAATTTTCCATAGAAAAAAAAGCTTGAGGATGAGAGGTCACGCTATGAAGTTTGGGGGGGGGGAGGCTCAGAGGAAATGTGAGGAAATACTTCACAGAGAGGGTGGTGGACACCTGGAACAACCTTCCAGTGGAGGTGGTGGGTGCCAAAATGGTGAAGGGATTCAAGCATGCATGGGACAGATACAAGGGGACCCTGGTAGTCAGGAAAGGGGAGGAGACAACTGGAGATCAAGTAGGGTCTGCCATAGCACAGTAGGCAGGGAAAACTGGGCAGACTAGGTGGGCCAAGAGTCATTATCTGCTGACAACTTCTATGTTTCTATGTAACTCTCCTTAACATAGGAACATAGACATTGTCGGCAGGAAAAGACCATTGGTCCATCTAATCTGCCTTATTTTAGATGGGGTTTTTCACCCTTTCTCCCTTCACCACCTTACTGCATACCATAGTGCTACCCCCTGTGTAACTATCAAACTCCTTTCTCTGTTCCCACAGTGTTGAACCCAATTATGGTTTCGCTCCTACCACCTCAGCTGGTGGGCTGTTCTATGGCTCAACTACTTTCTACAGTTTCTCACATCCCACCTGAATCTCCCCTCCTCATCAGCATTTAGTTATGCCCCCTTGTTATTAACCCACTATTCCTGTTGAATAGTTTACACAGTTTACCTTAATTATTCCTTCAGGAACTTGAAGGTCTCCAGCATGTTGCCTCCCCCCCCCTTTCTGGCCTCCAGCGGGTACATGCTCAGAGAATTAAGATGTTCCTCATAGGATCTGCTTTGCTGGCCCTGAATCATCTTGGTTATCCTTCACTGTACTGTCCCCAGAGGAGGCAATATAGCACTGTGGTTTAGTACAGTGAATTGTGTGACACTTGGACAGCTGGTTCTGATCACTGTATCATTTTTTGTAATATAAAAATAGGTTATGGACTGTTTCTCTTGAGAAATGCTGAAACAGCATGTGAGTATGACACATACACACACAGGTTTTAGATACAAGGTGTTACCTGGAAGGCCGGAAGCTAATTACAGAGCAGAACAGGCCTTGATCAAGGAATCTCCTATTTATCTAAGTCAATTATAGCTGTAGTGGCTAGAGGGAAATCATAAACGTTTATGACATCCAGAGGAAACATGGTTAAATTTTCACATGGTGATGATACAAAGCATGTTGCACCTCCGTGAGATCTGGCAGAAAGACATAAATGCTTTGATGTCTGTGAGAGAGGATACTGCTTAAAGATCAAAGAAATGCCATTTGAAAAAAGAAAATGAGTTGTGCTGAGATCAGAGAATATTAATTTACCTTCTGGAAAAGACAACCTGTTTTTGTATAGATATATTTTTTTACATATTCTGACAGGGAGGAGCTAGGTGACCTCATGCAAAGAGGTGGGCAAAGCTTTTAAACAATATTCCGGTTTCCTTCAGAGGACACTTTTATCTAGACTCTGATAAAGAAACATCTTTGAGCACTTTAAGCAGGTATTTAGAGAGAGACACACAATCTAAGTACTGTAGTAGGAATTGCACTGTTAAAACCTTGTTCATTTAAAAGATTGTATGGTTCTTGTGATATAATAGTTCTGTATTTTATGTTTTACATATTTTTTATCTATTTTAGTAAAACTCTATTTTTAGAGCCTACTTGGTCTGTCTTTGAATTTCTTTCCTTTACAAGTGAAGTATATATGGTTAAAGCAGACACTGTGCATAAGCTTGAATGGTGATACCAAACTGGAAAAGGTAAGGGTTTAATCTGAGGTCTTTTATTAGAGTTTTTAAGAGTTCATTTTTGTACACCTGGTTAGGTGCCTGTAGGCAAACATATCTGGCCCCCCGAAGACAGAATTATCTGAGTCTGTGCATTGGGTACGCTAACAGGAGGTTCACAGTTTGAATCCCTCCAAGACTTGAGACCAAAGGTTGATTTGAACCCACAAAAACAGACAGGAGGGTTACCCTGTTTCTGTTAACTGTTCACAAGACTGCGCTCAGAGGTTGTCACTTTGGGAGTAGAGGCTGACCTGCTGAGTGGGTTTGTGACAGATTGGTTGGCAGCGGTGGTATTACAAGCTTTTATTGTTCAGTGTGTCAGCTTGACACCGTAAGCTCATTTGCAAAGAAAGAAAAAGGCAGTGATTTATTTTAAAAAGGAAAGAGAACTATATCACTTGGCATACAGTCAAGTTCCTACCCATTTTATTTTTTTTTCTAAAGTGCAAGTCAGAGTAGCAGTAGTGAGGGAAGATGGCTTCCAACTACAGCAGGCACACTGTAGACTACTTAAGGCAGTTGTGCGGGGACAGAGGAGTCCTGTTCAAGGTGAAAGCCAGCAAGCAGAACCTCATCGATGCCCTGGTGGTAGCAGATACGCAGAGCAGTGAGTCACAGACCATGACTGAAAAGGACCAAACCTCGAGTGTGGCAGGGCTAGTGGCCAGTGCAGTGTCCAGATCTGATGAGGAGGGCAACAGGGCCACTGTCAGTGAAGGGCCACAGCAGCAGGGGAAGGTCACCAGTATCCTGGATCCAGAGGTACTCAAGCTGCAAATTGAGTAGTGCAGGATGGAGCTGGAGTTCCAGGAGAAGAGAAAATGAGAGAAACGAGAGGTGGACCATGATGCAGAGCGAGAATGCCGAGAGGCAGAGCGGAAACAGTGAGACGCAGACCGTGAGGAGCATGAGCACCAGCGAGTTGCAGAGGAGAAGAGAGAGTGAGAACACTGAGACGCAGACCATGAGGAGCAGGAGCGCCAGAGGCAACACGAACTGGAGAAGCTACGACTCCAACCGGTGGCACCAGAGCAGGTAAGTGGCTTGGGTTTAACTGGGACTACAGGACTGGGTTACAAATTGAATTCCAAATTAATAGCCGAATTTAAAGAGGGGGAGGATATGGATGCCTTTTTAAATTCTTTTGAAAAAGATTGTATTCAGGCTAAAATTCCTACAGAGTTCTGGAGCTTCCAGCTATCCCCGCTACTTACTGGGAAAGCACGGGATGCATTGGGTCAAATGGACAATGAGGACAGTGATGATTAAAGCAAACTTAAAGCTGCACTGTTAAAAAATGTTGAATTAACTGCTGAATCATACAGAGCTAAATTCCATAAGCTCAGGAGAAGCCCTGATATGAGCTACGAGGAGCTAGCCATGAAACAACGTCAGTTTTTAAAATGTTGGTGGGAAGGAATTTAGGCAAACTCTGTTAATAAAATTGAAAATGTGATTTTGTTAGAACAGTTTTATTGGGCATGTCCAACAGATCTGTAAACCCGGCTGGAGGACCGAGATCCCAAAATCGTGCAAGAGGCTGCTGAACTCTCAGACCACTATGCCTAGAGCAGACCTGCTCTGAGAGCGAATGGGGTGGGCATGGCAGTGCAGAAAGGGAAAAGCGCACCTTCAGGGCAGCTAAAACCCTCACTGCCTCCACCGAAACCAGTTAGCCCCAGGTTTCAGAGAAAAGATTTCTCTGAGAGAAGAAATGAATGTTGGTTGTGTAAAGAAACTGGGCATATTGCCAGACAGTGTCCCAAAAAGGGGAGCCATAATACACAACCGGGTGCTAGAAAAGAAATGGGTTGTTTGTGTGTCCCTGGAAGCATGCCAGTGAACATGGGGGAACACATGCACCCAGTCATGGTGAATGGTGTACAGACGCAGGGGTTAAGGGACACAGGGGCATCCCTGACCTTGGTAAAGGGGGATCTAGTACAGCCTGGTCAGCTTATACCCAATAAATACATCACTGTACAGGACTTTGCGGGTGGGGAGAAAACATTGCTCCTCGCTAGTGTTCTTTTAGACTGGGGTGAAACAGGGGGAACTGTGCAACAGGTGGCTGTAGCCAAAACATTAGCAGTGGATGTGATCCTGGGCAACAATCGCCAACAGGGGATGGTATGTGCAGTTACCCATAGCCAAGTGGCAAGGGAAAATTGCAGTTCCCTGAACCCCACAGAAGCCATTGTGGAAACCACTGAGAGGCTGGTTCTCCAGCCTGTATCTCCAGAGGGGGAGACTGATAAAAAGGAGGTAGAAATTTCCCCAGTAGCAAGTAACCACACAGCTACAGAGGGTTACTCTGAAGAGGGAGGGGTGACCCCTTGTCAGAGGGTTGGGATTGACAGTGATCCTGTGTGCCCTGACGCTAGTGCTAGGGACCCTAGTTTAGTGACATAAGGGGACCTGTCCCATGCCTTGGAAATGTGTGAGGGGTTTGCAGCTGCTCAGAGAAGTGACCCTAGTTTAGAGAAGCTGAGGGCTTGGGCAGACTTGGACGGTGCACAGGGAGGTGATGGCAGACATAAGGTTTATTGGGAAAATTATCTTATGTATACTCAGGCAGTACAGACAAAGGGAGGGAGGGATGCTAGGCAGGCAGCTTGTCGTTCCCCAGGGGTATCGTGAGCAGTTGCTCAAGATTGCACATGATATTCCCTTGTCTGGTCATCTGGGAATCGTGCGCATGATGCAGTGGTTGGTCCAGAATTTCTACTGGCCTAACTTCACCCAGCAGGTGAAGGAGTATTGCAGGTCTTGTCACTGGTGCCAAGAAATAGGGAAGGCAGGCAAGAAAACCCAAGCCACCCTGATTCCATTGCCCATAGTGGAGGAGCCATTCCAGAGGGTGGAAATGGATATTGTGGGGCCTTTAAATACCCCCAGCTCCTCAGAGAAGAGATTCATACTGACTGTGGTGGATTATGCCACCCGGTACCCAGAGGCAGTCACCCTATCCTCACTGAAGACAGACAAAGTGGCAGATGCCTTACTTGGGATTTTCTCCTGTGTTGGATTTCCGCAGGAGGTTATCACCGATCGAGGGGGTTCCTTCATGTCAGATCCAATTAAATGTTTATGAGAGAAGTGTGGGGTGGTGCAGAGATGCACGACACCGTATCACCCACAACCCAATGGACTTGTGGATAGATTCAGTGGTACCCTAAAGTCAATGCTCCAGGCATTTGATGAACAGCATGGGAAGGACTTGGAGAAATACCTTCCCCACCTGTGGTTTGCATACAGGGAGGTGCCCCAAGAGCCAACAGGATTTTCCCCCTTCGAACTCTTATATGGATGCCGGGTACGTGGGCCCCTAGACTTGATCTGGGAGGACTGGGAAGGCACGCATGCCACCCAGGGAACTCCCATTGTGGATTACGTCCTTAGGTTTAGGGAAAGGCTGAAGGAGCTTATGGGGACAGCCCAGAGCAACCTGGCAGCTGCCCAACAGAAACAGAAAGTGTGGTACGATCGCAGAGCCAGAGCTTGCTCATACATGGTGGGTCAGGAAGTCATGGTCCTTATTTCGGTCTGGAAAGACAAGCAGTAGGCTGAGTGGACAGGACCGTACAAAGTAGTTAGGAAGGTAAATGACGTGAACTACATTGTGGAGTTACCTGACAGAAGACAGACAGAAAGGATGTACCATGTCAACATGATAAAGCAATGTGCAAATAGGGCTGACATGGTGTTTGCAGTGTGTAGTCATGGGGAGGGGACAGACGAAGGAGACTCCCTTCTGGATTTTCTGGAAGAAAGTAGGTGGGAGTCCTCTGTGGAGGCAGTAAACTTATCTCCCCAGCTGGCCCTGGACCAGATCCAGAAAGTAAGGGAGGTTTTAGCAGACTTTGCCTCATTGTTTAGCGCCAAGCCTGGACTAACCCCCTTAGCGATGCATGATGTGGAGACAGGGACACAGACACCCATACGGCGGACAGCATATTGGATGTCAGAGGCTCTCCAAAGAGACATTAGAAGGGAAGTGGAGGAGATGCTGGATTTAGGGGTACTCCAAAGATCCCACAGCCCCTGGGCCTCACCCATAGTCCTTGTGCTCAAGCCAGATGGCTCTACTCATTTCTGTGTGTACTATCGTAGACCGAATGCAGTCATGAAGTCAGATGCCCACCCGATGCCCCCGATGGATGAACTCCTGGACAAGTTGGGAGGGGCGACCTATCTCACGACCATTGACCTGACAAAGGGGTATTGGCAGGTAGAGTTGACAGAGCTAGGGAAAGGTCGGCCTTCATCACTCCAATAGGCTTATTTGAGTTTAAAGTAATGCCTTTCCGAATGAAGAACACCCCAGCCACTTTCCAAAGGTTGGTGAACCAGGTGTTAAATGGTGCTGAAGAGTACGCCGTGACATACCTGGATGACATTGCCATCTTTAGTACCAGCTGGGAGGAACACCTATCCCACCTTAGGGAAGTGCTGGGCAGGATACAGAGGGCCAGGCTCACTGTCAAAGCTGAGAAGTCTCAGGTGGCCATGGGAGAGGTGGCATACCTTGGGCATGTGGTAGGCCGGGGACAGCTCCGTCCTAACCAAATAAAAATAGAGGTAATCCATGCGTGGCTCAGACAAGAAACACAGAAGCTGGTCAGGAGTTTTCTAGGGACAGCAAGGGTACTACAGAAAATGTGTACCCAATTACAATGCCCTGGCTGCTCCTCTATCTGACCTGACAAAGAAAAGGATGCCCAAGAAAATTACCTGGGGCCCAGCCCGTGAGGAAGCCTTTTCCAAACTAAAGGAGGCACTGTGCAGTGCTCCTGTTTTGACAAGTCCTGACTATAGCAAAACCTTTATAGTTCAGACTGACGCCTCAGACGTGGGTATTGGGGTAGTACTGAGTCAGACATCCAACCAAGGGACAGATCACCCAGTAGTGTACCTGAGTAGGCAGTTACTTCCCAGGGAGCTGGCATACTCCACGGTGGAAAAAGAATGTCTTGCCATAGTGTGGGCCCTAAAGAAGTTGAAGCCATACTTATATGGGCAGCATTTTGTGGTGCAGACTGACCACAACCCCCTAGTTTGGCTGACACAGATGGGAAAGAACAATGGTAGATTGCTAAGATGGAGTCTTGCTTTGCAAGGGTATGATATGACAATATTACATAGGGCTGGAGCCAAAAATCAGAACTCAGATGGGCTGTCTAGGGTCTATGAGGAGTGAACTGATTTGGGAAGCCCATCCCATGTGGGGGATAGAGCCCCCAAATTCAGTCTAGGTGGGGAGGAATTTTGACACTTGGACAGCTGGTTCTGATCACGGTATCATTTTTTGTAATATAAAAATGGGTTATGGACTGTCTCTCTTGAGAAAATGCTGAAACAGCATGTGAGTATGACACACACACACACACACACAGGTTTTAGATACAAGGTGTTACCTGGAAGGCTGGAAGCTAATTACAGAGTAGAACAGGCCTTGATCAAGGAATCTCCTATTTATCTAGGTTAATTATAGCTGTAGTGGCTAGAGGGAAATCATAAACATTTATGACGTCCAGAAGAAACACGGTTACATTTTCACATGGTGATACAAAGCATGTTGCACCTCCGTGAGATCTGGCAGAAAGATATAAATGCTTTGATGTCTGTGTGAGAGAGGATACTGCTTAAAGATAAAAGAAATGTCATTTGAAAAAGAAAATGAGTTGTGGTGGGATCACAAAATATTAATTTACCTTCTGGAAAAGACAACCTGTTTTTGTATAGATACATATTTTTTTTATATATTCTGACAGGGAGGAGCTAGGTGACCTCATGCAAGGAAGTGGGCCAAACCAGCTTTTAAACAATGTTCTGTTTTTCTTCAGAGGACACTTTTATCTAGACTCTGACAAAGAAACATCTTTGAGCACTTTAAGCAGGTATTTAGAGAGAGAGACAAAATCTAAGTACTATAGTAGGAATTGCACTGTTAAAACCGTGTTCTTTTAAAAGATTGTATGGTTCTTGTGATATAATAGTTCTGTATTTTATGTTTTACATATTTTTTTATCTATTTAGTAAAACTCTATTTTTAGAGCCTACTTGGTCTGTCTTTGAATTTCTTTCCTTTACAAGTGAAGTATATATGGTTAAAGCAGACACTGTGCATAAGCTTGAATGGTGATACCAAACTGGAAAAGGTAAGGGTTTAATCTGAGGTCTTTTGTTAGAGTTTTTAAGGGTTAATTTTTGTACACCTGTTTAGGTGCCAGTAGGCAAAGATAGCTGGCCCCCTGAAGACAGAATTATCTGAGTCTGTGCATTGGGTACGCTAACAAGAGGTTCACAGTTTGAATCTCTCCAAGACTTGAGACCAAAGGTTGATTCGAACCCACAAAAACAGACAGCAGGGTTACCCTGTTTCTGTTAACTATGCACAAGACTGCGCTCAGAGGTTGTCACTTTGGGAGTAGAGGTCTGACCTGCTGAGTGGGTTTGTGACAAGCTGCAAAGCAGGAAGACCTGGGTTTGAATCCCACAACCCCTACTTGCATACTGTGTGACCCTGAGCAAGTAACTTTACTTCATCGTGATCCCATGTTGCACCTGGAAACAAGCTTCAGCTTAGTGTGCCTTTCCTGGTTGAACAATTTCCCTTTTCTTTCCCTTTCAGTCTGTCTCTATCTTTCTTGGTGGGGCGGGGGGGACTTTAAATGGGCACAGTGTTCCAGATGGGGCCTCACCAGTGATCTATAAAGAGTCTGTATTACCTCTGTGCTCTTGCTGTCAAATTCTTTCCCAAAACACCCCAACATCCTTGTTGCCTTGCTGTGGCCTTATTGCATTGGCTAGTTTGTTTTAGGGGGCTGCTTATATCGAGTCCCAGGTCCCTTTTCTTTGAAATAGTGGCACTTTTTGGTGTTGAATTTCAACTGTTAAACCTTAGACCATCTTTCTAACCTTTGCAGGTCCCTCTGCATCTCCCTCACCCCCTCCTTGCTGTTTACTCTACCACAGAGTTTAATGTCATCTGCAAAGAGACAGATCTTTCCCTGAATACCATTCTGTATGTTGCTGATGAACATATTAAAAAGGACAGGTACCAGGACTGACCCCTGTGGCACTCCGCTCGTGATCTCACTCTCCCTCAATTTGACCCCATTAAGCACCACCCTCTGCTGTCTCCCCCCTTGCCAACTTCCCACCCATATAACCAGGTCCTTTGCTACTTGCAAGTCCTCTAACTTCTTCAGTAGCCTTCTGTGTGACACCGAGTCAAATGCCTTGCTGATGTTGGAGTATATATATATATACTGCTTGTCTCTTATCCACCGCCCTTGTAACCTAGTCAAAGAATACTATTAGTTTGGTATGACAAGACCTCCCTGCCAGGAACCCATGCTGTTTACTATCCTGCAGCCCATTACTTTCCAGGTAGGCCACCAGGTCCTCTTTGACTAGTGTCTTCATCAGTTTACCCATGTAACCCCTAGGCAGCACTATCCCTGCCTATATGTCTGAGCACAGGTTAAGGGGCCTGGATTCAGTGTTACGGAGCCTCCACCCAGAGTAATGGTATTGGGAGTGTCTGTCTATCCTGCTATAGCCCTCTGGGAAGCTATAACAACCCACCAACCCTCCTAGTGGCCCAGTACCTGGCACAGCAGTAAACAACACAGTCAGTATATAGCAACAATAATATACACTCACTCTTCACACTTACCACCAGGGTTGGACCTTCAGCAATATCCCTGGAGACCCCCTGTAAAACAAGGTCAGCGATACAGATGTACACTTTCAGTACTGTAACCCAGCTAATAATTTGCACACTAACCAGGTTAAACGTGAAAAAGACAATCACGTTTATTTAGGGGTCGTGAACAAGGAAGGGGTGTGAATCTAGGCAAATGATTTGTACTCTGACTTAAATCAGGGTTTAGCATGCACTTTTTTAGTCCCAAAATAGTCAGTCATACAACACTGGGTACCCTGGATGGAAACTGGCTAGCCAGAGGCATTGCCCGGGGGTGGCTGGTGTTGCAGCTGATGTTGGAGCCCTTGATGGAAAGAAAAGCAGTTAACATGCACAATAACAAGATAATTATTTGTAATCCTAGCCAGTTGGCTCAGTCTCTTGAAAACCCAGAAAGTTAAAGAAATCAGATGGTACCACAGGTGTTTTAAATATTTGTTGCAGGGAGCTGCCCTGATTGTACTCATGCTACCAGATTTCTGCAGAAAGGCAGGCGATATGGAGAACTTATGATGTTCACCAATGAGCATGGGGAAGCAGGGCAGACATGACGCACCTCCTCTTCATGGCCTTTCCCTCCAGGTGGCCACAACCTGCAAGTTGTTGTTGCACAGGGGCTGGATCCTCAGTGCTGGTCTCTCACCAATGAAGTCTCTGGTGCAGGGCAATTGATCTGGGCCGGATTGGCAAAGTCCCAGACGGGATGACCAGGTTGGCAAAGTTTGTTTGTTTTCTTGCTGGTGAAGCCTTCAGCTGGCGTTACAGATTGGGTCATGGGCAAGCAGGTCTCGACCCATGGGGGACATTTAGCGCATTCAAATAAAGCAGTACTGACTTTGTATAGTTCAGATACAGTCCAGTTGCAATGCAGTTGATTAACTGAGCAAACCTCTCAATCCAAAATTCGTCTTACACACTAGCTGTACCCTTCGCTTCACAGGAGCAAATCTTTGGTCCAAAACGCAAGTGGTACTGGTAAACTCTTCCTTTGTTTCTGCTGCAGTTCCAGGCTTAAATTGGAAAACGTCTGACTTCTTCTGTCAGGCAGTCTCAGGCAGAAGAAACGTGGCAGGGAGACAAGTTAGGCTTCTTCCTGCCGATTCCACTACACTCGGTTCAGGGAGCAGCTGCTTGAAAGCTCGAGCTGTTCACACTCCAAGTCTAACTGATCCACTACCTCATGCAGCACTGGGGAGTTCCCTTGTAATCCAGCATTTGGGTTGGCCAGGGAAGCTGTCAGTCACAGGGCTCCCCCTCCAAGTTAGTTTTGGCACCAACCTAAAAACCTGCAAAAAATAGTTTTCCTTCCCATAAGACACTTGGGCCAGGATCCATTTTAGGTCCCCTGAATCCTATTGGTCCAATTACTGGAAGTTCCGGACCTAACATGGTGGCTTCCATTCAGAGAGATAAACTGCAAGGAAAGCAGGTTAAACAAACTCCACTGTTTCAAATATAACAGCATGTAAGCACTAAATAAGTACAGTTCCCATATGGGCTCCCTCTGCAATACTATCGACTGCAGAGTGGAGCAAAACAGAACAATGGCTGGCCAGTAGCAGGCCTTAAATCACTCGGACCCAGCTCAGACCATTCGGATCACTATCAAAATCGCGCATGCAATATTGTGCATGTTATTACAGCGCGTACGTTTTAGTGCTCCTTCATATTAGCGTAGTGACATAACAGTTTGCATTTTATAGTGCAGTAATGAAAGAGATAGTATGCCATAGCGCTCTGTCAGCTTACCAATCTATGTTCTTGTTAGTAGTTCCTGTTAGCTTCTGTAATGTTTACTGGGACCCTGGTTAGCAGTGCACCATAATGTGTCACTCCCTTTCCCCTCCTGAACTTCCTGTTCCTATTCCTATCTCGATCATCCTCAATCGTGGTAACATTGCAAGTCTGAAAGCATCAAATTTTGAAATGGATTTCAAGGTACAGTTATATCATTAATCTTTATTGACACACAAAAAACAAAAGTAAAGCAACCATGATTTAAAACTGGACAGCTGTCACATTTTCTAGTTTGATTGCTGCTTGCTGTACAGAGTTTACTTAGTTGCAAGCAAAGTTTGAATGCACATGCACATGATAGTCCATTTACACCTGTAGCTGAAAGTTATAGGCTATACCTCGAAGGTATTGGTTTCGGGTGCGTTGAGCATACTTTGACACGATGCTTGCTATGTGTTTTGCAGTGTGTCTGTATTTTGTTTTGCAAACCGGCACTGTACTCTCTGCAACCAGCTGTTCTATAACAATTTGGTTGTAATGTTGCTCTGTTTTCAAGAAATCAATGAAACACCAGATGGATGGGTGGCGAGCACCAATAAAATGATTAAATTTATGATGCCAGGCTTCCACTGAGTTAATGGTGTGAGGCAGGTCATACTGCACTGCATCGTAGCAGTGCCACAATGATATTTCGAACATTGGGCATCTTCTACCTCCTCTGGCAAGAGGCCTGCCCAACCATGTATCCACAAAATAGTCAATCAGACAGGTTAAGGACTCAGCATTGCTTTGATAAAACTCTGTCTGTATTAACTCTTCAAAAGCTGTAAGAACATCTGGCACAGGTACATAGGTGAGTGAAGGGAATAAACGAATATGCATAGCATAGTAGGGGTCTGACGTATATTGAGCACACACCTCTGGAATTTCTTGTACCTTGTGCCAAATCACTTGGCATAGATGGAAAAAACAGCCTCTTAGTGTAGCAGTGGGGTAAGCTTGTGTGAATGCTTTAAGGGCTGCAAATTGAAAATCAATTAATATAGATTCTGGTTGAAGGTCACCACATGCATTTTTCAAGGCCAGAAACACTTTAGAGTATTTTGCAGCTGTATGATTTCCCATCAAGATATATACCAGAAGGACAACTGTTTTGTACTTAACAACATGTATAGTGTACAGTTGGTGAAAAATGGTTTGGCAGCATTTAAAAGTTCCGTCTGCGAACCAATGGGTACTTGCCTTCAATAATTCTAGGTCCTGGTAAGTTGTGAATATAAGAATTTGATCACTGCTGGGACCAGAGTCAAACAGTAAAAATGTTTCATTCTTAGCTGTAACAGTGAACTCTTCAGGTATAATGAGTGCTGCAGTATTCTCTGGTTTTGGAGGTGGGCGGGCAGTGGCCATTCGGTTTCTTTGAACTGTACACTTTAGTAGCAACACTGAGGGAAGTTGAGATGATATAGAAGGAGATAATTCAGACACACCAGATGCCACGGTTTGATGAGTGGACTCACAGGTAGTTTCGGTTCATTCCTTCATGTTGGCCACTGCTTCCTTCACAGCAACCTCAGCTGGGTCAGGTACATGGTTATGCTCTCCCAATTGTTTTAGCACTGTACCTCCTTTCAAATGCAAATGAGCATAGCAGTGCCCTTTATCATATTGCAAGCATTTGTAGTAAGCTTTATCAGCAATTACACGCTCTCTGCGAAATAGGAATCCGTGTAGGACTGCAATCTCACTACCGTTTTGGCTGCGGATGAATCTCACTTGCTGAGACATGATGCTACTCAAGATAGACAGATCTGAGTATGGCATCACCTGTCACTCATTATATGGCATCCATGATTAATTTGAATAATGTCACTTATAGACTTACAGACTTAGCGCTATTACAAGTGCCATATTGAGCGCGTGCTGTAATGTAATAGCGCTATTATGTATGTGCGGTTATTTCTTGCACTATTTCATCTGTGATATTATGACCGGATCCCAGACCATTCAGTATACACATATTAGCTAGTCTCTTAAAGGGACAGGTGCAGAGGCTCAACATGGCACTCACACATAAATAAACAGGATCACACTGAGACAGGACACAAGCCCGGCAGTGGGCATTGAAGGAGCCAGGGAAGACATTAAGATAAACCCCAAATTGGTGGTTGGGGGTTACACTCTTCCCTGCCTGGAAAAACTTGGCTTCTGCGTCTAGTCTACACATAATACACAATTCTATATAGAAAACACATACATAAATATATGCATATAGATATATACAGGTTGTAGCCATAAACTGTTTCATTGGTATACCATAAATGTTCATTTCTGATGCAGCAGAGAAAAGTAAGCTAGTTATAATTACAGTATTACTATACCCTTTGCATTTAGCAATGAATACTGGATAAGTACACATTATTTTCCATGAAACTTGTTCAAGTAGCTAAACACATTGTTTGCACAACCCTTGTTTGTATTACTTCTTGTACACTAACCCACATGGTTTGGGGCCTGACCCTATCAGCTAAGCTTGGACTACATGGGGAAGGTAGCACATCAGGACAACAACCCCACAACAGCAAAATACCACCACAGCGACAAATCTCGCTGGGTTGAAATATTTCGCTGTGGTGGTCCGCTGTGACCTGACACCACATCTCCTGGTGTTGTGCCCTCACCCCGAACCAACTCTGACTCAAAATTGGTTATATAAGAAGGGGGGGGTATAGGGGGCAAAGCCTCCTGCAGTTAAACACTTTGGCTGGTGGAAAGCTTTGAACTCTGAACAAAAGGAGGAGAGTTTATCTGTCTCTTTGCGGTGGCAGCTTAGGTCACAGGCCCGGCTGTGGCAGTATCTTGGGATGCAGAATCAATGATGAATTGCCCAATTGGTAACAAATGGTTTCTGTGCATTGTCTTTACAGCTTGTGGGTCATTCTCTGGACCCACTTTGTATACTGGCAGTTCCTCCAGCTTGCTGACAACAATGTATAGGGTGTGATGCCACCTGTTGG
Organism: Neoceratodus forsteri; assembly: GCA_016271365.2. NCBI lineage: Eukaryota > Metazoa > Chordata > Ceratodontiformes > Ceratodontidae > Neoceratodus > Neoceratodus forsteri. The sequence continues at coordinate 1,110,480,994 of CM057456.1, read as the reverse complement.
TTATCTTGTGTTTTCCGTGCAATCTCAAATTTCTTAACAAGATTCGATCTCCAGGTTGCAGCTCTTGGGCCTGAACACATTTGTTGTGCCTTTCTTTGTTTGCTAAGTTTCTCTTGGCAGCCATGGTGTGTGCTAATGGATAAGCATGGTTGAGCTGAGCTTTGAGTTTCTTTACATAATGGAGATAGTTGTCTGCCTTGACTCCATCAGGGGATACTCCAAAACAGATATCTACTGGCAACCTGGCTTCTTGACCAAACATCAAGTAATAAGGGGGAAAATCCAGTTGCATCGTTGCGAGTACAGTTATAGGCGTGAACTAATATACTTATTTGCTGACTCCATCTCGGCTTATCTCTGTGATGAAGTGTACACAGCATGTCTAGTAATATTTGGTTAAATCTTTCAGGCTGGGAATCTCCCTGAGGGTGATAAAGGGTAGTTCTGGATTTCTGAACACCCCCCCCCCCCAGAGTGAGAACATTTCTTTAATCAGATGGCTTTCAAAGTCTCTCCCCTGATTAGAATTAATTCTCTGGGGGGCACTGTAATGGACAAACAATTTTTCTATCTGTACCTTAGCTACAGTGGATGCCTTTTGGTCCTTGGTTGGATAGGCCTTGGCGTAGCGAGAAAAATGGTCAGTCACTACCAGCACATTACCAATGTTCTTTTGGTCTGGTTCTAAACACAAAAAGTCAATGCATACAAGTTCCATGGGAGCACTGATGGAGATGTTAACCAGAGATGCAGCCCTTTGAGGCTGAGCTTTTCTCTGAAGGCAATGGCTACAAGTTTTGATGTGAGCCTCAATGTCAGCACCCATTTTAGGCCAGTAGAAACGGGCATGGGCTAAGTCTGAAGTTCTGTCACAACCCAGATGTCCCATTTGGTCATGGAAGGCATGTAAAACCACATGTTTGAAGGCAGTAGGTAGCACTAGCTGTTGTTTATAACAAGCTAAAGCACACGCTCACCCACTAAAATTCGGACACGGAGCAACTTTTAAAATCCATTTATTGAACACCAAGATGCGCTGACCGCGTTTTGGACAAAATCCTTTTGAAAAAGGATTTTGTTTGAAACGCGTCAAGCGCATCTTGGTGTTCAATAAATGGATTTTAAAAGTTGCTCCGTGTCCGAATTTTAGTGGGTGAGCGTGTGCTTTAGCTTGTTATAAACAAATTTGTTTATTTGGCTAGATGCACCGCTAAATCCTTGTGCACGGTTCGTTTGTTGGAAGATTAGCACTAGCTGTTGTTTGACAACTCGACCTTGTCTATTCGTGGTCTCTGTAAAGCAGTTTGTTATGCAACTTTAACCTGGCCCCTCTCGAAACAGCAAGACAGTTCTTTGAACTTGGGAATGAAGTTTGGACACACTTTTTCCAGCATTTATGGCATCCAACACAGGTTTAAGCATAGGATCTTGGGACTATGCCTACTGGATATTGGCGAGAGTAAGTTGAGGAGGAGTGCTGAGATCTAAGGTTGTGAAATTGCAAAAGGCTGCAGGAACACAGGTGTCAGGAGGGCCCAAGCAATCGACCAGGCAATCAGCTGTTTCAGAGGATGGGTGTTCATCTTTATCAAACTTTTGGCAAAGAGCTTTAACAGATTGTTCAGACCTTCTCACCAACTCAGAGTTAGATTCAGGTCTCCTAGAGAGGGCGTCAGCATCAATGTGATTCAGGCCTGGGCTGTACTCTACTGAATAGTCATAGGTTGAAAGTGCTGATAACCAATGGTGCCCAGTGGCATCTAACTTGGCCGAGGTTTGAACATACGTGAAGGGGTTGTTGTCATTTTTCACCAGAATTTTTGTACCATAAAGGTATTCATGAAATTGATTTTACTATGGCCCATTTTAAAGCAATGAATTCAAGTTTGTGTACTGGGTAGTTCTTTTCAGAAGGGGTCAGGCTCCTGCTGGCAAGCGCCATTGGGCATAGTCCTTCCTCATACTCCTGGTAAAGTACAGCTCCAAGTCCCTTTAAGCTGGCATTAGTGTGTAACATGTAAGGCTTGATTGGATCTACGTAAGCAAGTACAGTGGCATGGGTGAGCTGGTGAATGATATTGTAAAAGGCCACATCACACTCTTGTGCCGAAAGGTTCACTTGTTCTAAAATTGACTTTTTCCTCCTCTTTTACAGCACTCTTTTTGTATTTTTGGTTTGTTGGCAGGTACCCTTGAGTTAGACTGAGCAAAGGGCAGATGACTTTGGTATAATCATTCACAAATTGATGATAGTAGCTGCAGAATCCAAAAAATCTTTGCAGTTCCTTAAGATTGTTTGGCTATGGCCAGGTAGTCAAAGCCTCCACTTTGCTTGGATCCATTTGAATTCCCTCAGAGGACACAATGTGGCCTACATATTTCACAGATTTCTGGAAGAATTGACATTTGTCGATAGACAGTTTTAAGCCAAAGTCCTCCAACCGGTCCAGAACCTTGAACAAGCGTGTCTCATGTTCTTCAATTGCCTTGCCAAACACAAAGACAATTTGTCCAGGTAAACAAGGCATTCTAGTTCATGTCCCCCACTGCTCACTCCATCAACCTCTGGAAAACAGCAGGTGGTTCCGAAATGTCCTGAGGCATGCACAGGAATTCGTAAAAACCCAAAGAACAGATGAACGCTGTTTTTTCTCTATCTTCAGGGGCCATTGGGATCTGGTAATACCCACTCCGGAGGTCTAGCGCAGAGAACCACTGGCTTCCATTAAGGCATTTAAGGGCATCCTGAATGCGTGGCATGGTATATTGGTCTGGTATGGTTCTTCGATTCAGTGTGTGGTAGTCCACACACATTCTCACTGAGCCATTCTTCTTTTAGACCACCACGATAGGAGAGGTGTACAGGTTACAAGATTCTTGTATAATTCCAGCTGCTAGCGTCGAACATCATCAATATCTGCTGGTGCCAATCACCGAGATCTTTCACAGAATGGCCTCTCATTGTGAAGTCTGATGTAATGCTCTGCACCTGTGATGCATCCAATGTCCCATTCTCTCAAGCAAAATACCTTGCTCTGCTGGCCCAGTTTTTGGCTGACTTTTGCTCTCCACTTTTCAGGAATGGGGGATTCCCCAAAGTCAAACAAATCAGGAGTTACTTCTTCATCCTCTTCAGTGTGTTGCTTGCTAGGCAGCACAGCAGTATCTGCACAATACACAGTAGCCAGGGAGCAGCCTTGGTTGACTCTAATGTCCCGGTCAGACATGTTTTGGATTTGCACCACCACATGCCGAGCATAGGCATTAGCTCAGGCAGGTAGGACGCTAGGCTTAACTAGAAGTCCCTCTGGCAATTTCCCTTCCTCCAGGGCATCCGGCATGAGAATCTTATTCTTGACATCTTTCTTGATTCGTAATACTCCACTAACAGTGCAATGAGCATTGGGTGGCAAAACAAGCGGTGCTGGATCTTTTTTCCACACAATGCCTACCGCCTCATCCTTATCGGTCTCCTTGTCTTGCATCTTTAAGTCATATGCTCTGTGCACCATGGCAGGGATGTGCAAGGCCCATCAAGTCTTCCTCGCTTGCTTTTCCTGGCAAAGTTGAGCTAGTCTACTGAACATGTGGGCATTAGTGCAGACTAAGAGAGGGATACCATCATACATTCCAGTCGGTGGGCCTACCAGGGCCAAGGTCTCTACTGGTTCATTCATGCCAGCAACAGCTGTAGGAGAGGATAACCACAGTCGTACATAACTCAGGTATGGGTAAGATTTGTCACTCAACCCCCACACATGAAGTCCTTCGAGGGGTAGGAGCAGGAGGTCAGACAAGTGTTGGTCGTACCAATCTTTGAACACAATAGTGACCTTTGAACCACTGTCTAGCACAGCTCGGGTTGAAATGCCGTTAGCAGTTATGGTGGTCTCCATGGAGAGACCCACCATTTCGGACCAATCCGGAGGTGCAGGCTTGGAGGACTGGTCCACAGCAGTTTTGGAAGAAAAGGATTTTCACGATGCACCTTGTTGTGGCTTTATTTTGCTTTGTTGGACCAGGTTGAGTAGCTTGGCAGTAACTCGCCATAAATCTTCTGGAGCATTGCATGCTTGTTTGGTGTGCTCATCTTCTCCTCACCGATAGCAAAATACCTTAGCTCTGGGGTCAGCAGGATGGGTCATGTCTTCATGAGGTCTGTAGTGGTCAGGGGGTGGAGCCCTAATCTCCTCTTTCAGCTTCGGTTTAGGCTCAGCTCCCCCATTGCCCCTCCAAGGGGCAGAAGGTTGGGTGGCATAAATGAGGTCTCTCACCATAGCTCGCAATTCCCTCATTTCCTCTATCATGTTGGGGTCAGCTCAAGACTCAGCAGCAAGAGCATTGTCCCCAGTACAGACAGGTGGGGCCTTGCAAACAGGCTCAGTCATAGTGGGGCAAAGGCCATGGGTTTTAGCTTGTTCAGCCGCAGCTTGCCTGCTGGCTTTCAGTTATTTCAATTCTTTCAATGACTCACTGACTTGTGACTCAGAGTTGTCCTCTTTTTCAGAAGGTCTGTCTGGGGTCATAGCAGTTCGGGAGTCAGGGCAGTTCGGGCAACCCCAGCATAGGGGTCCCAACCATCGTCTTCGTTCTTTGCCTCCTGGATTTCTTTTATTAAACAACAGTATTCAGGAGGGTTGGCTTTGCGATCTTGAAATTTTAACTTCAGCCTGAGCACAATTGAATAGCAGGCAGACTTAAGGATGTGTTCCAATCTGGCATGATTTAGTTCACTAGCTGAGATGCCCCCCTTTTATGTGCGCCCTTTGCAAGGCCCGCTCTACATGGGTCACAAAAGCAGACAGTCGCTCATTCTTCCACTGTTTGGTAAACTTAAACATCCACATCAAGTCCTCTCCTGATTCAGTACTACCAAATACCCTTTCTAAAGCAGATAAGTACTCAGCAGCAGAGGCCTCGGGATTAGTGGACCGAAGGAACCGGATAGCCTCCAGTGCAGGGCCCCTTAAACTCTCCATAAGTCTTTTGTGTTTTTTCCCCTTCAGAACATTGCCACTCTTGGACCAGGGGGTGGCATAGTCCATCCATGTTTCCAAGTTGTCTTTTCCCACAGGAACAGGAATGGCACCTGAAAACAGCCTGAGCCTGCGAAAAGAGTCCAGGTGCACTGAGGGTATCACAATGGGAGATGCTGCAATGGGTGATGCCCTGGGCGAAGATAGGGAGGCCGTAGGAGAATGTATGGGAATGACCTCCTCAGAGTCCTCCAAAGCATTCTGCAAGTCCTTAACAGTTAGCCCTTCCAGAGCTAAAAGCCTTGATAACTTCTCTCTAAATCCTTCTACTTTGGGAACCCCCCCCAGGGGAAGACGGGCCCCTGTGTACGTGAATGACCCTCCACCCCATCTGGGATCCCTCAGGCATAATAACGGGGGTACTGTCACAGGGTATATAGGGAGGCTGCATGAAATGAGGGCCATTAGAGTCTGTTCAAACAGGTCTGAGTCCTGCCCTCACATTGAAACCTTCCCCAGACACAACCTTTCCCACGGTTTCCTCTGTAGCAACATTAGTGGTCCCCATGGGAATGTTCAGTAACAACAGAGCATTGTGGTGGTCAACACCTTCTGCTTCTCTCTACCCCATCATGTGGTGCATGACCAGCTTATGGGGAGAAATCTTTCACTTGGGTGTAGTGAGTCCCTCCATCTAAAATTTTTCTCCAGATTCACAACCGACTGAAATTATATCTTTTGGCCACTAGAGGGCGCTAATCTCAGCAGTGCCTCCAAGATGTAACCCCTAGGTGGCGCTGTCCCTAAGGTTACTACCCCATCTGTATGTCTGAGCACAGGTTAAGGGGCCTGGATTCAGTGTGTTACGGGGCCTCCACCCAGAATTATGGTATTGGGAGTGTCTGCCTATCCTGCTATAGCCCTCTGGGAAGCTATAATCACCTACTAACGCTCCTAGTAGTCCAGTACTTGGCACAGCAGTAAATACACAGTCAGTATATAGCAACAATAATATAAACACCCTTCACACTTACCACCAGGGTTGGACCTTCAGCGGTATCCCTGGAGACCCCCTGTAAAACAAGGTCAGCGATACAGATGCACACTTTCAATACTGTAACCCAGCTAATAATATGCACACTAGCCAGGTTAAATGTGAAAAAGACAATCAGGTTTACGTAGGGGTCGTGAACAAGAAGGGGTGTGAATCTAGACAAATGATTTGTACTCTGACTTAAATCAGGGTTTGGCACGCACTTTTCAGTCCCAAAAATAGTCAGTCGTACAACACTGGGTACCCAGGATGGAAACTGGCTAGCCAGAGGCATTGCCCAGGGGTGGCTGGCATTGCAGCTGATGTTGGGGTCCTTGATGGAAAGAAAAGCAGTTAACATGCACAATAACAAGAAGATTATTTGTAATCTGAGCCGGTTGGCTCAGTCTCTTGAAAACCCAGAAAGTTAAAGGAATCAGATGGTACCACAGGTGATTTAAATATTTGTTGCAGGGAGCTACCCTGATTGTACTCACGCTACCAGATTTCAGCAGAAAGGCAGGCAATATGGAGACCTCGTGATGTTCATTGATGAGCATGGGGAAGCAGGGCCGACACGACGCACCTCCTCTTCATAGCCTTTCCCTCCAGGTGGCCGCAACCTGCAAGTTGTTGTTTCACAGGGGCTGGATCCCCAGTGCTGGTCTCTCACCAATGACAGTCTCTGGTGCAGGGCAATCAGTCTGGGCTGGATTGGCAAAGTCCCAGACAGGATGACCAGGTTGGCAAAGTTTGCTTATTTTCTTGCTGGTGAAACCTTCAGCTGGTGTAACAGATTGAGTCGTGGGCAAGCAGGTCTTACAGTCACCGGGATGTTAGGCTCCTTGGGTGCTGGGCTGAAAGGCAACCAATGTTAGGCACAACAAACAGTTGATGTAGTTCAATGAGGTAGCATTTCACATTCAACCGATATGGTCACACAGTTTATACTGCACAGTCCAAACTCTTTGGGTAAGGGTCTAATCTTCGGGGCGTGGTGCTGACATCCCCATAACGTAGGCAGCTCTACATTCACAGTCCACTTTGTTTCCCTTGCTCCCTGTAACATGTTCACACTCTGGAGCAAGTTTGGGATAAAATTGAAGGCAACAGGAGGGACTGGGTGTTCTTTGGAATCTTAGTTAAGCTCTGTCATAAGCATGACTTAACTGCTAGAAGCCCTACACCATCTCTTTAGGAGGCTCAGCACATAGCCAAAGCGATTTGTTCCAAAAGTGCATACGAAGGACTGACCCTTACTAAGAACAGTGCGATCATCCAAGACATAAATGGAGGGTGGGTGAAGTACGGGGTGAATGTCACTGGCTGTTTTGGTTGGCCATGCATGAAACCGGATCCCCGGTTTTATTTTGACAGGCACGACATTACTGACCTGAACCCTCCAGAGCTATCATACATGGGTGAGACCCCTCAGAGACTCATGTTGGACTATATTGTTTCAATTTGTTCTGATGTTATTTGTTCTGTAATTCAGAGCTACAGCGGATATTGCCTGTGTGTTGTTCGCGGGGGGGGGGCATATTTGTGCCTAAAAATGTTATGGCTGTCAACTGTGTATTACTGTTGCAGGCAAAAGGGATACTGTTTTTCTGTTCTTTGTGCCATTTGTTCTAAGTACCCCACATTCCAGTAAGTGCCATGGGGGTCCAGGTGGATGGGTGGCCAAGTGGTAGCTTGAGCGCATATGTGAGTCGAGCTCCAAGTGGCCCCGGTTTTGATTTTTCCTGTAGGAGGATAGATCACCCCACAGTGGTGCAGCCTGAAGCCCCTTGAATTTTGGCAGAAAGGAAGTGCACATACCTCTCAGCTGGAGCTCAAAGGGGTGGCTTGTTTGTGCCTTAAGTGCCTGCCGAGGATGGTGAGCATTTAAATGGGGGAGGGTTGTAGACCCCCTCTGGGGACAGAGCTTAAGGCTGTGTACATTTTGTACACCGGTGGTAATAATCTGGGCTAGAACAGCCCTAGTCAGGAAAAGGTTAACTACGCATTGCCTTGTTGGGGATCTGCTGCTGGTGGGATGTCACCACGAGCGGGCTGGATTTAAGCATGGATGTGCAGAGTGAGAGAGAGAGATCAGGGAAATATCAGTGACAGAGAACATGAAGCAGGGGTGATTGCCTGCTCCTGTGGAGTCATAGGTGTTCCAGGCCATAGGGTGGAAAGCAAGAGCCTGTGGGAGGCTGTAGTGGTGCCTGAGGTTTCGAGCACTATGTGGGACCCTATCTATGTCACCCCAGTGGGAACAGAAAAAGATGCCCTGTTGGTACTGCAGCTGAAGAGTCAGGCTTAAGGTAGATCTAAGGACAGAGAAGACTGGGAGGGCTTTCTATGGAGATTCCTGCTCCGAAGCCCTGGAGAGTGAGAGACCGAAATGGGATGAGAAGCCACAGGCCACAGTTTGGGGACATGTTGCCCATAATTCATGGGGACAGTTGCCCAAGGGAAGCCACAAGGAGTTGAGAAGGGAGTCAGAAAAGAGCTAGCGAACCTGAGTAGAGAGGCCAGCCGGTTCTGTGTGGAGACGTTACAGGGAGCAAGGGGAGCAAAAGCGGACTGTGAATGTAGAGCTGCATACATTAAGGGGATGTCAGCACCGCTGCCCGAAGATTAGATCCTTCCCCAAAGAGATTGTACTGTGTATTGTGAACTGTGTGACCATATTGATCAAATGTGAAATGCTACCTCATTGAACTACATCAATTGTTTCTGTTTCCATGGGGTCACAGTAGCTACTTCATTAAATGGGATCCTTACCATTTGTTCCACACAAAGTGTGTTGCCTTCAGTTATTTAATCAAAAGTTTGTTGTGCCTAACATTGATTGCCTTTCAGCCCAGCATCCCGGTGGCTGTAAGATCTAGTAAATGTAAGCCATCTGGTGCAGTATCTGTTGTGGTCACCCCTTACACATGGATAGTTACCACCAGCATACCCCTAGACACTGGGGAGGGGGTTGGCTACACATGTAATACTGTAGAACTAATAAAAGGTATCCAAACAGACCTGAACATTATAACAGAGTGGGCTTATAAATGGGGCATGATGTTCAGCCTAGATAAGTGTTGTGTCTTTCATTTAGGGAGAAACAATGCACTAAATCAGTATGTATTAAGTAACACTACTCTGAAGGTAACAGTTACAGAAAAAGATCTAGGCATATTTATAATTATAAAAAGGGTCTGAGAAATAGTGCTTTCCGATTGGCTGTAAGCATTCTATCAACCTAATGTTAATCTTTTATTAACATACATGTAGCACCTAATCGGATGTTTAGCAATGTTTAACACTGTTTAAAAAACTTTTTAATATAATAGTAATAAGGCACTCTCAGGGGTCATGTTAATGGGGTATGCTAACCACACATTGACACCGACACAGCGAAGACCATCACAGTGACAGATTTTGACGAAAAGTGTTGGGTCACTGTGATAGTCCCCACAGACACCGGTGGTGCATCTTCTAGTGTTTCACTCCCTCCCCGAGACAACTCCGACTTTGAGTTGTATACTTCCCCCTACATTGGGGGTTCGGGGGCACAGCCCCCCCGAAGAAAACACACCAGCATCCCCAACAGTACAATGCCGACACTCGGCATTATGTCTTTCACTGTCAGGGATGCCAGGAAGTTGGATGTCACAGTGTGATAGGTAAATCTGTTAATGGTCAGTTAATCACCCTCTAGGGGCATGTGGCACTCAGCTACACCTTGTGCAACATGAAACCCCTAGAGGGTGATTAACAGACCATTAATATAACCCCTGGTCATGCCTTATTGCTTAAATTACAACCTGGGACAGGATTCACAAAAATCACAAAGGACAGCACAAAAAAGTTTGCGCTGTATTTTTGCAGTTGCGCAAGTGTGAAATTTTGCTATTCACAGTACGCTATCTGACTGCGAATAGGGCCAGGACAGGGCAGGGCAGCACTAACCCAGTAAAACTACTGCTAACCCCAGTAGCACTACCCCAACACCCAGCCAGGAGAATGGCCCTGCAATGAATAGTGCAGGTGTGCTATCTCCCATTCATGAAAGCAGCCATGTAAATAAGCCCATTGGGCATGCAAGGTGGTACTGTATGTGGCCATTTGCATGCCCATTATAGGCTAATTTACATAGACTGCAGGTGGCTTAGTGTGACCACCCCTTAGCCCCTGCTCGACGCTGCCGCAGTCTGTGACGGCTAGTGTTCCCTCTGTCCCCGCCTGTGATCTCTGATTACCGGCACTGTGTGATGCAAAAAACAGTTGCCTGGTAGTCTAGTGGTCCCTCCCTGTCCCCGATCTCTGATCACCCTCCCATGAATAAGGAAAAATATTTCCCTAGTGGTTTAGTGGTCCCTGCCTTTCCCTGATCGCCATCCCTGTAACAATATAAAAGATGTTCCTGGTGGTCTAGTGATCTCTCCTCCCACCGATCACCATCCCCGCCACAGTCAAAACATACAGTAAACTCTTCCCTGGTGGTCCAGCAGTCCCTTCCCTCCCCCCGATCGCTGGCCTTGAGTACACTTTTTCCTGGTGGTGTAATGGTCCCTCTCTGTCTCCGATCACCGATCGCCATCCCTGTAAGTAAAAAAAAACATAAAGAATGCCCTGGTGGTAGTGGTCCTCTCCCCCGTGACTGCTGATTGCCAGACTGATATAAAAAATCGATATTCCTTGGTGGTCTAGTGGTCCACCCTCGCTGATTGCCATCTTGATCAAAATGAAAGAGGATCATGAATATACCCTGGTGGCTAGTGGTCCCTCCCCCCACCCGATTACCCACCTGAGATATGAATACATATTCCCTGGTGTCCAGTGGTCCCTCTCCCAACCCGATCAATCGCCCTTCTGGATCACCAGGGAGACTTATCTTGGTTACTCAGACTAGCAAACGGCAATGGATGGGGGGGCGCAGTACTTCTGCCAACCACTAGGGTTGCGCAGAGTTAAGACAAGGTTTTCCTCTGTGGTATTCTCTCCACACAAGGGAACCCTGCAAAAAGCTCTTGTGTGGAGAAAATACTTTGTGAATGGGACTTGCTGATATGCAGGTGCGCTCCCCTCATTTGCATTACGGCCCCCTCTAAACTTTGCCCCAGTGCAAACCCGGTTTTCACCCGGAAACAGGGCTTCTGTGAATACCTCTTGGGTGCAAACCCTGCTTTGCACTGGGGCAAGGTTTTGTGAATCTAGCCCCTGGACTTTAAAGACCAATGTCTTAATGCCGTCTCGAGAGCTGGCAGAATACTTGGTGCTATAAAAAGAAATGTAAAAAGTCATAGAGTAGATGTTGTAATGCCCCGTACAGATCTTATGTAAGACCACTTCTGGACTACTGTAGTCAGGTGTGGTGTTCATATAGTAGATCAGATGCTGACAGAGTGCAGAGGGTGCAGCGCAGAATGACTAAAATAATATTGGAAACTGGATATTAAAGGGACACTGTCAACCTGTCTTTCATCATATTATTTCTAGTTAAAAACCTACAATTTATGATTGCTTACCGTCTCTAAAATTCATTGATGTTGCAGGTTGTTTTGTCTGTCTCCTTGTTTAGTAAAACTGAAATGCATGCTGATGTATATTTATAAACAACCTTGTTTTGTTTGCAATCCTGGATCTATTCTTACTGCATACTTCCTGAGCATTACAAACATACACAAACAGTGCAGTCACTCACGAGGCAAGTAGCCTCTTAAACTCCCACTGCATCATGAATAGCTAGACTGTGTTGTGGGTGTTCCCAAGTCCAGGAATGATACAGTTGGAGATGATCAAGGAATGTACACAAACCTGTTTTTGTGTGGTAACACCAGTATGGTGGGCAGTCTGTTTTTCACTTTTTTAGAGAAAAAAAGAATCAGAATCAAACTCCCAGCTACATCAGCAGTCTTTAGAGAATGTTGGCAATCCTAAAATGTGTTTTTTAAACTAGGGTCACTTTGAGACCTACAGAGGTTGACAGTGTCCCTTTAAGGATAAACCTTACAAAGAAAGACTGGGTAATCTAAAACTATATTTATTGGAGGAGTGCAGAAAAGGAGGAGATATATTTCTGTTTTATGATATAACTAATGATCCTTACCTTATGAATGAATTAAATATTACCTTCAAAGACATAAATTCAAAAAATAGGGGTCATGCACTACAGGACACCACAAGAAGATTTAAAACAGAAAAAAGAAAGTTCTTTACACAGAGAGGATGTTAAACCTTTGGAACAGTTTACCTGAAAATATCATAATGAGTGAAACTAAAGAGATTTTCAAGAAAATATTAAATAACTACTGTATATAATGAATGGAGGTACATTAAGATATTACATTAGATCTGTAGAAGCTAATTTGGGGCTTATAGCCTTATCAGCTCCTTACACATTAGTGAATATTTGTGAAAGGATACCATGGTGCTGTGTGAAACAGTGTGAATGGCACTGAACTGTTGGAAGTTTTACATTGTGATAATGTTTGTTTCATTTCTTTTTTGTAATTTTCTTTCTAAACAATATTTAACAAATAAAGTCTGTGTTTCATCATACTACAATGCATGTAGGTACACCCTAGATAGGCTTCCCATTAACAAACAGTAAAATGTAACAATACTTAGTTCATACAGTTCATATTGTCAGTGTCAGTGGCTCAGTAGGTAGCACACTCGCCTCTGAGGCCGGGAGATCAGAGGGCTGTGGGTTCAGTTCCCACATCTGGCACTTGGGTTAATATACCAGTACTGACACTGTAATGAGGTGCCGTCTTTCGGATGAGACGTTAAACCGAGGTCCCATCCACCTGGATTGGTGGTAGTTCAGGTGGATGTTAAAGATCCCATGGCACTTATCGAAAAGAGTAGGGGAATTTCCCCGGTGTCCTGGCCAAATTTCCCTCATTCACTAAAAAAAAATACCACCAACAGCTTAATCTGGTTCAAGGTCAGTTGGCATTCATCTGTATCCCCTTCCCCCGGGTCCTGCCTGAAAATAGGCAGGATTTGTCTAGTGCACTTACCCGGTCAACAAAAGATAAATAAAATACATCACGTTGTGTTCAACTACCTTATTGGGTTCAATCACCCTGCTGACCACATGTCTATGCTAGCGGGAATTAGACTGTTGTGAACTTCAGGAGTCAAGGGGAACACTAGAATAGGGCCCCAAAACCATTCCATCTGCTCTCCTATGGAAATATCGTAGGCCACTCCCCCCTCTTCTTTCCTGACCTTTAAGGCACAAAAATGGGGTAAGTGCGCATCACATATAGTACCCATGTATTCCAGCTTGAGGTAAATACCTCTGATCTGTTATTCAGAACAAAGGTAATTCAAAACTAAGGTAATTTTATCTCATTTATATATGGAGTTCATGTCTTTTTCCAGTCCTGTATCTTGATTGGTTGGGAAGTTAACCATTGTTTAGTTACGCATTGTTTGCCACTGACAGCACAATCCCCAGCAAGTACTTTATATGTTTGTTTCTGCATCCCCTGGGGTGTTGGTTTGGGAAGTATATTTTTGGGGTGACCTGGATCTGGATCTATAGGGCATCTAAGATTGTCACTCCCAGTTCCCTCAGAAATACACAGAACACTGGGTGTGTCCACAAAATGTGCATATGTGTAGTCCTCCCTTCACCATACTGTTTCTAGCTTGCTGCACTTCGTTTTCAATGCCAGCCTGTGTGATGCTTTGTGACAAAGGTACCAGATGTGAGCTGCATTTATATTAAATTCCTGGCTTGCAGTGGAAAAGGTCAGGGGCAGTGCCCACTTAATCACTGCACTCATTTCTAGCAGGCAGGAGCCTAAGCTAAGGTTAACATGCACTTGCCTGCCTTGCAGTGTTCAAGTGTGACGGAAACAACCTGTGAGGTGTCAGGGTCGGGTTTACCAGCTGGGCATTGCAAGATTGACAATCATGACAGCTAATGTGAAGCCCTTATGTTAGATTGTATATAAAGGACCTCACACACTGTGTGTGGGGGGAGGGATACGGTGAGTTGGTAGAATTGAGCTGAATGACCGATGGGACCTGTGGCATGGTTGAATAGTTTGTCAAATGTGTGAAAGAAAAGAGTCAGTGAACTGCATCAGTTCAGTTAAGCAATAACACATGAGAGGGTGTGAACTGTGGTGGGATAATGGCACACCTCAGGTGTGTTGTGAGGCACAAGGCATTACTGAGTGCCTTCAACCACCCAAGAAAGGCCATTATCCCACCTTAGAAAATGGGCTTTTTATTTGCTGGGTTCTGATTGGCTAGTATCCTTGCCAGGGGGGGTATGTTAACTTTCAATAGATGCCCAGCAAATAAAAAGTGCCAGTCACTAGATCCCATCACCACTTAACCTATCTTTGTGCCCACACTGCTTACTCATTGGCCAAAACATCCCCCCTGAATATGAAATTGCTGCCATTTTTTTCTCTCAGTTACCGAGTATTACCATCCCCCCAAACACTCCCTTGTTCAGTGCCAGCCTCCCCTCCAATGACAGAAGGACCCCCAGTAGACTCCCCAAATACATTAGCGGCTTTCTTTCCACCACAGACTCTGCCCATTTAACAGTTCTCCCAGTGGAAAAAAGTTTCCTTTTTAAATCAGTAGCGCTAGCATGTCATGTGCTGAGCACTACTTGCAAATACCTGTTCAGTGGGCTTTGTCCATAACCCTGACTCCACTCTGATTGTAATATAACTTATTTATTTATTTTTTATCTGTGAATTTTTTTAAACTGTACCTGCTTTATTCCTGTCTGCCACCATGTTATTTTGTCTCGTTTAGCAAGAGTTACCTGGTACACCTGCTTGCTACCCCGGCTCACAAGTGGATATTCATATAACTTCATCATCCCTAAATGAAACTTTTGTACTTGAAACTGTTGGGCTGCAGTTATGTTTTTTTCTTCCCTACACCACGTCCTGCCAGCGGTAGCTCATGAGCTTGGACACCCAGTCCAGTCAGTGGCTGCTCATGAACTCTGGCAGCAACCACTCTACAGTTACTGTAGTACAGTTAGTGTGCTATACCTGGTTAAACAACTAAATAAATAAAAATAAAAAACTGGCTGAGGTCTGCGTTCGCTCCCCGCTGATGCTCTATCATCAATTATGTAATTTAAAACAAACAAACAAAACACATGCACTCACTCACAAAAAAAGTCACTAGCCCTCGGACTGCCACCACTCTGCACTTTCTGGCTGGACTCAGCATTCGCTCCACACTCCCGCTCTGACAACAACAACAACAAAATACAGTCACTACCCCACTGATGGCAGATTGCACCACTCTCCACTTTGGCTGGGCTTGGTATTCTCTCCCCACTCCCGCTTCGCTAACCATTACTTAATTGAAACAAACAAAAAAACAGTATCCCTTGCTCATGTCTGGCTGTCCAGATTCTACAGCCAGCACACAAGCAGTCAGATCCCAGTCTCCCAGTGATGATAACAGAAAAAAGAGGAAAAAACCTCAGTCTGACCTGCAGTCTCTGATACACCACAGGAACTCCCTCACAACGCTCCCTTATGCTCCCTGACCACAGTGCAGACAGCATTAGGGTGGAAAACAGCACTAACTTCCCAGTAAAAGAATTGTAAAAGATGACAGTACCCTCTACTGGCAAGTATACCAGTAGAGGGTTGACTTTATCAATAAAACACATTTCTGTCTACTTTAGTGATTTTTTAACATTTTTTTATATTATCAATCCTGCAAAAAATGCCACATCTAGCCTATTTTCTAAGCGTAATAATACCCTTCAGGGTGGGTGGTCTTGGGCAATACCGGACCTTCCAGGGGCTATAAGGCCCTCCGCCTGCAACGCTGGGCCTCATTACGCCCCTGAGCGGTCTGGTATTGCCCAAGACCGCCCATCCTGTTGGGTATTATTGCTTACACAAAGCACACCCTGGAATGTCTTATTGTGATTATAAAATGGGTCCAAGTTTGTTTTTTGGGGGTACACAAAAATAAAATGATGTTAAGCATTTTAATGATTTTTTTTTTTTGTGTTATGTATTTTTCCCTCCGTCCTTGCCTCCTGATTCGCCACTCCTTCCAGCTGCTCATGCTGCCCGTGACCCCCTCGTCCTGTCCCTCCTCCCCTCACCTCATATCGCAGCCGACCCAAGGGTGGCCCGTCATATCCCTTTGCCGGGTGGGTCCCCCTCCTCCGAGGGGGAAGACACCGGGAGGGGAGGGCCCCAGCATACTAGGCATCAGTCCTTGGGCGCTGCTGAGGTGGGTTCGGAGGCCACAGGACATCTCGGGCCAACGGGAGCGGGCAGCCATCATCCAGCGAACCTGGAGGCTGGTATTTCTGCTTTTCTCTGAGGCGTGGTGTGCCAACGTCAAGGCATAGCTGACGTTCACCACGCCTCCAATGTTCAGGCTTTTGCTGCTGATCTCCTGCCTCCGCCAGGGGTACCGAACACCAACCCTGCATCCCCTCCACCCCTGGAGTAGGTGAGCAGTCATGGCCCATTCGAACCTACTCCACCCGAACCAGATGGCGGTATGGCGGAAATCAATCGCTCGCCCGACGAGGCCGGCTTAATGATTTTTTAAACATTCATCTGCTCCAACAAGTCTCAAACAACAACAACAGAGCACCCACAGTAAAGAAGACCACAGATACAGTGTAATAAAAAAAATTACTCCCCATTTATTAAATTGATGGAACAACTGGACAAAAGCACAGGTGTCCACTCCAGCAAAATAGTCCCAGCATATTCCAGCATTTGGTGTGCCATCTTAGTTTCAAATATAATGCACAGATAAATGCATTTTTTTTCACACTGGCCTGTAAACCGTCTATTTTCCCCAAACTCACCCCCATTTACCTGTTTCCTCACCATTCCTCTTTCTTCTTAATATTATTTCCTCTCTTTTGCCCACCTTGTTTCTGTTCCATTCCTATACTCAGTAGATGGACTGTTTACTATGGATGGAATACAAGAATTCAAATCTCTGCTCAGTTCCACTGCCAGAATGTTCACCCACTTACTCACGCAACAGAAGGCCTCAGGTGGAGCCAGGGCTTCTGCTGTATCTGTAGCAGGTTAAACAGCAGAGATTTTTCTGGTAAACAGGTAAGGATAAAAAGGGGTGGGGGTTCTTGGTCAGCAAAGAAACATCAGAAATCAAAACTATAAGTACTGTGGTACTTCATTTTTAAATGCATGTATGTAAGAAAAGGATTATGAGGGCAAATAACATTTAAAGAGCAAGCATTTACTTCTAATAAATAGACGTTTATTTTATTTATTATATTTTGATGAGTTAGTAATTACTTTCTACTTTTACAGTAAAATATTTGTCAGTATAGTGAAACAAGTGGGTTTTTACCTTTGCTTTTCACACTGCTAGTAAAAAAAAATCAGTAGACTTCTGATATTATGATGTCAGAAACTGCCAGCTACGTAGGAGCCCAACGTATTTCAGTGAGAAACTAAATATAGTGTATAGAAACATAGAAACATAGAATTTGATGGCAGATAAGGACCGCTTGGCCCACCCAGTCTGCCCATTTCCCTACCTACTGGATAAGCTGCAGATCCTAGTTAACCAGCAGCCTACTTCTTCCTACCCCACCCCCTAGAATGTCCTTATGACTGTCCCATGCATGCTTGAATTCCACCACTGTTTTTGACTCCACAACCTCCTCCAGAAGGCTGTTCCATGCACCCACAACCCTCCCTGTGAAAAAATACTTCCCTTAAATTACCTCTGAGCCTCCCCCGTATAGCAGAGTGTTGTTCTGTATAGAATTCCATCCCTTTCAAAATGCTGTTCTACCACAGTTCCAAGGTCATGGAATGCTGTTCTACCCTACTGTGGTAGAACAGAATTCTAGAACCTCTAGAGACTGCATGAATCAGTTTCATTTTGAAAGCAAAAGAACTCACAAAACACTTTTTTCACACAGTACTATACACTATAAAAAATACAGGCTGAGCAACTCTATGCACAACCAGTGTGTTTTGCCACCTTGGGGTTCTGATTTCCATGGACCTCTCGAGCTTCGCTCTCAAGGTCAGAGGGAGTCAGAATCCCTCTGTGGCAGAACACACTGGTTTTGCATAGTTGCCCATCCAGTATTCTCTATATATTTTTTCCAAAAGAAATAGATACTTCTTTAATCAACAAACTTTGACTTTTGTACGTTTACCTATAGTGGTCCATCTACAATTCTACAATTTTTAAAACAGTGATATACTACTGTTTTCTTCTTCCCAAGTCAAATCTGGTTATGAAGAAAATGTCACCTGCTAAATTATAACAAAAGATCACAGGTTAAAAAATCACGTAGTGCCACTAGATGTATAATATTTTGTTTGTGGAAAGTATTATTTCTCTATAAACATTTGAAAACAGGTTTGCAGTTTCCTATTAAAATACTCTGCCAGCCTTGCCAGTAAAGGTTTTCTGCATCATAATACAGGAATTCCGTTGGATTCTTTTCACTAGTAGTTGGCAAAATACAAAAAAAATGGTGAAAAGGTAATTAAAGAAACAAATAAAAGGAAACAAAACTATTACAGAGGCATCTAAAGGCCCCAAACCTTCATTAAGAAATATATCCTTACTAAGCACTTGCTCTTTATTATTATTACTTTTTTAAGTCAGTTTTATTTTTGGGGCCTAGTTGAAGGTTTTAAGTGAGTAAAGATGGTAGCCATGTTTAGGATGGAAGGCAGAGAGATGTGTGGTTAGTACTGATTTTATTATGAAGAGGCTTTTGGATCTTTATCTAGTGCCGTTGTGCTGTGGTAACATCATGGGAAAAGATGTCCCTCGACCAACAAGGTTTCACGATTTTTCAAACCCATTTTATTATGTTTGTCAGGTACTGTTGTAGCTGAGTGCTACGCATTTAGCAGAGGAGAAGCAGATTATTAGGCTGGCCCAGTAACAATACGGCAAGTACACTCTTTGCAGTCGTGCCATTTGTGACTGTTGAAACCAAGATGGGAAAATGAGCATTAACTGACAAGGGCTAGCCACCCTCTAATGGATCTCACCATCTGTGAAGAGGGCCCTCACTGTGTGTATGTGCTGGTGCTGCCGCTGGGGCTGCCTAACCCTACATAACTAGAACACAGAAGAGTAAGACACGCTAGCAAAGAAGGTAAGGTAACTGGTTGTTAGTGACAGATTAGTTTTTGGGCTAAAACAGTCAGTGCAGGTATTCACTTCATAAACAATCACCTTGGTGTTATGGATTGTTTGTTAAAGTGAATAACCACTGCATTAATATTTGCCTATCGCTAATCTAGTCACTAGCAACCTAACTGATTTACCTTTTACTTCTTGCTAGCGTGTGCCACATCTTGCTTCTGAGCTCTCTGATAGACCTGTTTTCCCAGACTGTTATCCGCAGTGTTCCACCCATTCATCCCTTTACTTTGATAAGCTCACTGCTCTTAAAGCAGTGGCACATCTCCTTTAGGAGTGCTGGTTTAAGGCCCAATTTGTGACAGCTGTGGTTGACTCTGAGCGAGTACAACTACCAGATTGCTACCATGGGCAGCCCCAAGTCACCTTTTGATGGTTGGACAATCACTGGCACCCTGTTTCCAATATTTCCAGTGCATATTCAGTGCTGCAACTGCTCTGCCTAGTCTGTCATCAGCAGATACCAGGACAGCCTCCAAGTCACCTGCCTCAGGAGACTCCCTGCTACATATGCATTCATTTACAGCATTTCCTGATGGGAGGGTCATGAGTACTCAAGCCTTACCTGTCTGCAGAAATGTTTGGTTGTCAGTTTCAAATGTGCCATCAGGCCTCTGTTTAGAATACAGGTTGGGTTACCAGCCATTTTGGGTCTGCTGTGTATAAGTCACTTGGAAGTGGGATATATATTACAAATTATAAAAGTGCACCAGCACAAGATCTCTGGCAGCACAGGTGTCAGGCTTACTATGATCCACCCCTTTGTACCCAGACAGTGCTGTAGCAGTGGAAGAACCCCATTTAACTTCTGGGCCACACTCAGGTCATGTGGCTGATGGGACAGCTTGTCAGTACACAGAGGTTAACATCATCGGGTTGGGTGTGAGGGGCTTATTCATACTGTTGTGCGTGTTTGTAGTTGATGTTACTAACCCACTTGTTTCCTCCCACAAGCAATCATGAATAAATATTTGTTATTGTTTCTACTGCCTGTGTCCATTGCTATCTTTAGGTGGGTGTTGGGAATTGCATTGTTTGTAGCCACGGGGAAGTGTTCTGTAGTGGGGAGGTGGGTTGGTGCTGCATCCCAGGAGGAGTTATTGTAATTTTGACCTGGCCTGCCTCTTCTTTCTCTGGGTGGAGCAACCACATTCAAATAATTTCAGCTATCAGGATCAAACCCCCACAGTATTAAGAGGTAAACAATCCAGACCCCCTAAACCTTGTTTGTGCTCTCAAGGCAGGTGGGTGTCAAAACTTAATAAACACAGTGACCTGGTAGTACATGGCAGTTACACACCAAGAGACCCTGTATACATTTTCATACCTTGATGATTAGCTGTCAAGGCCTTTTTCAGGGATTTGGTGATACCAACATTTTACTGGATTCCCCAGTTGTTTGGTCAACTGGGCATGTTTGTCAATGAACCCAAGTTTGTTCTGAACCCGTGCCAATGATTGCAATTCATTGGTGTAGGTTTTGATGCCTCTCAGGTATGATGTTCCTCACAGAGGACTGTTCCTCTATTCTGATAGCTCAGGTAACCTTGTCTTCAGAAACTTGGCCACTGCCAGTACCATGCTCTGGGCCTGGAGGCAGCATCCATTGTGACTGTTTCACTGTCCCACCAAAATATGTATGCTCCCTAGTGAATGCTTCTTGTCCACTGGACCCAGGCTACTCAACCCCTGGATCACCTGATTTCTGTACCACCAACATTAAAGAGCATGCTCTGCTGGTGACAGCAGGACCACTTCCATTTCCTGCAAGGGGTTCTGTTTCTACATCAGTTCCCTCAGGCAGTTCTCATCACAAATGTCTCCAGGATGGGATGAGAGGCTCACCTGGCTTTTCTCTAGACCCTGGTATTTGGTCACACTCTGACCGATCTCTCCACAACAGCATTCTGGAGATGAGGGCTTTTCTTCTTGACCTACAGGCCTTTGTCCTCCCACTTTCAGGGCTTTCCCTTACTGGTTTGGACAGACTCCCAATTTGTCGTGCATTATCTCAACAAACAAGGGGATACTTACTCCTAACCCCTCTGCAGAGAAACGATGCAGTACTGGACTCGGAACCATGACATACACATTATGGCTACTTTACTACCACACAGCTGAACATCCGCTGATTGGTAGCTAGTTCCACAAATGTGAGTCTCTGGATGACATGGTTGCCCTTAGGCAGCTCTCACCATGAACATCTATGGGATGGGATGGGGGCTCACATGGCTTTTCTTTAGACCCAGGTTGTTTGGTCATACTCTGACCAATCTTTCCACATCAACCTTCTGGAGAAGAGGGATGTTCTTCTTGGCCTACAAGCCTGTGACTCCCCATTCATGGCTTTCCTTTTCTGGTTTAAACAGTCACACAGTTTGTCATGCACTACTTCAATAGATGAGAAGGTACTTACTCCTGCCTCCTCTGCACAGAAACAACGCAGCACTGGGCTCTGAACCACGGCATACACATTGTGGCCAGTTTACTATCAGGCAGCTGAACATCTGCTGGTTGGTAGCTCAGTTCCATGAGTGTGAGTTTCTGGATGATGTGCTTGCTGTTAGGCAGTTCTCACCACAAATGTACACGGGACGGGATGGGGGGACTCACCTGGCTTTTCTGTAGACTCAGGGTGTTTAGTCACACTCTGACTGATTTCTCCACATCAGCATTCTGGAGATGAGGGCTGTTCTTCTTGGCCAACAGGCCTTTGCTCCCCCACATTCAGGGCTTTCCCTTACTGGTTCAGACAGACACCAGAGTTGTCATGCATTACCTCATCAAACAAGGAGATACTTACTCCTGCCCCCTCTGCAGAGAAATTATATGGTACTGACTCGGAACCATGGCATACACATTGTGGCTACTTTACCACCAAACAGCTGAATATCCGCTGGTTGGAAGCTCTGTTCCATGAGTGTGAGTCTCTGGATGATGTGGTTACCAAACTCTTAAGTCAGTAGAGTCAACCTAACATGGACAATTTTGCATCCCCACACAATTCAGAACTGCTACATCCCACTCATCACCTTCCTAACTTCTGAGTAAGTTCCATTGACCATCACCCTCTAAATTCCCCTGCCAGTCAGTTGTTTATCTACTTGGATAAATGGTCCACCATTCCTAGTTCCCTCAGCTTCATTGTATGCCTTCTCTGCAGCATTGAGACAAAGGCCTTGCTGAAGCCCAGGTATAGGCAAGGTCCCCAGAATTCTGCAATTCTGTGGCTGCTGAATTTTCTGCAGAATCTGCATCATGCTGTACAATATATGTAGTGCCGCAGAATTCATTGTTCTTGTTGAATTTTCATTAGAATATATAGTTTTTCCATAGTGGAAAATCCTCATCCTTCCCCATCTCGTTTATCCTGAAACCCCTCCTCTATGTTCAGTGTGTGATGTCATCACTGTCATCACAGCATATTCTAACCAATGGCAGGGCTGCATTCTGCCACAGAAATGAATAAATTATGCTGCAGAAATTTGAAAATGCTGCCACAGAAGCCAAGGAGTCCTGCCACAGAAATGAGGAAAAAGTGCAGCAGAACACCAGGAGCCCTGGGTATGGACAACCACAGCTTGGTCACTCTCCACTGGACAATCCCAGCTAGGCAAAAGTGTCTATGTGGCCCTGTTTCCAACAGCTTACAGTTTAATATGTGTGGCGCCTTGAAGGACATTTTCTTTAGGATCTCTTGTTACTGGCAAGAAGCAAAACTTTTCAAAGACCTGCAAAATTATACAGACCACCTAAATTTAAAGCTCCTATGACTTGAGCTCAAAACATGCATATGTATAAGCTAGTTTACATATAGTTTTAGTGATATAATGTATGTTAAAAATAAATGTTTTGTAAAATCATACATAGCAAGAGAAAAACGGACATAACAAAGAACTGTAAAACGATTAAATGTTATTAATAAGCATAATATACAGACTGAAGCAATCAATTAATAGGGTCAGCTTATTTTTCAGATATCTGTTTAATGGTGAGGTATGTGTTTGTCCCAGGAACCTGTATGTTGTTTATAATTGTTAGGTATGTGTTTGCCCTGGGAACCTGCCAAATCTTTGCCTGAACCTGTTCCCTTTCCTCATGATAAAACCCACAGCAATATGATGAGGAGTGCAGAAGTGGTGTGCTCTACAAGAAGGTTCAGAGGTGAGCTGCAGTATTCTGCACCAGCTTCAGATATTACGGACATATGAAAATTGCCAGCAGAAAAAGGCCTTACGGTCTACCAAGTCTGCTTGATTGTACAGCTAGCAGCCCTTATTCAACAGCTGCAGGTATTGGATCTTGCAACAGTGTAGGCCCTTATAGAATGTGCTACAGTCCTCAAGGCAGTGTGTTCTGTGGTCACCAAGTTAAAGAAAGTCATGCTACCTGGCTATAGTAAAAGCAGTCCCTAATTTCGTGTGTCACCTGGGATTTCAGGGCTGTACTTTCATCAAGGACTACTCCTTAATAGCTCATTAGAACTCATTAGGAGCATAAAACCAGGCACATGACTACTTTTGCCATGCTCATAGTGAGCAGGGGAGATAAGGTAATTTAAATAAAAAGGAAGAAGACACGTATTTAGTTTGCATAAATGCTACAAGAAGTCAGATTTCCAAATTGTTTGGTTTTTGTTAAGACACATACGGCCTGATATTCAAAAATGGGCAAAGCTGAGTGCAAAGTTTTGCATTGCACTTGCCTATTGCCCATAACCCTGAGGATATATTCAGTCAGCGCATCAGTGCTCTCTGACTGAATATAGGGGCATGTTGGCACAGCACTAAGCCGAGTAGCGCTGCCCTGAAATAGATCCTGCCAGTGCAGGGAACAGCTCTACCAGACCTGATAGCGCTGGTAGCTCCCAGAGCGCTATTCAGACAGGCCCATGCAAATACTCCCTTCTGAATATTTCAATCCAGTGCAAACCCCAGGCAAACTGGGTGCAAACACTTTGCCCTCTGGGCAAAGTTTTGAGTATTGGACCCATACATTCTAAAGCCTCAAACCCAGCACAGAGCATCACAGGTATGCAAATCCTAGTGTGTGGGTGTTTGCAGCAGAGTTAAGGTGAATGGAAAATGGTTCAACTTATACAACACTGTGCTGACCATGCTAGTATGCAGACTGCACCACAGCTGACTCACGCACACCGAAATGTAACATTAATCTTACAAAAATGCACACAAACCACATGAGCCAACAACAGGTACTCAAGCAAATGCTTGACACCTAAATAATGTTTTCTCCTCCTAGAAACCCACAGCATTAAGAGGCGGAGTGCTGGAGTGAAATGCTCTGACCTCCACAAAGTCAGGTCAGGAGGCAAACTATGGCGTCCTACACCAGCTGCAGACACCGGATCTGGCAACAGTGTAGGTCCTTGCAGAATGCACTATAGTACTAAAGTCAATGAAGAACTGCGTTAGTATTTTTAAGGTTGTCCAGTTCAAGAAAGGTGATGATAGAAGCAGTCCCTAACTTCAGCTGTGACCTGGAATCCTTGGATCAGATTTTTGCCAAGGACTCGTCCCAGATTGCTGACAGACCTTTCTGCCACAAACTGAATCCAGGATGTAAGATCTCTGTTTTCTGAGCTCATTGGAAGCACAGAACCAGATACATTGGGCCCAGTTTTCAAAAATTGATGCAAGGCTTGCGTCAAGCCCTGCATCAACCCCGATGTTTAGCGCAACTGCGACAAACTTCTTTGATCAGCTGCACCCAACTGTAGTACATTGGGTGCAGTTGCAACAGTTTCCACACTTTATGGCAGCTTGCGCCAAACACTTGGCGCAAGCCCCATAAAAAGGGACACCCAAATGGTGCAAGTTAGACCAGAGGGGAGCTGGTCTAACTTGTAGCATTTGGTGCACAGGGATGAAAATCCCTATCAGCACCGAGAGAATCCCACCAGGGCTTGTGGCAGACACAGGGCTTTTGAAAATCAGCCCCATTATAACTCTTGTTATATTGGTAGTGAGGGGAGAAAGAGGTAAAGTAATTTAATTAAGAAGAAAGAACAGTATGTAGGATGCTTAAATGATACAAGAAGACAGACCATTTCTAACTGGTTTTGTTTCTCTTGACACACATTCAGTCTAATGTCAAACATAGCACAACGCACCATGGGTATGCACATTTGTGTGGGTGTGGGGTGGTATGCTAAGTAATGTCTCAACAGATACTACATTCTGCTGATCATGGGCCGAATTCTCAATGCTCTTGAAAATTCAGCATTTGCTGAAAAAACTCAGAGCAAGTGGGTTGCCACAAGTGGAACCGCAGTTTCTCTCGCAGCTATGGTATTCTCAAAAGTGGAGCTGGTTTATGACTGGTTCCACAATTTACGGCAGCTTGCGGATAATGTTGCTATGGAAATCCTCGCAGCTACGGATAAATGTTATGGCCGGTGGGACCGGTTATAACATCTTCTACAAATGCTGAGGATGAGAATAACAATCTGCACAGCTGCGGAGATTTCAGTCTGCAACTGGAGTTGTGGTGTGTGACAGGGTGGAATAGGATCCTGTCCCATTTGTTATGGAGAAAGTCTTTATATGCAAGGATCTTTCCTTTTCTGTCTCTTCTCTGTCTGGTTGCACAACCAAATTTTCCTGTGAGACTTCGGATTTGATCACCCCGACAATCTCACAATTCTTTGGCTCTCATTGTCTCTCAGTCCTCTCTTGTCTGTTTTTCCTCCCTTGAATATCTTCTGGTATAGCAAAATATGTGCAAATCATTGTATGGAAATGTTACTGATATTGGGATCCCTTTTGTTTAGAAAATATATAGTGTTACTGTTGAAATATATATAATTACATTTTGAGATGATTGTAGAAAGTTATTGTAAACTCTAGAGGTTACTTGAGTGCAAATCCTCCAGCCTTTTGCAAAAGCTGTAGGGGCCTCCCAGCTGAAAGCACATTGTGTTTTAGCAGCTCCTGAAACTTACAAGGATAGGTTGTTTGCTAGGATGGGGGTTGAAAAGACTTATAAAAGAGCTAAGCTGCAACTGCAAAAAAGTTTAGGTGATCAAGGGACACAGAGACTGAAAGAAAACTTTATTTTAATTTGCCTTTGTAAATAGTTATACTGAACAAGTTTATTTTATAATACTGCTAGTGTAAACAAATTATTTTTGGTGACTTCTACAGCTGCTCCTGGTGTTTCCTATGCTTCCTGACCTGTGCCTCAATGACAGATGGTGTCAGCTGTGGGATTTACACCATGCATACCCTAAGACAGGAGTGTAGTGCGTGGGTACTGGACCTAATACCAGGAAAGCACAGAGGAAGGAATGGATTCTGCAGCAGCTAGTCCAGGAGTGGTTACCAGGAGAATGGCAGCCAAACTAGCAGAAACTGAAGTCCAGTCTGAGATTGTACAGCCAGCACAAGTTATGGAAAAAGAAAAGGCAGTGACAGAACCTAAAAGCCTGATGGACTTTTTTAAATGGTGGTCTATACAACAAAAAGAGATGGAGAAGCAGAGAGAAAAAGAGGTAAAAGAAATTCAACATTTAGAAGCGCAGAGGAGAGAAGAGATGCAGCAACAGGAGCAGCGATGGCTGGATGCCTTGCAAGCTATCAAAGGCAGAGGATCCAGCAGAGACCCAGATGAGGAACAAAATGTAAGCAATTTAAAAACCATTAAACTTACAAAGTTGTGCCCCTCAGATGATATTGAGGCATACCTGACAACTTTTGAGAATTGCCACAGCCTGCCAATGGCCAAAGCAGCAATGGACAACCAGGCTGGTATCTTACCTGACAGGGAAAGCCCATCTTGCCTACAGCAGTATGGACACTGCACAGTCAGAAAACTATGAGCTGGTGAAAAGCGAAATCCTGAAAGGTATGACATCTCCGGAGAGACCTATAGGCAGAGAGTTCGATCTCTGACGTACAACTCTGTTGGCAATTCTTGAGAAGCCTTCACCTGACTCAGAGAACTCCTGATAAAATGGATCCAACCAGAGAGCAAATCAGTCCCACAGATCATCGACATATTTGCCATGGAGCAATTCATCAACATCTTGCCTACAGATGTGCAGCTTTGGGTAAAGGAACACTGACCAGAGAGTTGGGAAAAGGCTGTTTCTTTGGTTGAGGACTACCAAATGGCCAGACAGATGCCGCAGCAGTGAGGTAACGTCCAAGCACTGGTAAGACACTCTTTTTCCCATTTAAACTCCAAGCCTGATAAGAACTCTGATGGGGGTAACAAATCTATGCCCAAAGACGTTATCTGCCATAACTGTAATAAGCCAGACCATTTTGCAAGAAACTGCCATAGTAAGGAGAGTGGCACTGGAGCAGATTTGTCCTTGGCAAATTGGGGCAAGTACTTAACAGATGTGAAGGTGGGGAATAAGACTGTGAAAGGACTCACTGATTCTGGAAGCTGACAGACCCTAGTGCATGTTGAAGTGCTGGGAAAACACTGTGCAAAGGGACCAGGTACTGGTGTCATCTGCATCCAGTGGGACACTCGATACTATCCCACCACCCAAGTGACTCTGACCATTAAGGGTGTGTCGCATCAAATGAAAGTGGGGGTAGTACCTAAGTTATCTGTACCTGTGATTATCGGAAATGACTTTCCAGGGTTTACTGAGCTGATCAAAGATGGAGTAAATCCTGATGTTTCAGCAGCTGTGGTGACAAGATCACAGGCAAAAAAAATTTCAGATGGTGGGGACACTTTTCCTTTCAGTGACTTTGATTCGGACTTGTTTGAGCACAGCTCCAAGATCCGGAAATCCAAGAAAGAAAGACGATGCCAGAAGGAACTGTGGCAGCAAATGACTGATGGATATAAAGGGTTAAAATATGAAAATGCTGAAACTAAATTGTTAACTGATTGTGATTTTCTTTTAGAACAAGCTAACACTGTTTCATTCCAGGGTTATTTCAAGCAGCTGGGGGTGAAACCAAAATAGGGTGGACCAATGTTTAAAAAATATAATGGGTTACTGTACAGAGTTTAGGTTAAATCTCAGACACAGGAACAGACAGAACAACTGGTTATAATACAGAAGTATAGAACAGAGTTGTTATAGACAGCACATGATAATCCTATGGCTGGTCACTCAGGGAGGGATCGCACCCTTGCCAGATTGCTGTATAGATTTTACTAGCCTGGAATTCATGAAGATGTTGCTACCTATTGTAATTCCTGTGCTAGTGTCATAAGGTGCCCCTGGTGCCCATACCCTTGATAGATGTGCCCTTTGAGAGAATTGCAATGGATATGGTTGATCCTTTAGACAAAAGTAAAAAGGGTAGTAGATTTATCATGGTAGTATGCGACTATGCTGCTCGATACCCAGAAGCAGTTCTGATGTGTACTGTTACAGCCCCAAAAGTTGCAGCAGAGCTTGCCAAACTTTTCAGCAGAGTGGGCATACCTAAAGAAATTATTTCTGCTAACGGTAGTAATTTTGGTGCTGCATTACTTAAGGAGCTGTACAGACTACTAGGTATCACTGCCATAAGAACCTCCCCCATCACCCTCAGACAGATGGTCTTGTTGAACGTTTTAATCAAACCCTAACACACATGTTAAAAAGATTTAT
Organism: Neoceratodus forsteri; assembly: GCA_016271365.2. Taxonomy (NCBI): domain Eukaryota; kingdom Metazoa; phylum Chordata; order Ceratodontiformes; family Ceratodontidae; genus Neoceratodus; species Neoceratodus forsteri. Next base: position 1,110,452,223 of record CM057456.1, on the reverse strand, counting down.
AGAAGGGGAAGGGAATGACTGGGACCAATATTTGCCTTAATTACTTTTTGCCTACAGAGAAGTGCCACAGGCATCAACAGGGTTTTCACCATTTGAAATGCTGTATGGTAGGCAGCCAAGTGGCCACTGGATGTGATAAAAGAAACGTGGGAAGATAACCCCATTCAGAAACAATCCATAACTTCTTATATGTGTGCCCTAAGAAAGAAGCTGGCAAAATATATTGAAATTGCCCATATTAATCAGGAAGAGGCCCCAAATCAGCAGAAGGTATACTATGACCATGGGGTGAAAGAAAAAGTTTTCGAGCCAGGTGAAAAGGTTTTGCTACTATTGCCCACAACAGAAAATAAACTGTTAATGAAGTGGCAAAGGCCATATAAGGTTCTTAGATGTACTGGCACTGTTAACTATGAGACTGAGACCCCTGACAGAAAAAATCAGACTAAGATATACCATGCTAACAAACTCAAGAAATGGGTTGAAAATTTGCCAAAAGCTGCATTGCTAGTTTTACCAGAAACCGATAAAGAAGATATTGATGTAGCTTGTGATAGACTGGAACAAACTGTAAATGCTGAATGTGCTGGGGAGCAGGCCTCCTCCTCAGCACAGTAACTCAAGAGGCCATAGATGCAGCGTTGGATGCATCTTTGTTGTTAGATGTGGATCCGATGGTAATGCCAGACAGAAATCTGTCTGAGGCACCCAGTGTTTTGAATGGAGACTCGATGCGGGTAACGCTATCACCAGAATGGGAGAAAATACTGAAACGAAAGCAAAAACTTTTGTGGGAGCTGCAACAGCTCGACGCTTCACTGAACATTCCAAATGTTGCAGTGGAACCTGTCAATTGCAATGAGGATCCTGTCATCCCCGTGGTGAGGCAGCGTTATGCTGACGTGTCAGCTCCTGTACAGCAAAGCACTTTGGAACAGTGGGAAATCTACGAAGCCTCAAAGTTGTATCGAAGAGGCTGGCAAAATAAAATATCCTAAAGCAAAGGGAAACAGAAGGAATAAATCAGCATCACAAGCTGGCAGTCCAAACAGCGTTGGAGCTGTGTGCCAAAAGCCTGCACCAGCTGTAAAAGCTAAAGCAGCAGCAGCACAGACTAAGAGGCTTGGAATGGGGAGCAGTCAGGGACTGGCATCTCTGCAAAACTCCCAAAATGCCCCACAATCAGTGCAAGATGAACAAATTTTTTCTTTTTTGAAGGACAGGACAAAATCTGGATGGAGCAAATCAGCCGAAACCCATTGGGCAGTGCAAGGAACTAAGGAAACATTACCAGAGGCAAAGGATCAATCTGACATTAGTTGGTTCCCAGTCCTAGTGTTATAAAACGCGGACTGGGAGCAGGACTTGAATGGACAGTGGGTTCCAGACAACACAGACCCTACCTATGTCACCATGTTACAAAACTCAGTTACAACTGTGGCCGCCAACGATCCGGAGGACATGAGCTCCAACGAACCCCGGGGTAAGGTACTACTAGAGACTATTGCTGATACTAATTTTCCTGAAAATGTTATTACTGATGTGCATATAGATACTGGTGCCACTGAGGTTAGAGAAATTCAAGGGCCATTAGAAGAGGCAGAAGAACCCCTTAGATTAGGCATTTCAGGGCAGGGGTCAACCTTAACCTTTTTTTGCACTAGCCAGCAGGGCAAGTTGATTCAAAATTGCACTAGCCCGCAGATAGTTGCACTAGCCCTCAATTATAATGGCACATTTTTATCACTTGTATAGGAAACAATGCACGCCAAGAAATAGTCTGATTATTGCACATTTATCCTCCTCCCACACTGCTTCCAGCTCCCCAGCAGAAAAAAAGACCGCAATGCCATCACACACAGTGAGCCACCCCCCATTGCTTTGTACAATGGCCTCCTCTCCCTCTTTCTGCCTGCCCCCCTTCCTCATACCACCACCACCACCACCAAACAAGAGGACATCACAGCAGCAAATATTCAATCAAGCAGTCCTAGTTCTGCACACACAATAGCTGACATCATCATGCACCTCACCACACTGTCACCACCACCCACAGGGCAATGAACAGAGTCAGGCAGAGAAAGACACTCTCAGCCCCCTCCCTATAGTCAAATGAAGACCTGCATTTCTGGAAGTTTTTGTACAGTCTCAAGTGAGCCAGGAGTACATCTAAGATTTCTTTGGGGTGGGAGCTACACAAACCTAAGGGGCTTGGGGAAATAGAAAACTATGACATTTTAATTTTTAAAAGTATTGATTTTAATATGCTGTGCCTCAACAATAACAGATTTTTCTTTAACACTGTCCTTTCACTAGCCCAAGGGAAAACAGTACACGGGCATAATGCTATACTATTTCTATTTCTATATAGGATGATCTCTGTACCCCAAGAATGCCTATTTGAAGCTTTCAAATTATGTATTTTATTAAGGTTTATTTGTGTACCATACATGATCCAAAACTGTTTTTAGGATGAAAGGACATGCTGGGTGGAATAAGGGTGGGACTGTATGGATAGTGATGGCTAGCATGGTCCATTTAGAAGAGCTGGGGACCACCTACACTTGCCAGTAATGGCAGCTGTGGATCTGTGAATGGTTATTTCAGTGTCTGGTCTACAGAGGTGTCCAAGAACAGAGTTAAGATATTTGGAGGGGAGAGGGACATAGGTGCCGGAACCGGGGGAGTGAAAGGGACAATAGCCACTCCACTTTTTATTTCTGTATGGCAAAAACTAGTACAGAAAAAGTGCCCTTTGTACCCTCATAAGTGCCCTTTTGATTCTCAGCCCCCTCAGCTTTTACCATCTTCCGGCAGCATAGAAAAGGGAAGTTATGGTGAGGCTGGGATAAAACCCACCACCTGCAGGGCCAACCCTGTATACTGTACCTCCTCACATTTTGTCACTGAAATGTTGGATACAGACACTCAAATTGTAGAGCAATGAGGGGCACTGGTCTTAATAATATGGGACAAACTGTTAGAGACACATTCAGAAAACTGAAAGCTAGTGACTTAACAGCACTCTACCCTTGATCACACCCTGGACACTAGCTGAAAGTATTAACAGTGGAGTGATAATGACTCACATTGAGTCTTTTGTGGGACCCCCCTTTTGAACTGCCAGGTAATTGCAGCTCTTAATGAGCTGTTAATCACACCAAGCCATCTGGAACATTGAGAGATATTAGCATGAAGACTAGAGCCTGCTAAAGTAGAGACTTTTTTTTAACTTAACAGCCATGAAAATCTGCACTAGTCGAGACGGACAAGTAGAGAGTTATCTGCACTAGCCCTGGTCAATTTGCACTAGTGTTTGGGCTAGTAAAACAATGTTAAGATTGACACCTGTCTCAGGGCAGTCCTTAGATGAAGAAGGAGGGGCATTTTAAAGTTGTCTGAATTGTTCCAAAATAAAGGGGAGCCAGCTCCCTGCTGGAACACGGTCAGATTGTTTTATAAAGGAGGCCTAGCAGAGGCCCCGATAGGATTTTTGTAACTAAAAAGGTTTTGAAAGGTTCACTTAAATTTTTCTCTTCTGAGATTTTTGCATTGATTCATTTTGGGAACAATAATTTTGATCTAAGTTTTAAAAATGTGTCAGGACTTGACAGGTTTTGGGCCCAGTATGAAAAACTAAAGAATTCTCCCCCATGGTCCCCATTTCATGCTGTACCATTATCTAAACCAGCTGTAAAGAACATAACAATTATGTTCAAAAATGAAGTGGTAAATGTAGAAGACATCTTATATTGGTTGAGACAGAGATGTGAGATACTGAATAGAACAACTCCCACACTCAACAGTGAACAGATTTGGGATGGGGGATGGAGGGTGAGGGTGAAACTGATTATTACAAACACAGGGCCTGTCCATCTCCCTATTATGTTTTACTTAGGGAAGGATAGATGCTCAATTTTTTATGCTGGACAGCTGAAATCATGTTTTAAATGTGGGGCAAGAACACATTTAAGCTCAGCTTGTAATACTACGAAATGTAGTCACTGTCTAGAGTTTGGGCATGCATCAGGGAAGTGTTTAAACTTATTTCTGTGTAATTTATGCGAGCAGACTGGACATTCTTATGGGCAGTGTCCATGGGCCTCCCACAACTGGGAAAATAGCCCATCACATGAGAGGCTAATTAACAATGTGCAGCAGTTACAAGCTAAGCGGGTGGCACAACAAGCTGAGGCACACATAGAGAAACAGATTGGGGATCAGGTACAAAACAAGGGCTTCTTTGAGTCAGGACATAGGAATGCAGAGTACGGCTAACACAGATGTAGAAGTCCCAGAACAAGGCCCAGCTCAGGCCCTTAAGGACAAGGCCCCAGCAAGTCAGGCCATGCAGGTCCCTGGTCATCAGAAAGTTCCTGAAGAATGTGGAGGTTTGACAGCTAAAATGCCCCCTCTCTCCCTCCAGAGAAAGAGAATTTTAAAACAGTTACCCAAACGAAGAGATCCAGGTTAGATAAAGTAGTATCTAGAAAGGTTGTAGGGAGTAGTAGTGGGATTAAACCTAGATCTTGGAAAGACGGGAACAAATTTGCAGTCCTGCTATCCTATCAGAAGATGGGGACTCTGAGGGAGAGGGAACAGACTCTTCCCCCATTGTCTCTTGCACAGACACTGAGGATGGGGGGGCAGATTATATTGCTAAGAGAACTAGGCAGAGATAGAAGGCTCAAACACCAATAAAAAAATTTAAATCGTGAGGCATACCTCAGCCCTTCAGACTGTCTATCTTTCACTTCGGTTAATGTTAACAGCATTAAAGGAGATAGGAAATTGGTGAGCACTATATTATCTTTACAGGAGTTGGGGTGTGACATTACTTGTATTGTGGATACCAGATTAAAAAACTAATGGGGAACTTATGAGGGCATCTGAATGTCAGGCCCCTCCTTTTGGTCCACAGGGACAGAGTTATGTGTTGGGGTGGGGATCCTTATCACTAATCCTGGAATTCAGGTGACCCGATAAGTGGATATTTGTCCAGGTAGAGCCTTATTATTAGAGTTTTCATTTTATTTGGAACGTTTTAGAATTGTGGCTACCTATGCACCACAAATTAAAGCCCTTCGGGCTTCAATGTTCAGAGACATTCAGCCATACCTACACACCTCTCGTCTTATGATCTGGGGGGGGGGGATTTTAATTGTAGTTTATCTTAGCAGGATAGAGGTTAACGAACTGATAAGTTGTTTTGCAATTCTGTGGCATTACAGCGGATTTTGTCTAATGCTGCTCCAAAAGATTCATATAGAAACTTACATGCTACAGGGGGATACACCTTTCACAAAAGGATTTTTAAAAACAAGAATACATTTTATTTTTGTATCTAGAATCATTAAAGTATTGGCTAGTAGGGTAGGTGCTGTGGAATTTTCAGACCATATGGCTTTGATTTCTAAAATCTCCTGGCAAGATACGCCTAGACGCAAAAAATCGAAATGGAGACTGAATGAGTCCTTATTGTCTGATAAAAGGATTCAGAAATTATGTTTCCAAAATTGGACAGCAAGGCTATCTGTGGTAGATTGCTATGAAGACCCAGCAAATAAAGCAAATTATGAGAGCAACAAAAATTATTTAGAGTACTTGCAGCTGAGACAACACCTGCAATATTTAATTTCTTTAACAGAGACTTCAAAAAAAGATTATGGTCAGCAGATTAAATCTGTAAAACAGAGTATGCAAAAAATGCAATATAATAGGGCTCAATCTTTGAGTCGGGAGGCAAAATTTGGAATAAGGGGGGTGCACAATGTATAGATCCCTTTAAAGATAGTAAGGATAGGGTGGAGGCTGGAATCATAAAAGAATTACTAAACACAAATGGAGATGTAGTTTCTTCCCCATTAGGCTGGTTAGATGTGGTGAAAAAGCAGGTGTATGCCTTATTTGGACCTCTCCTTCGAATGGGAAGGCTGACAGGGTTTTGAAGGATTTGAACTTACTACAGGTGTCTGATAAAGACATCAAGACCCTTATTTCAGAAGTCACTGAACTTGAGATTTTATCAGCCATAGGAGGTCTAAAGGCTGATTCAGCTCCTGGATTGGATGGCATAGGAGCTGGGTTGTATAAACAGTTTAAAGATATATTAGCATCTGCATTAGCAATAGTATTCAATCATATGCTAACTAGTAAAGAATTAGCCCCCTCAGTGAGCGAAGCTATCTTGGTGTTGATCCACGAAAAAGGAGATAAGGTGGATATAAATAACTGGAGGCCACTAAGCCTCCTAAATACAGATGTCAAAATTCTGGCTAAAATCATGCTAAGGAGAATGTCTAACATTGCCCCATACCTAATTAGTGACGCTCAAATGTGTGCAGTCCAAGGCAGGACACAGCATGACAACCTAATTATGTTGAGAGAAATGTTTCTTAAAGGGGAAATAGGGGACCTTTAGGGGTGGGTAATTACGATTAATCAAGAGAAAGCCTTTGATCGGGTTTCACATCAATCCCTCTTTGAAGTTTTAAAGGCTTTTGGACTACCAGAACCCTTCTTGGGATGGATTATAGTATTATACAGGGACGTGTTCATCCTCCCCAATATAAATGTATGGGGATAGAGTGGGGATAAAGAGGGGAGTGAGACAGGGGTGCCCATTAAGTCCTCTTCTGTACATATTTTGCATAGACATTTTTATTAGGTTATGTAATTTTGATCAAAGACTAGTAGGGTTAAAAAAGTTGGTCTCTGAAGGTGAGATCAGTGTTTTAACTTATGCAGATGATGTGGTGTTAACCTTGGATGTAACAACTGAAGAATCAGGCTTAGAATACGTAATGAGAACATATTCTTCAATCTCTGGTTCTAAAATTAATGTTACTAAAAGCAGGGGCATTCCCCTGGGCAAGACTCCAATATCAGCTTCTGGAATGATAGGTGGTATAACATTAACAGATGATCCCATAATTATTCTAGGGATAACCTTTGGGCCTCATGACTCTAATGTAAGGAACTGGGAGCAAAGTTTAGGTAGAGCAGAACGGGTTGTTGCAGGGTGGAGGAATAAAGTGATGGTAAACTAAATAGGGTCTGGCTTATCAAGACATTGCTGATCCCAATGTTTTTGTATGTAAGTTATGTGTTCTCCCCCCCTCCAAGAATGTGCACTCTAAGTTATTTAGTGTTTTCTTTCAAGGTTTTTGGGATTCCAGGATTTAACCTGACCAAAATGAGTATAACTTACAAGTCAAAAAAAGAGGGCAGGGTAGGTCTGGTGAACCCCTTAGTGTTTTTCTGGAGTCTGTTCTTGAGCTATAATCTGGGGAGATACATCCATGCTGACACATTAGGTTGGAAGGTGTGGTTAGAGGAATGGATTTGTCCAAATATAGTGGCTTGGGAAACAGGGCCCATTACCCAGTTATGGGATATAAAGTATTAAATGGGCAACAACATGGAAACTGACTCCAATGTGTGTAGCTTCATGGGATAGGAAAAAAAAATATAGGCATATCCTAGACACTGAAGGGATGGATACAGTAGAATTTCCTTTATGCCCTGAGACTCAGAAAGCACACGTTTTAAGACAATTGGTGAACCCTAGAATCCCTCCATATATGTGGGATTGTATATGGTTGGGAAACTATGGGGGACTCAATGTCAAAGGCAACAACAAGCATAAAATGCAGACAGAGAAGTATTGTCCGAGGGAATCTTTCCCCAGGTTATTGAAACTCAGGCGCATTTATTTTTAGAATGTCCAAATGCAAAAAGGTAATGGGGAATAGTGAGTAAAGAATGGAAGGATCCTCAGTTCTCCAATTTAAGTTATGCAGATGTTATGTATGGAACTAATCTGAACCTAAGTGGAAAGTATCATGCAGATACTATATATATCATTCTAAGAATGATCAGGTACTATTTATGGCAAGCAAGATGCTTGTGGGTGCTACGGCCAAAATGGATGCATCAGGATGTGGTGTTTTCTAATATACAAAATGCACTGAAACAGTCAATGAAATATGACTTATCTAAATCTACAGTGTCAAGAGTGGCTCATTTATGGATTAATTGTGAAACATGGTGTTAGGGAAAATTTTCCTTTGCGGTTGTTAGGATATTGTTATTTGTTAATGGATATATGAACAAGTTATGAATGTAGAATAACTAAGGATGTATTTACTGTATATATTTGTATTATATTGTTATTTGATTATAATTAATGGGCTTCCTTTCCCATTGGGGAAGCATGCATAATTTGTAATGCGCCGCATTGGGCAAACACGCCACAGTTTTCCCCACTGCGCATGCCGAACTCCTCGCTCGCTGTGTCCTTCCCAAACCGGAAACCCTACCGCAAACACACATTAGAGAGAGACAGATGGCCACAGGCACTCTGCAGTAAGTAAATTGTTTTAAAGTACTTCAGATGTTCCATTCGACTACTGGATGGACCCCATAACAATAATTAAAATAAAGTGAAAGCGTACCTCGCGTGCTGACCTAATCTGGCTGCACTGACACAGCAGTCTTTTTTTTAATTTTATTTTATATAATTGCTGAGGCGAAAAGTGAAGCTCAACAATTATATAAATAAAATATGGGTCTCGGTAAATTGAATTTACATTAATAATCTCAGGGTTTGATGCTATGCATAAACCCCTCGGGTGTATGTAAATTCTCGTCACATAGCGAGAGCCATACTTTATCCTATATGTAATGAAGTCCATTATTTCCAATAAAAATTCCCCTACTCTTTTTGAGAAGTGCCATGGGATCTTTAACATCCACCTGAACTACCACCAGAACAGGCAGATGGGACATTGGTTTAACGTCTCATCCAAAAGACGGCACCTCAGGAGTGCAGCATCCCCCTCATGCTGCACTGCAGTGTCAGTATTGGGATATTAACCCAAGTGCCTGGTGTGGGGATAAAATCCACAGCCTTCTGATCTCCCAGCCTCAGAGGTGAGTGTGCTACCTGCTGAGCCACTGACACTGACAATGTGGTTAAGAAAATAAAAAAATGAAAGAACTGTATATCATAGAGGAGTTGAGGAGTGCTTGGTCATCTCCCATGGTAATTGTAAACAAAAAAGAAGAGGGTGTTAAAATCTGCTTTGATTTTAGGAAAGAATGTGTCAGAATTTGACAGTTATCCTATGTCTAGAACACATGATTTGGTGGACAGACTGGGGAGTGCAAAGTATATCAGTACCCTTGATCTCACCAAGGGTTACTGGCAAATACCTTTAGCTAAAGAATCCAGAGACAAAACTGCATTTGCCGCCCCTATAGGATTCTGTCAGTTCACCACCATGCCATTTGGCTTACATGGTACGCCAGCTATATTTGGTTATTGTGCTGCATACATGGATGATGTCATGGTGTAAAGTCTAGACTGGACAAACCACCTGGAATAACTATGAACAGTTATCCAAGCTATCAAAAATGCAGGTCTGACTATTAATCCTACAAAATATGCATTCGGCATGCAGGAAAACAGATATTTGGGCTATGTGTTGGGAAATGGAGACGTCAAACCAGAGGTTTCTAAGATAGAAGCTGTAGCTAACTGCCCTGTCCCTAAAACAATTTGTTCCCAACTTTGCTGAGTTAGCTACTCCCCTCACTGTACTCATGAAAAAACAGTACCCAAATAAGGTGAAATGGACCCCAGAGTGTGATGAAGTTTTACAAGCCATAAAGGCTGCATTAAGTTCAGCCCCAGTTTTAAGAAGCCCAGACTCTGAGAAACCCTTTTTGCTACAAACAGGTGCATCAGAGGTAGGCCTAGGCACAGTACTGAGTCAAAATGCAGATGTGACAGAACGTCCTATTCTTTACATAAGAAGGAAGTTGCATGACAGAGAGAAAAGGTACTCCACCATTGAAATGGAATGTTTAGCAGCAAAGTAGGCCATAGAGTCACTTAAGTTTTATTTGCTAGAAACTGACTTTGTTCTTGTAACAGATCATAATCCTCTCTGTTGGCTTAATCAGATGAAAGATAGAAATTCCAGAATTACAAGGTGGTGCCTGGCACGTCAGCCATTTTAAATTCAAGGTGATACACACATCTGGTAAAGAGAATTGCAATGCTAATTTTCTGTCAAGATATGGATCAGGAATTGAGGGTTCTAAAGGTTGAAAACAAATATATGAGTTTAGACATTACTGCTTACTGTACTGTTAAAAAAACAGATCATGCACTAGTGCTTAATTGCTGAAAGCAGCAAATGTTATTAGAGAATAAAAAGTTTTGGAAACCTATTTAATAAAACAGGTTCCCTTTTAAGGTGGGGGTGTATGTGACAGGGTGGAATAGGACCCTGTCCCATTTGTTATGGAGAACGTATTTAAATGTAATGATCTTTCCTTTTCTGTCTCTTCTCTGTCTGGTTGTGCAACCAAATTTTCCTGTGAGACTTTGGATTTGATCACCCCGACAATCTCGCAATTCTTGGACTCTCACTGTCTCTCAGTCCTCTCTTGTCTGTTTTTCCTCCCTTGCATATCTTTTGGTATAGAAAAATATGTGAAAATCATTGTATGGAAATGTTACTGATATTGGGATCCCTTTTGTTTACAAAATATATAGTGTTACTGCTGAAATACATATAATTATATTTTGAGATGACTGTAGAAAGCTATTGTAAACTCTAGAGGTTACTTGAGTGCAAATCTTCCAGCCTTTTGCAAAAGCTGTAGGGGCCTCTCAGCTCAAAGCACGCTGTGTTCTAGCAGCTCCTGAAACTTACAAGGACAGGATGTTTGCTAAGGATGGGGGTTGAAAAGACTTATAAAAGAGCTAAGCTGCAACTGCAAAAAAGTTTAGGAGAACAAGGAACACAGAGACTGAAAGAAAACTTTATTTTATTTTGCCTTTGTAAATAGTTATACTGAACAAGTTTATTTTATGATACTGCTAGTGTAAATAAATTATTTTTGGTGAATTCTACAACTGCTCCTGGTGTTTCCTATGCTTCCTGACCTGCGCCTTGATGACATGGTGTAGGACTTAATGCCAAAACCGTTTGAGACTCCAACCTCATGTCTCTACACATAAGCATTAAGACACAACTGACATGTCTTATTGCGGTTATAAAATGGGGAAACTAAGACAACTTAAAAAACAAACAAAAAAAACCTTTTATTTAAAAACAGATATTTTCTTTTGTTAAAAGTGACTAGTAAAAAGTAATCCATTCACACTTATCATCATTCGTAACACACATTCAGTATATGGAGTGTTCATTTATCATGAAATGCAGAAATCCAACTTCTACATGTAACCATGGCACCATTATACCAAAGGCTACTACCCCTGCCTGCTTCCCTGACTGCAGGTTGAGGGGCCTGGGTGCGGATTCAAAAGATACTGTGGCTTCCCTAGCAGCAGTAGAACTATAATTATGGTGCCTTCACCCAGAGTGATTAAGTGGGTAAATTGTAGAACTAGTGCAGCCCTCTGGAAAGCTAGACCTACCCACAACCCCAGCTAGTGACCCAACCCACAGACTGGCAGTATACACTGTACTCGGACTGCAATAACACATCTAATGGCTAGCACTAATAGTGTGCTCACTGGGTTCACACTTACCCTGTGCACCCTGCAAAAGAACAGTTAACCAGCAACCAAAGTGAGACTTTATCTCCCCCTCCACTTTACTATGCAGTAATAATATGTTCTCAGACCAAGTTAACAGACTAAACAAATCAGGTTTATTTAGGGGACTGAACACAAGGAGGGTGTGAGAATTTAGGTTAACTATTGTGTTACTTAAGTAAGTAACAATCGTTATTCATTAGATCTGTCCCTGAATTAATCAGTTTATCAAGCTGCTGGGTACCCAGGATTTAATAAGGTGCAGCCTGAAGCGTTGCCTCGGGTAGGCCGGTGTTGCAGCTGGTTGGGGCCCTTGATGGAGAGAAGGGTGTTATTAGACAGATAACATACTTGCAAACAGTAGAATATTTGTAATCCCAGGCCGGAAGGCCCGCAACCACAGTTAAAACCCAATGAGAAATTATAAGGCAAATCAGATGCACCGTACTTTTATTTGGCTGTTGCAGGGGGGCTACCCTGATTGTACTCACTGCACCCAGAGCGATCAGAGAGAAGGATGAAGACACCATGGATCTGCTGGCTTGCCAGGATGATGATGGGAACTGGGACCAGCACAACTCACCTCCACTTCACAGCCTTTCCCTGTAGGTGGCTGCAGCCTGTGACTTGCTTCTTTGCTGGGGCTGATTCCCCGACGCTGGTCTCTGGCTAGGCAGGTGTTGAATCTGGTGCAGAAACAGTCTTTAGGGCTGCATCTGGCACAGGCCCAGCACATGAAGTCCAGATTGGTATGCAGTTTGAAAACTCACTCAACTTGAGATTTGCAGACTGGATTAACTTTGTCAGGTAACAAACAGGAACAACTAGTAACAGATCTCCCCATTTTCTGAACGAGGCAGGAGACAAACACAACATTCACTGGCTCCAAATGGCACTGGAGTCCTTAACTCAAGAAATCCTCTCACAGTTCCCTTTCTGAGCCACTTCTGGCAAAGAGCACTGTTTTGGCAAAGTGTTCAGTTTCTCTCAGCCTGGCAGCTGAGCACTCGATCCCTTTTCTGCTTCTAGGAAGTCTAGAGTTCAGCAGGGAGGAAAGAGCAGGCCTTTCCCCTGTGGTTCTGCAGCTGAGCCACACAGGCTCCTTCTCTCTTGGTGACTTGAGCAGGAATCTTCCTTCAGAATACAGTTCCAAAAACTGAAAAGCAGAGTTTCTCTCATTCTGTTGGCTGCCCAAGCTGTTAATTACAGTCCCAGTCTTTTGATTGGTTCAAATCTGGGTGCCCAGGAAATTGTCCCTGTTTTATCCCCCAGAAATCTTTGCCACATCCCCAAGAGTCCATGTGGTCAATCCGGCTTTCCCATTGCCTGCTAGGCTACAAAGAAGGCTGCTGTTAGTAAAGTTTTAAGCAGTTCACACAGTCTCCCACAATTAAAGTTTTGGAGCAGCCAGCAGAAATACCTTTTGTTCACACAAATCCCAGTCATATAGCCCCAACTGTGCCCTTTCAAATAAGCCCACTCATAAACATTTATGTACATTAATTCCCCTGTCGCTGCTGCCGAAACACAATCCCCCCATGTGGCAGGCAGTATCCTTACTAATATTCATGAAGCTTTATTCATATTTATTAGCCCTCATTTTATGCCCGCTTCAAAACTTGATTTTTGTAATATTCTGAGGCCTCTCACTGGCCTTGTTCAGGTCACCAGTCCCCAATTAGATGAACAGGGACACTGGGACCACTGAAATATCTCTAGATTGACCGCTATGGCGGTCAGAAATTTGGAGGTGCTTCCTTGTGCATGCGCAAGCCCTGGCAATATTGAGGAAATGCCGACGGCTTGCAGTTCAGTCTCTAAGCCCAAAATGGGATAAAATAAAGTACCGGGGTTGTTCAGGGACCAAGGGCAACAGCAGACTTGTGCTGTGGTGGTGCAATACTGGGGGGATCAGGGACGCCAGGAGGCAACCTGGAGGATGGGGCAATTAAGGTAAGCCTCCAAAGAGGGGGTTACATGCAGAAGTCTACAGGTGTAATGTTCAGCTTTCCTCACACAAAGATACACAACAGAAGGCCTCAATAAAGCCAGGGATTCAAATTTATGTGAACAGGGTTAAGCTGAAGAGATTTTCCTTGTAAACAGAAAAGAACAGGAAGTTTTTTTTTGATGGTTTGGAAAGAAGCTCAGAAACATAAATCTATGAATAGTACCTATTTTTTTATTGATGTATGTACTGTGTGTAAAAAGGGGATTATAAAGAGAAAGAATATTTAATTATTATTATTATTTTTTTAATAGTTTGAGGAAGTTTCATTTTAGGACCCTAGCTGACATTTTAGTGAGAGTAAAGGTGGTGAATACGTTTGTAATGGCAGTCAGAATTTTTTTACAAAACCCATTGATATGGCTTGGATTCAATGTAAAGAAGTGCAAAATAATGCACCTGGGAAACAGAAACCCAGGAGAAGAGTACACAATGGGGGGGGGGTAGTAACAACAACAAAAATGGAAAGGGACCTGGGGATAATCATATCAGATGAACTTAAGGTTGGCAAGCAATGTGAGAGGGCAGTAGGGAGAGCTAGGGGGATACTGGTATGCATTGGGAGAGGCTTCACCAGCAGAAAACAGGAAGTTGTTATCCCTCTGTACAGACAGTTGGTGAGACCCCATCTGGAGTACTGTGTCCAGTTCTGGAGACCCCATCTCCGCAAGAACATAGGATGGAGGCAGTCCAGAGGAGGGCAACCAAAATGGTGCAGGGTCTGCAAGAGAAGCCATATGAGGAAAGGCTAAAGGAGCTTAATATGTATACCCTTGAGGAAAGGAGGGAAAGGGTGGACATGATAGAAACTTTTAAGTACCTCAGTGGAATCAACGAAGTCCAAGATGGTAGCATCTTTCAGAAAAAGAGATGTGCAAGAACAAGGGGACACAGTTTAAAGATGGGGGAGGGGGGCTCAGAGGCAATGTGAGGAAGTATTTTTTTACAGAGAGAGTGGTGGATGCATGGAACAGCCTTCCTGAGGAGGTTGTGAGGTCTAAAACTGTGAGGGAATTCAAGAATGCATGGGACAGAATAAACATAGAAACATAGAATTTGACAGCAGGACCGCTTGGCCCACCTAGTCTGCCCATTTCCCTACCTAACGGATAAGCTGCAGATCCTAGTTAACCAACAGTCTACTTCCTCCTACCCCCCACTAGAATTGCCTTATGTCTGTCCCATGCATTCTTGAACTCCCTCACTGTTTTTGACAATATGACCTCCTCAGGAAGGCTGTTCCATGTATCCACAACCCTCTCTGTGAAGAAATACTTCCTCATATTACCTCTGAGCCATCCCCCTTCTATCTTCAAATTGTGCCCTCTTGTTTTTGCACATCTCTTTTTCTGAAAGATGCTACCCTCTTGGACTTTGTTGATTCCCTTGAGGTATTTGAAAGTTTCTATCATATCCCCCCTCTCCCTCCTTTCCTCGAGGTCGGGGGAGATATACTGTGGGTTAAGCTGGAAAGGAAAATGGGACCAGCCATCTGCACAGATGTGATCTATAGACCACCAGCTCAGGAGGAAGAAACAGATAGGGAGCTGATGCTAGCCATCCAAAGGATGGCAGACTAGGGGGAGGTAGTACTGGTTGGAGACTTCAATATTCCAGACGTGGACTGGAGCATCCCAGCAGCAGCAGCATCAACTAGGAGCAGATTTATCCTGGACTCCCTTCAGAGTGCCTTCCTCAAGCA
Source organism: Neoceratodus forsteri (assembly GCA_016271365.2). NCBI lineage: Eukaryota > Metazoa > Chordata > Ceratodontiformes > Ceratodontidae > Neoceratodus > Neoceratodus forsteri. The sequence goes on along the minus strand of CM057456.1, from coordinate 1,110,436,938 downwards.
ACTGGTCATGGAACCAAATCGGCAGAAGGCAATACTGGACCTTGTGCTCACAAACAGGGACAGTGTGATGGGGTAACAGTGGGGGAGCACCTGGGGAACAGTGACCACCAGTCATTGTGGTTTGAAATCACAGAAAGAGCAGAACCAAACCACACAAAAACGCGTATCCTGGATTTTAGGGGGGCAGACTTTGGGAAAATTGGGAAGATACTTGAAAGAAGCATTAAGGGGAATGGGGCAGGAATCAGGGGTTGAGGAACAGTGGGCAGTATTTAAAATGAGGATTACAAGAGCAACAGAATTATGCATTAAGCAGGTTAGCAAGAGGAAAAGGAAGATGAGACCATTATGGTTTTCCAAAGAGGTAGCAAAGAAAGTGAAAGCCAAAAAGATTGCATTCAGACAATACAAAAAGACACAGGCAGAAGGAGATAGGGAGAAGTACCAGGAGAAGCAAAGTGAGGCAGGGAGGTCAGTAAGGGAAGCCAAAGCTCAGACAGAAGAACCCATTGCAAAATCAGTGGGTAGAGGGACAAACCTTTTACAGGTACATAAGTGAAAAAGAAAGGCAAAGGAGGGATAGTGAGACTAAAGGGGAGGATGGAGGTCGTGGAGGATGACAACAGTAAAGCTGACATATTGAACAGGTACTTCTGCTCAGTCTTTACTGAGGAAGAGGAGGGTAATGGGTCTGAAGGGGTACAAGGGGTGAGAATGGTGAATGGACACAAGTCCTTTACACGAGAAAGGGTCCTGAAGGAACTGGAAGTAATAAGAGTTGATAAAGCAATGGGGCCAGATGGGGTGCACCCAGGTCCTTAAAGAACTAAGAGAGGTGGTGGCTGAACCTCTGGCTATCCTGTTTAGCCGATCACTGGAAACAGGGGAGGTACCCAAAGACTGGAGGACATCAGATGTAGTCCCCTATACAAAAAGTGGAACAAAGAGGAAGCGGGGAACTACAGACCAGTCAGCCTCACCTCGGTAGTGGGGAAGATCATGGAAGCACTACTGAAGCAGAGATTGGTGGAGCATCTGGTTGTCAATGGACTACAGGACCCAAGGCAGCATGGTTTCACCAAGGAGAGGTCATGTCAGACCAACCTCATTTAATTTTTTGACTGGGTGACTAGGGAGGTGGATCAGGGGAGGGCAGTGGACATGGCCTATCTGGACTTCAGCAAGGCCTTTGACACTATGCCACATAGAAGACTACACAAACTGGGGAATATGGGTGTGGGCAGGACAGTAGTGGTGGGTAGATAACTGGCTGGGCGGCAGGACACAGAGGGTGGTGGTAAATGGCTGTCACTCCACAGAGGGAAGAGTGACCAGTGGGCACCACAGGGATCAGTGCTGGGACCGGTCCTATTCAACATCTTCATCAGTGACATTGCGCAGGACCTAGAAGACAGAATTTCACTGTTCGCTGATGACACAACGCTCTGTAACAGAGTAGACACACCAGAGGATGTAGACAGAATGAGAAGGGACCTGAAGAAACTTGAAGAATGGTCAGGGATTTGACAGTTGAAATTCAATGCAAAGAAGTGCAAAATAATGCATATGGGGCACAAAAACCCTGGCACAATATATCAGTTGGGGAGTGAGGATATAGCATGCACCAAGCAGGAAAGGGATCTTGGGGTTATCATCTCTGATGACCTCAAGGTAGGGAAACAGTGTGACAAGGCAGCAAGTAAAGCAAATAGGATGCTGGGATGCATAGGCAGGGGCATCACCAGCAGGAAAAGGGAGGTCATAATTCCACTATTCAAGACACTAGTGAGGCCCCACCTGGAGTACAGTGTACAGTTCTGGAGACCTTACCTATGTAAGGACATAGACATGTTAGAGAAGGTTCAGAGGAGGGCAACAAAGATGGTGCATGGATTGCATCACAAGTCCTATGAGGACAGTTTGAAGGAACTGAACATGTACTCTATGGAGGAGAGGAGGGAGAGAGGGGGATATGATAGAGGCATGCAAGTATCTTACAGGGAGGAACAGGGTGCAGGAATACACTATTTTTAAGTGAAAAAGATGTTCCAGGACTAGAGGGCATGGGATGAAGTTTGAGGGAGGATGATTCAGAAGAAACGTGAGGAAGAATTTCTTCACAGAACGGGTGGTGGACAAGTGGAACACCCTGCCAGAGGAAGTGGTGGGGGCTGAAACAATCACGGGATTTAAGAATGCATGGGATAGACATAAAGGAATTCTGGAGGTCAGGGGTAAGGGCAACAGACTTCTAGGAAAACATAAACTGAACTTACAAGCTCAAATGGGCAGACTGGGTGGGCCATAGGCCCTTATCTGCTGACACTGTCTATGTATCTATGTATCTATACATCTTTAGTTCCTTTAGTCTTTCTTCATATGTCTCCTGATGTAGACCCTGCATCATTTTGGTTGCCCTCCTCTGGACAGCCTCCACCCTGTCTATGTCTTTGCGGAGATGGGGTCTCCAGAACTGTACACAGTACTCCAGATGTGGTCTTACCAACTGTCTGTACAGAGGGCCAACAACTTCCTGTTTTCTACCGGTGATGCCTCTCCATGCATCCCAGTATCCCCCAGCCCTCTTTACTGCCTTCTCACATTGTTGGCCCACCTTTAGGTCATCTGATATGACTACCCCAGGTCCATTTCCATTTTTGTTGCTGTCAGTATCTCACCCCCCATTGTGTACTCTTCCCCTGGGTTTTTGTTTCCCAGGTGCATTACTTTGTACTTTTTTGCATTGAATCTAAGCTGCCATACATTTGACCAATCCTCCAACCTTGTCAAGTCCCTTTTCATCCTTTCCACCCCACCTAGTGTATCAACTCTGTTGCAGATCTTTGTGTCATCTACAAAGAGACATACTTTCCCTTCCAGTCCCTCTGCAATGTCACTTATAAAGACATTAAAAAGGACCGGCCCCAGTACTGAACCCTGCCGTCCCTCACTAGTAACCCTCCTTTCTTCACTGTTTACTCCATTTACCATTACCCGCTGTGTCCTGTTGTCCAAGCAGTGTTTTACCCAGGCTACCACCCTAGGACCCACTCCCAGGCTGGCTAATATGTTTATTAATCTTTTGTGTGGGACTGTGTCAAATGCCTTGCTAAAGTCTAGGTAGGCCATGTCCTCAGCCCCTCCCTGGTCTACTGCTTTGGTCACCCAGTCAAAGAAATCAATTAGATTTGTCTGACACGACCTTCCCGCTGTGAATCCATGCTGCCTTGGGTCCTGTGCTCCACTGGCCTCTAGGTACTCAACAATTCTTTCCTTCAGAAGTGATTCCATCATTTTCCCCTACCACTGAGGTCAAACTGACAGGTCTGTAGTTTCCTGCCTCTGTCTTGCTCCCACTTTTGTGAAGGGGAATCACATCTGCCCTCCTCCAGTCCTCAGATAGCACCCCATCCTCCCATGATTTATTAAAAAGGGTAGTCATTGGTGTTACTAGTTCTTCCTTTAGTTCTTTTAAAATCCTGGGGTGAATCCCATCAGGCCCCATTGCTTTATCCACCTTCAGTTTTAAGAGTTCTTTCAGAACCCTTTCTTCTGTGAAAGGACTAATATCAACCCCCCCATCTAGAGTGCTTCTATTGACCAGATTAGGTATTTCCCCCCGCTTTTCCATTGTGAATACTGAGCAGAAATATTCGTTCAGTATCCCTGCTTTTTCACTGTCGCTCTCTGCCCAACCACCTTCCTCTTTGTTCAGCCTCAGTATTCCTGCCTTAGTCTTTCTTTGCTCCCTAATGTACCTATAAAAGGTTTTATCCCCCTTCTTAACCGAGTTGGCTATCTTTTCCTCGGTTTGGGCCTTTGCTATTCTGACTGCCTTACCCGCTTCCTTCTGCTTTAACTGGTACAGTTCTCTATCCTGCTCCTTCTGTGTTTCCTTATACTTCCTGAATGCTGTCTTTTTTTCCCTTATCTTCCCCGCCACTTCTTTTGAGAATCATGGTGGTTTTTTCCTTCGTTTTGATTTATTTGCTTCACACAAAGACTTATTGCCTCTGTGATGGCGGTTTTGATGTTTCCCCATTGTTGCTCCACCCCACCTTCTTGCCTGTTTGCTAGTGCTTTTCTGAGGTGCTCTCCCATTTTGACAAAATCAGCCCTCCTGAAGTCCAGTACCTTCACTTTTGTGTGGCTTGACTCTACAGCTAAGTTTATCGTGAACCACAATGTTTGGTGGTCGCTTGTTCCCAGATGGCTACCGACTTCAAGACCAGAGATCCTCTCTCCAGCCCCATTTGAGAGTACCAGGTCTAAGATTGCTCTCTTCCGAGTGGGTTCCAAAACTAGCTGTCTGAGGCATGCCCCCTGTAGGGCATCGAGAATGGCCTTGCTCTTGGATGTGGCTGCAGCAAAGGTGCTCCAGTCGACATCTGGCATATTCAGGTCCCCCATCAGCAATATCTCCCCTTTCTCTGCCATCCCAAGGATGCCTTCTATCATTTAGTGATCTTCCACAATGTATTCACTTGTCTATCCTGACTTCAAGTGTTATCTCATACCGTACGTACTGTGGTTACCAATTGTCTCTCTCAAGCTACTACTGACTTGTAATCAGATCCAAATTTTAGTATTTCTCCCACTATGTATTTTCTTGTTTATACTGTGTAAAACTGTCTTCCTATGTTCCAAATGCTTGCCACTGAAGCATTTAAACCTATCACTTAGGATCCTGGTTCCCCTCCAGGATAGATGCAGACATCACGCCTGTATAGGCCTGCATCCCTCCAGGTGGAGCCCCAGTCCCCAATGAAGCCAAATCCCTGAGCTCTGCACCAGCTTTTCAACCAGTCATTGAATCCCATGGTGCGGAGTGCCCTAGCCTCATCCATGCCATAGACAGGTAGCACTTCCAAGAAAGTTACCATGTGTGCTATTTGTCTAAGGCCCCTTCCCAACTCCACAAACTCCTGTTGCACTGCTCTGATCCCATTGTCAGCCAGGTCATTTGAGCTTGTAAGTTCACTTCTTATGGGGGGGGGGGGTAGGAAGAAATACTGTAGGCTGTTGGTTAACTAGGATCTGCAGCTTATCCAGTACGTAGGGAAATGGGCGACAAGGTGGGCCAATCGGTCCTTATCTGCCATCAAAGTCTATGTTTCTATGTTTCTATGATATGATAGAGACATACAAGTATCTTACAGGGAGGAACAGGGTGCAGGAATACACTATTTTTAAGCGAAAAAGATGTTCCAGGACTAGAGGGCATGGGATGAAGTTGGAGGGAGGATGATTCAGAGGAAACATGAGGAAGAATTTCTTCACAGAACGGGTGGTGGACAAGTGGAACACCCTGCCAGAGGAAGTGGTGGAGGCTGAAACAATCATGGGGATTTAAGAATGCATGGGATAGACATAAAGGAATTCTGGAGGTCAGGGTTAAGGGTCAACAGACTTCTAAGAAAACATAAAGCGAACTTACAAGCTCAAATGGGCAGACTGGGTGGGCCATAGGCCCTTATCTTCCGACACTGTCTATGTATCTATGTATCTAGTGTGCTGTGTCCTGATTGCCAGCACTTTTTTTTAACAAGTGGTAGTAGTCTGAAAAGCACAGCTGCTAATCAATTAGGATGCAGTCATTTCCTTACCTATTTTATAAAGACTGCACTACAGTCAGCTCATAGGCACTAAAAGGCAACACTGACATTCCTAAAATGCATACAATAACATAACTGATAAATGTTCTCCAGGGACCCCTGTTCCTCATATGTCTACTTGGTCTGTGGGTACTTGGTGTGCTCCTTAAGAGCTGTGAGTCAGCAGGTCACTGACTAAGGGTTCAGGAGGTGGAGCCAGCTGCTTCGGTCTAACCAGCCCAGGAAGCTTGGATTCAGTTGGAGCTGGGGCAGAGATGCGTCAACCCAGACTAACTGAGAGTTCCTGCTGAGAGACTCTCAAGAAGAATCCTTGGGAATCGTGGTGGCAGCCATTTTGCATCAGTGCCCCTCAAGGGATGAATTTCCCCAGTTGGATAGATTCCCGAGGGACAGCTTAGCAATAAAAAGAAGTAAAGAAAAGAGACTGGAGACAAGCTGGTGACATCAGAAAGAACCGACAGGGAGACCTGAAACAACCTAGTAACATCAAGCTGTAAAATAACTGTAAAGGTTGAGTTACTACCTGTCAGTGGCTCAGCAGGTAGCACACTCGCCTCTGAGGCCAGGAGATCAGAGGGCTGTGGGTTCAGTTCCCACATCTGGCACTTGGGTTAATATCCCAGTACTGACACTGTAGTGCAGCATGAGCAGGGTGCTGCACTGCTGAGGTGCCGCCTTTCGGATGAGATGTTAAACCGAGATCCCATCTGCCTGGATTGGTGGTAGTTCAGGTGGATGTTAAAGATCCCATGGCACTTATCGAAAAGAGTAGGGGAATTTTTTATTGGAAAACAAAATAAGAAAACAAAAACGCAAGACAAAACACAATATCCGTACATCATAATACATATAGAGATTGAACAGAAAAGAAAAATCACCATATCTTTTATACAGGTGAAAACAGATAATAAAAAGAAAGTCACAAAAAAAAAAACAACTTAGTACGGAATCGAAAGCCCCCCCCACACCCCTTTCAAAAAACGGTTTGTGTTTTATTGTTTTTCTCTATTTTCAAGTAACCCCTTCAAACAAAATTAGAGGTAACGCTCTCCACCAAAATGCCACTAAAGGTGCAGGTAAAGTTTTTTTTTTCTGAACAATAAATACTAGAAATTTCACTTCTGATATGTTCCCTGAGAACAGTCAAGGCAACCCTTTTTTGCTGTAACACAAACATACATCGGTTGTGCCAAATGCACCATCTGCAGACTGCAAACAGAACCCGCAGTGTTCTGGGAAAAAAAATCTTCCAACCAGGTCCAAAGTCCCCATAAACCAATTCAGAATATGTTAAGTCAGAGAACATAGGTAATCCCCATGACTGACTCAGCTGAGACCATAGTGGGGCAATATACGGGCAATCAAAAAATAGGTGCAACATGGATTCCAGCATACATACACACGTGTCCCGAACACGGTACCGTTCTGATAGTTGTCTATGCTTCTGGTTTCCTTTAACATTCAATTTGTTGTGACAACACAGCCACAGGATATCCCACATCTTCTCTGGAATCCTGTTTTCCAATAATTGTTTAGTTAAACAATGGGAATCACAGGGTACATTAAAACATGGTGACACCAAGAACATGGTTTGCAGTATAGAGGAGTATAAACGCTTTCTATGTTGTAATAAATCTACAGCATAAGACACTTTCCATATTTTAATTTTTTTAAGTATTTCAATAAGGTATCCAGACGTTCCGGGTGGAATTTTGGTAAAAGGTTTCCACACAGGAACTTGCCATTTATCCAAAAAGTACTGGGAATGGGAAGCAAAGCTAAGGGCCCAACAATCCGTCCGATTGACTATACTCGGAAAAATATTAGCGTTCACAAAAATGGAAAAATAAAATAGCACCGGGTTTACCATCTGAAGACAGCCCTGTTTAATAGGCCAGTAGGTAATGGATCTCTTCACAGGGTTCAGTCTACTACCCCAAAGTAACTGGAAAAACAAATTATAAAGCCGAGCCTCAAGGGAACAAGGAAGAGGAAAAATAAAGCTAATCACTAAACACAGAGGCAAAATACAAGTTTTAAGTAAAAAAATCTGTTTTTTGCGGGTCATAGGGAACCGCTTCCATCGGACAATTTTGGATTCAGCTATGTCCATTGCAGAAATCCAATTACACACCGCCGCATCGAATGGGCCAAAAATAACCCCCAAAATACAAATCTTCAGGGAATGAATATCAATTCCTCCAATCGTTGGCGATATCGCCTGTGATGGGGGATGGACAGCACACCCCACACTTTTTTGGGTATTTAATTCAGATCCAGAAATTCAGGAAAAGGAATGGATGGTCTCAACTGCCCTTTCCCCAGAAGCTGGATCTGCTACTAAAATGCAAATATCATCTGCAAAGGCAAGAGCACAGGGAAAGATAAGATCTGGTGTGACGGAGATATGTCTGATGGTCCCCTTCCCATTCAATTTCTGGAGTAGAGGATCAATGGAAAAGACATATAACAGAGGACTTAAAGGACATCCCTGGCATACCCCTCTCTTAATAGGGATATGGGGGCCTCGAAAACCGTTAACCAATGGCGTTGTGCAGGCAGACCGATACAAGATTTTAATCCAGCCAAGTAAAACCGCAGGAACCCTATAGTTTTCCAACACCGAAAATAAATAATTATGTGGAACCCGGCCAAAAGCCTTGGTTTGGTCCAAACTAAGAACATAGCCTTGAGTGGTATTCCCATCAAATACTTCCCTCAAAATTTTCAAACTGGAGAGCATGGAATGACCTGGAATTGCACATGTCTGTGTAGAGTAAATCACCTGGGCAGCCATCTGCGAGAGTCTATTGGAGACTATTTTACACAAAATCTTCCAATCGGAATTTAATAAACTGATAGGACTCCAGTTGTCCAACTTATCCTTATCATTTTTCTGTTTATATAACAAAATCAAGTAGCTGTCAGAAAATGCGAGAGGAATAGGCAAGAGGCCTTGCAAAATAACATTATAGATCTTCTTTAAATATGGTATCAACAAGGATTTAGCTTTTTTATAAAATTCCTTGGGAATACTATCAGGACCAGGGGTGATGGTAGTTTTCAGATGACTAATAACTGAGTCCACTTCAGCACAGGTAACTGGCTGACTTGAAACCGTAATACACTCTGGCGACAGTAGAGAAACCTCTAAGGAACCCAAAAAGCCGTCCCAGGCATTTGATTCATAAGCCTGCCCATACAACGACCTAGTATGGAAGGAAACTTCCTCCAAAATACTCCGGTTATTGGTAATCCTGGTACCAGAATGGGAAACCAAAGAGGACACATATTTAGATGCAACCTGTTGGTGGCTACTATCATAGGGATTGACTATTTTAGCAGATCCCTTTCTCCCATACTTTTGTTCGAGAAATAATGATGTAGTTCTCTCATACTGAGAAGCACGCATTTCAGTTTTAACCTGCCGGATTTGTGCCGAATAATCTAGGCCCCATTCAAGTTTGCCAAGATAGCAGCCTTTGTAATTGGCGTCGGCATTTAAGATACTGAAAATAGCGTTCCGAAGATTTTTGTTTAGAAAGACGTTTACAAACAAAATTGTGTAATAACAGGTTTAGTATCCTGCCACCAAAAGGTTGGGTTATCATATAATTCAAATACTGAAACCTTGTCTTGGAGAAGACCATACAAGTCCTTCCATCCACAAAACAGATATATTCATTTTCCAGAAGGTATGTGTCACAGGTTTGTTATTGGGACAACCGATGTGCAACAGTAACACACAATGATCCAAAAACTCACAGGGGAGAACTGAATATCTTACATTAGCCAACCAATGAGAAAGGAAAAAATAATCAATCCTTGTGGAAAATCTACCCTGGTGAAAAAGTGTGTTCCGGCGGTAGTACACCAAAAGAAGCCCCATCCCGTAAGTCAGCAGTAACGTACGAAGTGTTAAGGAAGTTGGAATCAGCATATAATTTTTGGGTAAGTCCAGTTTTATCAGGTAATGACAGAATAGTTAAAATTTCCTCCAAAAATCACCGATTTGGATGAATGGAGAAATGGCTGAATCTGTTTTAACATGTGAATCCTCTGAGTTTTGACTTGAGGGTTATAAATATTAATAAACCTCCATTCTTGTTGATGGAGAATAACATCTAAGATAAGTACCCAACCCTGAATCAAGTCAATCAGTCTGGTAACATGAATATCCACCGCCTTTACCAGTATCCCTACTCCGGAACACACATCCTCAGCCAAGGACCAAAAGGACAGACTATCCCTCCAATCCCTAGAGACCTGCCCAATCTCTCGCAAAGAATGGAGCCTAGTGTCCTGTAAAAAAATAATATGTAAAGGCAAAGACAAAAGGAAGGAAAAAATAGCCCGTCTTCTTTTAACATTTTTGAAACTATTAGCATTTAAGCTCCCAAAAGAGACAACATCCCTCATATCAGATAGAGAGTAAATCAAGATTTTTTCCTACCTCTACCCTTGCCTGGGGATTTTAACTTACAGCGTTTTTTCTTATTAAGCTGGACATCCCCAGAAACTTGCTCAGAATCAGTCAATAACTCAACCTGGGAAGATGCAACAGAGGAGGCATCTGAATCATCCTCAGTATCCACAGCCTGCTTTTGTTTAGATAAAACGGCAAACCGGTTTGTAACCATCACATCGGGGGGGGAGATACAGAAGGCAGGGGCACTCCTTTCATCAAAGAGCTCTTCGCCACCCTCCTGTTCCCCACTGGGACCCAATCGGTATCCACAGGAGGTGGCATGTTGTCCTTAACACAGGGTATAGCCGACGTGCTAGGGGCCGGAGGCTGCTCTTCAGCCATCACTGAGGAAGAAGTCATGGCTGGAGGTGGTAAACTCAAGTCCCCAGACATTAAGCCAGGACTAGATGTGGGAACTGTCAGAGGTGGCAATTCCAACCCCGGATCCATCTGGGAAGAAGGAGGAGCAGCGGGGGGGGGGACCACTGAAGAAGCAAAAGGCCGAAACTGGGGCCTAGCCTGAGCAGATCTTTGGGCCTAAGTCACTGTCTCATTCTGTGAATCAGTAGGTCTTGCTGGATTACTATGGGAAGCCCATGGACAATCTTTAAAAGAATGGGAGGTTTCCTCACACAAATTACAAAAAGCTGGGCGGGGGCAATTTAGACTTACATGACCAGAGCCGAGACATGAGGAACATTTAAGTTGGTCACAAGCACTACTGAGATGGGTCTGGGCCCCACACCAAAAACAAGATTTTGGTTGCCCCAGGTAGAATGCAAAACCCCGATCCCTACCTAAGTAAAAACAACTTGGCAAGTGCTGAATAGTCCCATTAACAATAGGTAATTTAACCTGCAATTTCCACCCCCCTCATCCAAAAAAACTCGGAGTCAATGATTGGATCAGGTAAACCTAAGATAGTACATTTGGAAGATAACCACCGTACAATATCCTCTATTGCCACCCCCTCATTTTTAAACAAAACCGTAACATTTTTAATCGTTGGTTTTGTAAGGGGAATAGAAAAAAAAAGGGGACCACAATGGGGTATGATGAACAGCCTGATAACGATGCCAAAACGTATCTAACCCTGAGGCAGTTTTAAAGCTGACATCAAAATAATTATCACCAGACATATGTATTAATGCATATATCTCAGAGGGGGAAAATTGCAAACTAGATTTTGTCAATGTTTTTCCCACATAGAGACGATCCGGAAATATGTCCAGCCCAACCCTATAACAAAGCCTGACAGCATGACACCGCTTGGCCTGCTCAGGAGGGGAATTAAATAAGCCAGCAAAAGTCTTAGGCTGCTGAGGTTCAACAGAAGGTCCAGGTGCTGAATTAGCAAAGTCAGAGTTCCTATTCCTGTCTGAAGCATTTGTAGATGAGGGCCTAGGGATCGTACCAGACACATTTGCCTGAAGAGAACGTTCCCCAGTCCCCACTGTGTCAATAGGAGATGTGAGAGGTAAAGACAAAGGAACAACCATAGTTGGCAATAAGGGGGTCTTAGGCACATCTCCAACACTGAACAAGTCATTGTGCTGCAATATCCCCTGTTCAGAACCTTGCACCCCTCCAGCCTGCCAGGAAGGGGCCTGAGAAAGACTAAAGCCCGAAGAGACCTCAAGAGGGTCCGTAATATCCAATAAGTCACCTTTAGAAACGGGGCCGGGTTGTGCAGGGGAGGTCCAGGAATCGTCTAAAGGGGACTTCTCCAACCCTGCACCCCAAAGAGCTGCAGCAATAGTAATTCCTGAGGCCGACAGGTGAGAGTCAAACCCACAACCAGGAGGGCTATGAACAGCAGGATCCGTCATAACGGGCTGGTGGGACCCCATTACTCCATTTGCAATCCCCTTGTGAATTACAGTACCTGTTGGCAATACAGATGGCTCTCCCAAGAGAGTATTACCAGCTGGTGACACAACACCTTCTCCAAAGTGCAGACCGCTGGCCATCCCGTCTCCCTCTGTACCTGGAGGCAAAGATCCTGGTCTCATTGTTGGTGTGGAGGAGATAAGGGGAGACTTCTGGCACATGCAAGCCTGCAATCTACTGCCAATCTCCCCTGCTCCCAATGACTGTGAAACACTGTGAAGCGGTGCCGCAAACACTTCTGCATTCCTGCTGGGCTCCAGAATGCAGCGCAGCATCTTGTCAGACCATGTCACGTCGTGGCTGACAGAACTCAATGGAGCCGGGCTGTGGAAAGCCCGTACACATGCCTTCGGGGGGGGAGACTTGTTCTTCAGCCTGCGAGCCCGTAAAAGAAGTAGCCAAAGCCTTTTCAAAATCCGAATCCTGTTGAATCCCATCTCTGGTATTGTTCCCAGTAGCTCCTAAGGTAAGGGAACAAACTTCATTTTTGTTGTAGTATCTCATCGTAATGGAGCGTCTCTCTGTATTCCATCGGGTGTAGTACCAATGGTCTCATGTGAAACGTAGATAGGGAGGGAGACCAACTCCCCTATCCCCAGGATGTCCTCCTGCTCAGAGTCAGAGCCCCAAGTGGCCATCACGACGGCCGGTCAGTCCCCCTACTGGCCACAATGCAGCATCAGAGTAGGGGAATTTCCCCGGTGTCCTGGCCAAATTTCCCTCATTCACTAAAAAAATACCACCAACAGCTTAATCTGGTTCAAGGTCAGTTGGCATTCATCTGTATCCCCCTTCCCCGGGTCATGCCTGTAAATAGGCAGGATTTGTCTAGTGCACTTACCCGGTCAACAAAAACTAAAATAAAAAAAATATATATAAAACTACAATAATTGCCACCCAGTGGCCATCCCCTACGAGGAGGTTGAGTCTAAAAGTAAATGTTAAATGGTGACCTGCCTGTATTTCTGAGAAGAACTAAGGCAACCTGGGTTAGGAAAGGTGTGCAGATTTAGGCCCCCCTATGGTAACTGGGTATGGTGGAACAAGTCTGCATTCCTTGGGCAGTTGTAAATGTATGGCCATATGATCCTGAGGCCCTAGCCATCTGGTGCCCTGCCCTGTATAAATGACCAGTGGTGTGGTCAAAAGAAAAAATACTGCATTAAGTCATATGCATTTTCTGGATTATCTGTTGTGAGAGAGCATTCCTGGGTAGTGAGAGGACCCTGTAAGGTGCTGTGAGAACTCTACATTTAGTGAGAGGATAAAACTTAGTTTTGGTATTAAATTATCTAAACCCCTTGGGTTGCCTGTAGTCCCAACCTCAACAGAAGCACTTGAACCTGATGGGAAAACATCCCCTTCAGAATCAGGGTTTTCTTCATGTGATAAAGAGAATCTAAACAACTCTGGAGTTCAACATCTGAATTTTGATTGTCTTATGTTTTGCGCCGGTTATAATGATGATCTCCTTATGAGACTGCCATTGGTAAACCTTGGGTTGGACTTTTATCTATGTTGTGGACAATTAATTATTTCAGAACAAATGTTGTTCGCTAGCCTCAATTGATTTGCTGCCATGCATCTGCCTGAAGAAGTTGTACCCTTGGGAGGTCACTGCAAGCTCAGAAGGTCAAGTAAGTGGTTTGATGTTTGCTACTCTCCCTGAAAATGAACTGTGCCATGTGAAACTCAAAGGCCAAGGAAGGGGCTTACACAACAACAGGTGCTCACGCTATTATTTGAAACCTAAAAATGCCTTTTCTACTACCAAAACCCACAGCAATACGATGCAGAGTGCCAAAGTGATATGCTTTGATCTCCACAAGCAGGTCAGGAGGCGAGCTGCAGCATTCCTCACCAACTGCAGGTGTCTGATCTCACAAAATAGGTCCTTAAATAGTGGATATCAGTAAGGAGGCAATGAAGGCCGGCACCTGTTTTCACCTTAACAGGTTCAAAAAAAGAGTGCAACTTGGCTATGGTGAAAGAAGCCCCTAACCTTAGCTGACACCTAGAATTCCAGGGACAGATTTTCATCAAGGACTACTTACAGATTGCTGACAGTCCTTTGTGCCACAAGATAAATCCAGAATGGGTAGCCTCTGTTGTCTGAGCTCACTGGGATTATAGAACCACATTATAACTCTTGTTATGCTGCTAGAGATTGGGAAGAGGTACAGTAATTTAAAAAAGAAGGAAGAAGAACAGTATGTAGGATGCATGAATGATACAAGAATTCATATAATTTCCAGTTTGTTTGGTTTCTGTAAGCACACGTACAGTCTAAAGCCTTCTGTGGGGAAGGATAGACTGAATAGGAAATGGCTCAACTGATACTTCATTTTGCAGACCATGTCACTATGCAGCCACACCACAGCTGGCTTACACACATAAGCAATAAGACACAACAGGGTGTGGGAAGTTATGTGATAAACGCACATCCGAGTGCATTGTGAGGCATGAGGTGTTTGCACCGAGTGCCTTCAGCACCTGGAAGTGCGGTTATCAAATAACAATTTCTTATGAATGTTGTTTTGTAACGGTCTGTGACTGGTCAATAAAAACTACTACTACTACATAACTACCCACACCCTGTCAAGTCTTATTGTGTTTATAACATGGGGAAATGGAGCCTTAAAAAAAAAAAGTCAACTTTTTTTATTTAAAAGCTGTTTTTTCTTTTGTTATAAGTGATTTGTAAAAAAGAAGTCGATCCATACCTGTGTGTCCTACACTTGCATACTGTATGACCTTGAACAAGTCGCTTAACCTCCTTATGCTTCTGGATCACCCCTGTAAATGGGCTTTGTGTATAGTGGGCCTTACCCAGTTACCAAAGAGTAAAATAAAAATAAATAATATAAATCTCTCTCTTTCCACACATGCAGTAGAAAGAATGTTCGTTTATCATGGAATGCAGGAATTTAGAAAATGGGTTGTAGAAACCCTGCTCTCTGATTGGTTAAGAGCATCCTCTACCCGGGCGGGTATCAGGCAACAGAGACCAGTAAATAACTAGTCCCTGTGCCTGCCTGCCTTTTTACCAAAATCAGTGGGCATTGGAACGTTGAAGTTTGAAAGAGCCGCCATTCTTGGGGTCGTTAGCGAGTGATCGAGTGATGCTCTGACCCCCCCACACACACTCAGTGCAGGCGTTTCTTGATGGTTGTGTAGTCCTCAAAAGAAAAATACAATCAGTAAAGAAAGGGCAGCCACTGTGGTTCACTCCTTTATGTTCTGCACTATTACTTCCTCAGTCACTCTCGCTCCGATTTAAATCTTCCCTTACTATGAGACAGCTGTACCCCTACTGTCCTGTTGGCATTCATAATAAATCTGATGCGATTTATGTTCATTCGTATTTTGAAAATGCTCATTTCGATTTTTTTTTTTTAGTTTAATATTCCCTGACCGCAGCCGCTCTGCAGAACGGTTCCTGAACGCGCAGAGTGTTAGCTTCCTCATGCTGACTCTTACCACTGCCCGCAGTCTGCAACATTAAGTCTGTTTTCCTTTAAATGAAAAGTCACCTTTTTGGTAGCATCGGTTTTGATCTCCCAGTCTCGGAATAGTGGCTAAGGCATAAGCACATAGAGCCTATTCTCTTAGTGTTAACAGACATGTGACCGGCGGGATGGCAGAATCGTGATGGCAAGCAGCGACGCAACCACGTTCAACATTTGACACGAGTGGGGAGATAAAGGAGACAGTTCACATGAGCGGGGTGGCAAGAAGTCAAAAAGAGGTAAATGATTATTTTACTATTTCCTGAAGTGTTTCAGAACTAGAAGATCTGATAAACCGTGTGTTAGAAACATAGAAACATAGAAACATAGAAGTTGACGGCAGATAAGGACCGCAAGGCCCATCCAGTCTGCCCATTTCTTTTTCTGCCTTATAAATGTGCCATCGGCCTTTGCTCTGTCAGTGACCTATCTATTCATAGTCATTTGTATTGCTCCCTTATGCCTATCCCATGCCTGTTTGAAGCCCTGCACTGTATTCATAGCCACCACTTCTTGTGGTAAGCCATTCCATGCATCTACCACCCTTTCTGTGAAAAAGAATTTCCTCATTCCTCTTAATTGGCCTCCCTCTAATCTCATGCTGTGTCCTCTTGTCCTGCTATTTTTCTTATATTTAAACATGTTAGACTCTTTCACCTTGTTTATGCCCTTAAGGTGTTTAAATGTCTCGATCATATCACCTCTCTCCCTCCTTTGCTCAAGGGTATACATATTGAGCTCGTTAATCTGTCCTCATATGTCTTCTGATGCAGTCCCTGCACCATTTTGGTTGCCCTTCTCTGGACTGCCTCAATTTGGTTAATGTCCTTGTGAAGGTGTGGCCTCCAATACTGCACGCAGTACTCCAGATGGGGCCTAACCAATGTCTTGTACAGAGGATTATTACCTCCTCTACGACTTGTGATACCTCTACTAATACACCCCAACATCCCCCTAGCTTTACCTACTGCTTTAGAGGTCTGCTTGGATGATTTCAGGTCATCAGTGATGATGATGCCCAAGTCTCTTTCTTCCTTTGTGACTGCTAGCAACTTCCCTCCCAGCCTATAAGTGGCTTCAGGGTTTCTCTTCCTATGTGCATGATTTTGCACTTTGCATTAAATCCCAGTTGCCACTCTTCTGACCATTCTGCTAGTTTATCCAGATCTCTTCTCATTCTGCCCACCCCATCTGGATCATCTACTCTGTTGCAGATCTTGGTGTCATCTGCAAACAGACAAGCCTTACCCTCTAGTCCATCTGCGAGGTCACTAATGAAGATGTTGAATAGGACTGGCCCCAGGACTGATCCCTGAGGTACCCCACTTGTGACTTGCATCTCTTCTGACTGTATACCATTTACCACCACTCTCTGTTTTCTGCCAGTCAACCAGTTTGCCACCCAGTTGACCAACTTCTGACCCACCCCCGAGCCTACCTAGCTTATTTATCAATCTTCTATGTGGAACAGTGTCAAAAGCTTTGCTGAAGTCAAGGTAGGCGACATCAACTGCTCCCCCCTTGGTCCACCACTCTGGTTACCCAGTCAAAGAAATCTATGAGATTAGTTTGACAGGACCTTCCTTTTGTAAACCCATGCTGTCTTGGATCCTGTGCCCCTATGGATTCCAGGTGTTGCACTATCCTTTCCTTAAGGAGTGCCTCCATAATCTTGCCCACTACTGAGGTAAGACTGACTGGTCTGTAGTTCCCCGCCTCCTCCCTGCTACCACTCTTGTGGAGTGGGATCACATGAGCCCTTCTCCAGTCTTCTGGGACCTCTCTGTGCTCAGAGACTCACTAAACAATTCTGCTAATGGCTCTGCTAGTTCCTCCTTTAGCTCCTTAAGTGCCCTGGGATGTATGCCATCAGGTCCCATTGCCTTATCCACCCTGAGCTTAGCAAGCTCTTGTAGGACCCTTTCTTTGTGAAGGAAGTAGTGCTCACCTCCCTCCCCTGTGTCCATGATGCTGAGCTGTGGGCCCTGCCCCTACCTTCTCTTCAGTAAATACTGAGCAAAGTATCTATTTAGGATAGATGCCTTTACAGGGTCCTCCTCCTCACATGCTCCTTTTCTCCATTAAGCTTAGCAATACCCTCTGGACTTTCTCCTTTCACTAATGTATCTATAGAAAGTCTTGTCACCTTCTTTACTGTTTGTGCTAGTGTTTCCTCAGTTTGGGACTTTGCCTGCCTTACTGCCTTACCTGCTTCCCTTAGGGCAGTTTGGTATGCCTCCCTATCTTCATCCCGCTGTGTTCCCTTATATTTTCTGAAGGCCAGCCTTTTGGCTCTGACCTTTCTGCTACTGTATTTGAGAACCAAAGTGGTTTCTTCTTCTTTGCACTTCCTTTTCTGTCTAACACAATGGGATGTTGCTTCAAGTATTGTATCCTTAATGCTTGCCCACTTTGCCTGCACCTCCTCACCTGTGTTTCTTTTGCCAGGGCTAGCTTAACTCTGTTGGCCATCTTATCAAAGTCAGCCCTCTGAAGTCCCATATTTTTGCCTTGGAATGGGATGATTTAGATGTAGTAGCCAAATTGAACCATACCATGTGATGGTCACTGGCCCCCAGGTGACCTTTCTACCTGGAGATCTGTGATCCCTTCTTTGTTAGTCAGTACTAGATCTAGGATAGCCCTGTCTCTTGTGGGTTGCTGTACCAGTTGTTTGAGGCCCTCCCCTGCAGGAATCCACTATGAGTCTAGTTCTGGCAGATGTTCCTGCTGGTATTGACCAATCTGTATCTGGCATGTTGAAGTCTCCCATTATCAGAACCTCCCTTTAGCTGTCATGTTTTGTATATCTTCTAACAGTAATGTGTCTATGTCCTCCTCTGGTCTGGGGCCTGTAGACAACCCCAGTTCTTATGGCTGTCCCATTTCCTGTTTCCAGGGTGACCCACAGTTCTTCTGGCTCCTTATGTGTATTCTGAATTTCTGTAGCTTTGATATTTTCATTAACATACAGGGCCACTCCTCCCCTTTTGCACCTCGGTCTCTTCTGAAAATACATAGCCAGGTACTGAAGTCTCCCAAGTGTGGTTACTGGTAAACCACGTCTCACTAATTGCTACTATGTCGAGTTTAGCCTCTGACATTATTGCCTGCAGGTCTGGGATCTTATTTCCCAGGCTGTGAGCATTTGTGTACATGATTTTCCATTGGCCAGATTTTGGTGTGTTAGTTGTTGAGTGAAGTTTGGCATTACCCCTGTGCATCGTATGGGGAGACAAACCTTTTTTTAAGGAAGTCCACACACTGCAGCACTGAAAATTTTGCCTCAGGTACTGGGGTGGGGATGAGACCAGGTAATACCCATATGTGTGTGTGTGTGGGGGGATTAGACCATCACAATTTCCCAGTAATACTGGGGGCAAGTAAGTCTGAAAGATGATAGTGGGTCTGGGAAAAAACATTGCTACAAAACAGCAATGCCAAGTGAACCAGTAGAGGGACTACTTTACAAGAAAATGAATTATACTAATTTTCAGTAATCTTTAAATTTTTTTTTAACTTTTTTATATTTTATAAAAAATGTCACTAATAACCTATTTTCTAA
Source organism: Neoceratodus forsteri (assembly GCA_016271365.2). NCBI lineage: Eukaryota > Metazoa > Chordata > Ceratodontiformes > Ceratodontidae > Neoceratodus > Neoceratodus forsteri. Next base: position 1,110,417,891 of record CM057456.1, on the reverse strand, counting down.
GCATAATAATACCCTTCAGGGTGGGCGGTGTGGGATACTGGACCTTCCAGGGCTATAAGACCCCTCCTCGCAGCATCGGGCCTCACTCGCCCTGTCATCCGTATTCTAATACCTACCAATTCTGTTGGGTCTTATTGCTACTCAAACTTCAGCAGAAGTCTACAGGCAGAATTTTTACCTTTACCCACACAAACACACACAACAGAAGGTCTCAGTAAAGCCAGGGATTCAATTATAGTATATCTGGGCAGAGTAAGCAGCAAAGGTTTCCTTGGAAGGCAGGTAAGGGTATGAAGATTTTTTCCTTTTTTTTAAATAGTAATTTTTATTATTTTTTCAGATGCAAATAACATCACACAACCAATCTTCACAGACTGAAGGCCTAAGGATATTAGTCAAATACACCAGGAATCATACATTTAGGGAATATGAAGGAGAGAAAACAGACAATGAACGAAAACAAAACTACCATACTAGATGACTATAACTCCTTCTTGCAAAAACCTTAGGTCTATTACTTATTGCATCTTAACTACACACACCTAAACCTAATTGGTAGGGGAAGGAAGGGAGAGGATAATCATCGGGGCGAAGAAGAAAATAAATAAATAAATAAATAAATAAATAAATAAATAAATAAATAAGGGGAAGGGGGAGAGAAGGAACATCATTAGGCAATATTGTAACAATCCTCTGACTTAAAGTTATAAAACAAACTCTTTAGTTAAAATAGTCAGGTGGGAGAGTCATACCGGTTAGCCAAACTTAACCAGAATCTCCAGGATCTCTATCTGCTCTTTCCGAGCTTGAAACTCAAAAAAAGGCATCCAATACATTTTAAATTTGTCTTTCTGTAGTCTCACCCTCGCCGTGAGAAATTCCATATCCATAATTGATAAGCAGTTGCTATACCACTGCTCAAAATCAGGAGCCTCTCTAGACAACCAACGTTGAGTGATTGCTTTAAGAGCCGAAGCCACCAGACCGTTGAATAAGTATCGCCGTGATTTTAGTTTAACCTGCACCGGGTACAGCCCAAGGATCCAGTACGTAGGGTCATCCGGTATATGAGCCTCCAACATCCCACAAATTTGCTCTTTCACTTTTTCCCAAAAAATATTAATGATATGACATTCCCAAAACACATGTAGATGTGTGCCAACCTGTCCACATGGCCTCCAGCAAAGGTTAGAAGGATTCTGACCAAAGTGCTGGGTGACCACAGGGGTTCGAAAGAATCTAGAGACCACCTTCCAGTGAAATTCACGCCAACTGTTGGAGGCGGTTGTGGAATGTATTGCTCTCCAGATAAGCCCCCAGTCCAAGGTTTCAGTCCTTTCTCCAATTTCTGCTGCCCAATTCGCTTTTATAGAGGTCATGGGATCTGGTTCTAAACCCAAACACATTTCACCATCCGGGATATAAACCCTTGGCTCAATTCTAGTGGCTTCCGCCTCCCAGCATCTCAACTAGGGATTAGCGCCACCATCCCCTGATCTATCTTTAATATATTTTTATCCAACAAGAAATGCCTAATCTGTAGAAATCTAAAAATCAGGAGCTGGAAGGGTGAACTCCTTGATAGTTGCTGAAAGGATTTAAACCCACTTCAGAATACAGTTGGCCTACTTTAATTAGACCCTTCCTGTACAGGCGCTTAAACCCCAAATCCCAGCCCCAGCGACCTGAAATCCAGGCAGGCCCTAATTGGGGAATCCGCGCAGAGACTTACTACGATATTTAATTTTCTATTAATTTCTAGCCAGGAGGTAACCACTAACCTGGACCAAGAATTGCTTTCAATCAAACACTGGGCTCCTTTATAATCCATGTAAATTAAATCCCCAATGTTTCCAAGCGAAGATTCCGGTCACTCTATAGCCACCCAGGGAGAGGAGACTCCAAGCTTCATCAACGGGACCAGGGGCTGTAACTGCTCCAACCAGAAATATTTCCTACAATCTGGCAAACCCAAACCCCCTTTCCTCTTATCACCAAGCAGAACAGACCACTTTACCCTTAGGAGTACTACCCGCCCAGATGAACCTAGACAAGGAAGTCCTAAGGTCCTTCCAGATCTGGGCAGGAGGTGAGACCGGTAGAGACTGGAACAAAAAAAGAAAACGGGGTAGCACATTCATTTTCACACAATCCACTCTGCCCAATAAAGACAGGGGCAGCTTGGCCCATCTACGTAGGTCTTCCTGAATTACTTGTAATAATTTACCATAGTTAAGGGCGTATAGTTTTGCACAATCCCTGGAAATTCTGATCCCCAAATACTTAATTTCATCCTTTGCCCATTTATATCTACCAACCGCCAGGGGTTTCCCTTCTCTCTGCGTCCCCAAAAACATGATTTTGGATTTAGTTTCATTAATTTTAAATCCCGAAACTTCACCAAATGATTGAATTAACGAATTTATCTGGGGTAGTTGACTTTCCACGTCTGAGATGTACAATAACGTATCATCTGCGTATAGAGAGATTTTAACTTCCATCCCTTGCAATCGAATACCCTTGTAGTCAGCCGATTGTCTCACAAGGGCAGCAAAAGGCTCCATGCACAAAGCAAAAAGTAGAGGTGAAAGGGGACAACCCTGCCTAGTTCCCCTATTGATCTGGAATCTATCTGAAATCACACCATTCACCTTCACCCTTGCCCATGGATTCCTATATATGTTAGCAATCCAACTACAAAATCCTTCGCCAAACCCAAACTTCCTCAAGACCTGGTCTAAAAAGATCCAATCCAGGCGGTCAAACGCCTTCTCCACATCGAGCGCCAGTACCGCCCAACAAATGTTTGGAGGAAGTGACCAAGAAGCGGACAAGACGTTCAACAATAATCTAATATTATCCCGGATATGGCGACCTGGGATAAAACCCGTCTGATCCATGTGTACTAATTTTGGGATAAATTCTTGCACCCGACAGCTCAAGATTTTAGCAAATATCTTAGCATCCTGATTGATCAACGTAAATAGGTCGTGTAACTCCCACACTTACCGGTCTTTACCCGTTTAGGCAACACAGTAATCATCGCCTCTTCCCAAGAGGGGAGGGTATTTCCCTGCACCTGAGCTGCATTCATACCTTGCATAGCAAGGGAGCCAGATCATCTATAAAAGCCTTATAAAACTCCCCAATGAAACCATCCAGTCCTGGGCCTTCCTCCTTTCAAGCTCTTAATAACCATCTTCACCTCTGATTCCATAATTGCCCCATCTAACTTATCCCTCTATGCGCTGACCTAACTTAGGAAGGTCAATATTATGTAAAAATCCTCGGATTCGACTAAGATGATCAGGAGTTCTTTCTTGGGTGTATAACTCCTGAAAAACTCACCAAAGCTGTCCGCAATATGACTGGTTGAAGATACATCCATCGACCCATGAATCTTAAGTAGGGATATACCTCTGCTTCTTGTTTCTGAGCCTAAGGGCCAACAACCTACTCGCCCTACCCCTGTTTCATAATATTTTTGTTTAGTGAATCTATGCATTTTCTGTTTTAACATTCATTACCTTGTTATATTGTTCCCTTGCCTTTCGTAGGTTTTCCAGGACTGTGGTATCTCCTGTGAGTTTGTGCTCCTTTTCCAACGCCTCAATCTTATGCAGCAAATTACCTAATTCTAATTGGATAGAGCGGTGCCTGTGCGAGGCATAGCTGATAATTTGGCCCCTCAAAACAGCTTTTAAACCATCCCAAATAAAATGGACGTGGGTATCCTCTTCCCTATTCTCTAACAAATAAAACCTAATGGTCTCTTTAAGTTGATTCACAAATCCAGTGTCGTTCAATATCCCCGGGTCGAATCTCCACCCTCCCCTAGATTTAGTTTCTGAGCACCACAAATTTGCACTAACCATGGCGTGATCTGAAAAGGTTGCCGGATGGATTATAATATCTCTCAAGTCATTGAAATATTTGGACTGAATATAAAATCTATCCAGCCTAGAATAAGTTTTAGATGCCATAGAAAAAAAAGTGTAGTCTCTGGATTGAGGATTTTGCTGTCTCCAAGGATCGATCCAACCACCCTCGGACAGCAAGGTTCTAAGGAGCTTGGAATTCGCCACCCGCCTCCCTTTCCCCCCACTGCTCCTGTCTAGATCACTGTTTTCTACACAATTCCAATCCCCTACCAGTACTATTTTCCCCGGGGACAATGAATCTATTTTGCTAAAAAATTGTCGGAAGAAGCACCCAAAGGGAGGTGTAGGCCCATCTACAGCCGCCACATGAATAGAGTATCCAAAACACTCCCCTGATAATATTACATAGTGGCCTGATCCCTCCACTCGCACATTCCGCACTATGAGTGGGAGCCCCTTTCGAATGAGTATTGCTACCCCTGCTCTGGGAGCCTCATGGCATGAGTCCGCGTAGACCCTCCCTACCCACGATCTATGTAATTTAGAATGTTCCAAGTCTGATAGCTTTGTTTCCTGGAGACATGCTATGTTACACTTCAGGTTACCTAGTTCCCTTAAAATACGTGCTCTTTTCACCACCCCATTTATCCCTTTGACATTACTTGTCACAATTTTAAATGAGGTCATATTTAAGCTTCCGATCTAGTATAAGCCACACATCTTCCAAACTCTCCCACCATTTGACAATCAATAATATAGCATGATGTTCCAGAGCTTCAAGGGGAAAAAAAAGGCTTAAAAAAAGAAAACTAACAGTAACCGTGAATATCAGAAAGTAGTGAACATGAAATCAAGTTAACCTTAACCAACACCCATTCCAGAATACCATAGTAGACTATCCCCCCCCCATGTCCATTTGTAGGAGGGGAGTACAGTCATAAAACATCAACTAGTTTGAACGGGGTACCCTTGCCAGGAACCCAAAAGCTCAAACAGAGCTAGGAAACTGGAGGTTAGGTGGTAAACTCTCCAGACTCTAGGCACTTTTAGCCCTAGAAGGGTAGGAGTGCAGGTGTCCAGAAAACACCTAAGGTAGGGATCTCGAGTCACCAAGAGCCCAGCCTTATCCTGCCAATTACACTTCCGGCCTGGCAAGCAATCGGAGCCAGGCACCGAAGGCACAGCAGTTGTTACCATCCATGGCAAAAAACAAAACCAGAGAAGGGCCTGGGGCCCCCTTACCCCGGGGAACCTCATTTCCCAATCCGACCCAGTAGCCATGAAATACTAGGGGCATAGGGCTGGCCAGCCGTTGCCATCTGCTCAACCACCCCTCAAAAACAGACTTCTAAATATCGGCTTAGCCGAGCCCCCCGCCCCCCTCCGGGCCGCCATCGAGGCCTCACACAAACTTTAAAGTTAAGAAAGTGGAAAACCCCCAATGTAATATATATCAGCCAAACCTCATTTAATAGACCCCCAATCTAACCATAATGAAGCAGTAATAAAAAAAAAAATATCAGAGAAGCCCGCTGAGTTTGGGCTATATAATCAGGCCTAACTATAGATGGGTTCCCAACACCAGGTTACCTACTGAAGCAAGTATCCCAGTGTAAATTTCCACCCTGGCCTACGTCATCCGGGCCAATGCGAAAGCAAAAAAAAAAAAAAAAGGAGGAAAAAACCCAAACTCCATACAGTAGGAAAGTCTTTTACACATGTCCCAGTTTTTCCTACACCTGCAAAGAAAATAAACACAGCTGTTCCTTTAAAAGTCTCCTTCAGGTAAGGGCAGCATTCAGGTTTCTTTCATCTGAACCCATCTCGAAATGTCCGCGTGCAACGGCAACAGGGCTTCCACTCACCTCTTCACTCTTTTTCTAGTGCCCGAGCAATCACCATAATAGTTCCTCTATCTCTTTCTCCGCCTGTTCTTCTTCAAGTCCGTATCTGAATTTCCATCGAGGAGAGGAAGGGGCTGCCAATAAAGAGTCGAAAATCTTGATACCATCCTCTTTTTGAACCCAGAGCTTAGCAGGATATCTCAAAAAGGCCTTGTAACCCTTTTCTCTCAGAGTCCCAACCACCTGAAGCACCTTCTTCCTTTGGGCAAACATTGAGGGAGGGAAATCTTGATCCAAATATACCTTCTGGCCATCCATTTTAAGATCTTTTTTAGCCCAAGCCTTCTTTAGGATCTTCTCCGTTGTATATCGCAGAAACTTCACAATTATTGATCCTAGTTGCATCCCCGGTTTGGGTTTAGGCGCGATGGACCTATGGGCCCTCTCTATTTCAGTATTGAAACCTTCTTCCAGGTCCAGTTCTTGCTTTAGCCATGAATCAAGAAAGTCTTCCATGCATGGGGGATCTACCGGGATCCCAAATATCCTGATATTGTTGCGGTGACTGCCTCTCGTCCTCGGCCCTCGCTGTAAGCTCCTTTTCCCTCCTGTGCAGATACGCCAAGGATCTTCCAAAGGCCATGTGCTCTGATTGTAATGTTTCCACACTTTTCTCTATTGCAGTAGTACGAGATTCTAATTTTTTAAAATCGTTCTGGAGGCCCAATAACCTGGCATCTATGCGGTGCAGTATTTTAAGCATCCTATGGCCGTCCGCTTTTGTGAATGTAGCCATGGCTTCCGACCCCGAACCCTCCGACTCATCCCCTGAAGCCGTCAGCAGTGAAGAGCGTGACTCCGCGGGACTTGTAGGCCTCAAACCGTGTCGACTTCCCGATCGCCCCCTTTCCCCCTCCGCGAGCATTTTTCTTGACCTGCCCATTCAAATAAAAGATTCTGATTCAGTTTTCATCAAAATTAGCACTTGTTTGTGCCACGATGACGACCCTCTACAATATAGTGCTGTGCCCGAGGTGCCTCCGACGCGAATCAAGCTGCCATTCGGCACGTGACGTCACCGGAAGTCCAAGATTTTTTTGATAGTCAGGAAAGAGGCTCAAAAAAGTAAAGTTATGAGTAGTATTTATTTTTTAATTGGTACATGTGTATAAAAAAGGTATAATAAAGGGAAATAACATTTATTTTGTTTACATTTCTTTTTTAATATTTTGAGGGAGTTTCAATTTTTGGAGCTAGCTGACTTTTTTAGTGAGAGTAAAGATGGTGGCCATGTTTGTAATGGCAGCCAGGAAATGTTTTTACAAAAGGCATTAATACATTAGTGTGCTGTGTCCTGAGTGCTACAACTTTTTTTTTTTAACCAGTGGTAGTAGTCTGATATTGCACAGCTGTTGACCAATCAGGACACGGTACTTTCCCAACCCATTTTATAATGAAAGGTAACAGTCATCTTCTTTAAATGCACATAACATGCATGACAACAATAGGGAAATAAGCTAGCACTTGACCCCTAAGACTACTTTTTCTGTTTTTGCAACTCATGACAATAAGTAGCAGAGGGGCAGAGTTAATGCTCTGACTTCCAAAAGGAGGTCAGGAGGCAAACAATACTTTCTTCACCAACTGCAAGCACTGAATGTGGCCACAGAGAAGGCCTTTGTAGAGTACACTACAGTTTTCAAGGTAATGAAGGCCTGCATCAATGTTTCTTGATTTCAATAAAGGGGTGCAGCCTGGCTATGGTAAAACCCCTTCCCTGCCTTCAGCTGACACTCAGAACTGCAGGGTCAGACTTCCCTCAAGTATTATTCCCAGATTGCTGACATTCCTTTCTGCTACAAGCTGTATCCAGGATGGGTAGCCTCTATTGCCTGAACTTCATTGGGAACTACTGCCAGACACATTAGCTCTCATATTATGCTCATGTGGCCCTATGCACAAAGGTCCTGGGGACATTATGTGGGAACATAGCCCAACTGCCTAGACTGGGCCAGCATTATGCCACATGCACAATGCTCATATACACCGCATGCATGGCACAGATGGCAAGTGTGCAAAAACCTGTTGTACGTGGCACAAGGAGGAGTGTCCATGGCCTTCTGGGTGATCTGGACTAGGGTGGCTCCATAAAACACTGCCCGGCTTGCCCACTCCCTCTCTGTTAGCAGCTATCCTGGTGGCTGTAGTTGATATTCAGGATTTCATGGTCCTCGTGTCACAGCCACAGCAATGTGAGGGGTGCTGGTGTATCCTTCAGGGGAAGAGAGAGAGAGAAGGCAGGGATAAGTTGCCTGTATGCACATCCCACCCATCCAAACATGTCCCCATGTAGCCCCCTGTATGCCCCACCCTGTACTGCCCCATGTAGCCCCCTGCATGCCCCACAATGCCCCCATGGACCCATGTTGTTGTCCATGGCCGCAGGAATTGAGCTGTACTTACCAAAGCCAGCTCCTCTGTGTACCATGCTGTGCCATGTTCTGTGGCATAGTACCCACAATTCTTTTGAGACTGACTGGGAGACACATGGCCATGCCAGGGCTACCTGGCAAATTGTCCAGGGCATGTTTGGGTGCTGTGGTCCTGGCTGCAGGAAGATCTGCACTGGACAATCCTGGAACATTTTTAATGACAAGCCAACAGGCATTAGTAGCAGGCACAGGATAGCATCTGTCCACAACTTGCGACAGTGATAGCCCATGCACAGAAATACCCTAGCAGGTTAGGTGATCCATAGAGGCTGTAGTCATCCTTCTCATATAGCAGGGGGTGGGCAATCCCCATCACATTTGGTAGTTGTGCCCACTCCACTGTGCATGCTGGAATGTCAAATGCCCCACTGCAGTGTGACAGCCAGCAGGAAGCAGTGCAAACAAAGTGGCATATCTGATGCTCTGCCACACCAATCCCTACCTGTGGAATGCTGTGGTGCTTAAGGGGATACACACACTGTACTGGGTTACCACTTATCATTGGATCAGGCTGGCAGCAGGTAGCTGGGGGATATCATAAAAGGGCACCCCACCATGCCCTCTGGCCAGGAAGAATGTGCCCCTTGCTGTTGATAACACACCCTGCTATTGAGAGTGGAAGCTGCACTGGATGGAGAGGACATCACAGGTCCTATGCCACACATCTTCAGACTCAATTTGTCCCTCAAGGGTATGTTGGATACTCATTGCCTAGAATGGTTCTGGCTTGACCAGGACTCCATTTGTCAGCCATGTGACCTGATTGGGCAGAGTGTTCAGCCCACCACCTACAGGTCTAGGGCCATGTCAGTGCAGATGAAGGTGATGTGTGCCCTTGCATACTATGCCACAGGATCCTTCCAGCAGGTTACATGTGACATGACAGACATGAGCAGTCTTCAGTATCATGCACCCTATGTCAGGTCACTGCGGCACTCCTAGCACATGTGGGGGACCATAGCCAGTTCCCCACAGACAGGCAAGGCATCAGAATGGTCCATGAGGCCTTCTACGAACCTTATAGGTTCCTGAAGGTCCATGGTTTCATAGACTGCACATATGTACCATTCCTGGTCCCCCATATCAGTGAGGAGGACTATAGGAACAGGATGGGGTTCCACAGCTTGAACAAACAGGTGGCTGTGACTGCAGAGGGCATTGCTATGCATGTCAGTGCCAAATATCGAGGCTCCACATGTAACTCCTTTATCTTCCTGCAATCATGTCTGTGAATGGTACTGACTGCCAATGGCTGCCATTCTGGGTGGTTGCTTGGTAAGCCATGCACAGATTTTATGTGAAGACAGCATGCAGTGATACGCACATTCTAGATATTACATTTTCCCTTCTTTGTACCACATACATTTAACAGTGGATACCCCTTAGACCATACCTGCTGACACCATAACTGGCCCATGTCAGGGGGGTGGAAGAAAAGTAAAATGATGCCCACAGGAGGACATGGGCAGTTGTGGAGCATACCATCAGACAGCTGAAGATAAGGTTCAGCTATTGTACCTGGACAAGATGGGTGGCACAATGATAATTGCACTGGGCCAGGTGTACCACATATTTGTCACGTAGCATGCTGCATGACATCTCCACAAGGAAGAGACTGCCATTACCAGGAAACCTACCTGTGGATGAGGACCCCAGGAGTGACTGGATGGTTCCTGGGAACCGGATGTGGCCCATCGGAGGAGGCTCACCCCTCCCATCTGTTATTCCATCTCAGGGCGGTGTCTGTCATGGCGATGCAGAGGCTTCTTTCTGGTCTCCCCCTACACTCTAGTGCTGGCCTTGATAACATGGAGCCCAAATTTCTGAAGCTAGGTGCTCTTTACATCGCCTCCCCAGTTGTGCACATCTTTAACCTGTCCCTTGCCACTGGGATAATTCCTGACATTTGGAATGTGGCCAGGATTGTCCCTGTACCGAAGCAGGGGGAATCCTAAAGTTCTGAACAACTATCAGCCGATCGCCATCCTGTCGGCCATTAGCAAACTCCTAGAGAAAGTCGTGGCTGAGCAACTCACTGAGTACATTCAGGCCCATGAGTTGCTGTCCCCAGCACAGCATGGCTTTCGAAAAGGGTACAGCACATCCACAGCCCTTGTCTCTGTCTCATCTAGCATCAGGGAGGCCATGGACCAGGGTAAACTCTCTGGAGCCATATTCGTTGACCTATCAAAGGCCTTTGATCTTGTGGACCATGCATTACTTTGTGCACAGATGTGGACCCTTGGCCTGTCCCCCCCCCCGCCCTGAAGTGGTTTACAAACTACCTCCAGGGCAGAGTGCAACTGACCACATTCAACAAGGTCCTCTCTGGTCCCACATCGGTGTCCTCTGGCATCCCCCAGGGTTCTGTTCTGGAGCCCCTTCTCTTCTCTGTATTTGTTAACAATGTCCCTGCCACTGTAACCAACTGCAGTGCCACCCTTTATGTGGATGACCTGGTCATCCTGGCACACTCCCGTAACATTGGGACTCTCAACCTTCAGTTGACTGAGGACTTTAAGAACATTCAGTCTGGGTAAAGTCCCACAGACTGGTCCTCAACCTAAAAAAAACTCAGGCCCTGCTATTTGGGTCTTTAGCCAAGATCAGGGCCTCCCCTGTCCCTCTGTGCATCATTGGTGAGGGTGATGCCCCCCTCCTCACCACATCTTCCATAAAATACTTTGGAATGACACTTGACCCCCAACTTGACATGGGGAGTCACATACTAAATGTCTGCAGAACTGTAAACTGTAAACTGGGTCTTGCCTACAGGGCAAAGAAAAATCTGATGTCTGCTGCTCGTCTGGCACTTGCCAGAGGTGTGCTGCTCCCTTCACTGATCCATGACCTACTCCAAATTGCCCACATCTCCAAGGTTCTCCTTACTCAGTGGTACACGACCTACAACAATATCCGTCGTTTCGCCCTGGCTGCCCCTAGACTCACCCACCATTGTGAGCTATACGACAAACTTGGCTGGCTTTCCCCAGAAAATCACTTGAACTTTGGGCTGGGCTGTTTCGTGGGTGAAGTGATCAGAACTGGTACCCCTCCAGGGCTGGCACAACTTCTCAGGCCTGCTGACCCCTCCTCCTACTCCCTCAGGTCTCAGGAACACGGTGTGCTCAAAGTCCCCTTTACTTGAACCCTAATGGGGGATAGAGACTTTGCTACAAGTGCTCCCAGGCTATGGAACGCCCTTCCTGCCCTTGTTCGCTCTTCCCCCACCCACTTGTGCCTTTGGAATTCTCTGTGGAAACATCTGAGGCTGTCCTCAGTGTGTGAGTGTCCCAAACCCCCCTAAACTTTGTATTCGCACTGGACTCTCATTGGATGCATGAGATCTGACTGACTCATTCCTCAGGTTCTAACTATTTAGGTGGGCTCTGCTTAATGGTCTTCCATACACTGTGATTACTGTTCCTGCCATTGAATGACCTAGAATATTTATTTATGTATGTATGTTTATTACCTATTACTGCTTACAGTAGACTATCTATGTTGCCCATTTCCCTTGTGTCAATGTACGCAGCTCTACTTAGTGTCATGTACCATGCTTGTACCTGTATCTTCACTGTACTCTCCCGGGTCGTACCTGAAAATAGGCATATAACTTATCTAGTGTACTTATCTGGTCAAAAAAAGCTAAATAAATAAATAAATAAACATGACTAGTGGACACAATGGGTGGGAGGAAGTCACGTCATGGGCTGGTGTGCGATGTGTTCTGGGATGGCTGTGTGTGATGTGTGCTGTCTATGTGATGGTGCCTACCCCTGTACACCTGGTTCATGGTGATGATACACACAGCTGAATGCCTGTGTGTGCAGTGCCATCATGTACATGCATAGAGGTGCTGTGTGCATACTTGGATAACCCCGGGGTTACTGTCACTGTATGCCACTGCCTTACCCCCCACCTGGTGGCCATCCATGTCATCCTGGTTACACTGGGCTGAATCTGGTTGCCAAATCAGACTGGTCCTTGGGGGGGTGGGATGCAGGGGATGTGGACTGTGTGGGCGCTGGCAGGTGTGCCACAACCCCTTGTGTGGCATGATGCTGTGCCATCGAAATGTGATGGATGGCATGTGGCTGTGTCAGGATGGTGGGGGCTGCAGGGCCTGGATGTTGAGGTGCTGTAGGACTCCCTTCAGAAGGTCACACACCCTCTTGAACTCCATGTGTAGCCTGTGTACCACCAGCATGAGGGCCCAGAGCTGGACTATATAGTCCCTGCTGGCCTGCAGTCATTCTTACTCCAGCCACTGATTGACAGGGCTGAATAAGGCCCTGTCCCATTTGTTATGCAGAAAGAGTTAAATGCAAGGATCTGGTCTATTCTCTCCTTTTTGTGTCTCTTGTCTGTCTGGTTGTGCAACCGAATGTTCTTGTGAGACCTAGGAACTGACCACTCTCATGGTCTCATGATTCTCCACCTCTCACTACCTCTCTGCCTTCACTTGCTGTTTCTGTCTTTTCTTCCCCCTTGCATATCTGAGGTTATAAAATATATGTGAATCTTTATGTAAAACTGGGATACTTTGGTTTGAAATGTGTATAGTTATACTGTTAAAATGATTGCAAAAAGCTATTTGGAATTTAAGGGGTTAACTTGAGATGCAGTTTGAGCTCCTCTCAGGCTTGTTTGCAAACTCTTATGCAGAGCTGTCAGCAGGAGGCCAGCTTGGGACATACATAGAAACATAGAATGTGACGGCAGATAAGGACCGCTTGGTCCACCCAGTCTGCCCATTTCCCTACCTAATGGATAAGCTGCAGATCCTAGTTAACTAGTAGCCTACTTCTTTCTACCCCCACCCCCTAGAATTGCCTTATGGCTGTCCCATGCATGCTTGAATTCAATCACTGTTTTTGACTCCACAACCTGCTCCGGAAGGCCGTTCCATGCATCCACAACCCTCTCTGTGAAAAAATACTTCCTTACATTACCTCTGAGCCACCCTCCTCTATCTTCAAATTGTGCCCCCTTGTTCTTGCACACCTCTTTTTTGAAAGATGCTACCTCTTGGACTTTGTTGATTCCCTTGAGGTACTTGAATGTTTCTATCATGTCCCCTCTCCTCCTTTCCTTGAGGCTATACATATTAAGCTCCTTAAGTCTCTCTTCCTATGTCTTCGGTGCAGACCCTGCACCATTTTAGTTGCCCTCCTCTGAACAGCTTCCATCTTGTCTATGTCCTTGTGGAGATTGGATCTCCAGAACTGCACACAGTACTCCAGATGGGGTCTCACCAGCTGTCTGTACAGAGGGATAACAACTTCCTGTTACTGGTGATGCCTCTCCCTATGCATCCCAGTATCCCCCCAGCCCTCCTTACTGCCCTCTCACATTGCTTGCCCACATTTAAGTCATCTGATATGACTACCCCCAGGTCCCTTTCCATTTTTGTTGTTGTTAGTATCTCACCCCCCATTGTGTACTCTTCCCCTGGGTTTTTGTTTCCCAGGTGCATTACCTTGAACTCTTAGCATTAAATCTAAGCTGCCATACATTTGACCATTCCTCTAACTCTTGCAAGTCCCTTCTCATTCTTTCCACCCCACCTTGTGCATCAACTCTGTTGCAGATCTTTGTGTCATCTGCAAAGAGACATACTTTTCTTCCAGTCCCTCTGCAATGTCGCTACAAAGACATTGAAGAGGACCGTGGCCCCATTACTGAACCCCGCACCCACTGGTAACCCCTTTCTTCAGAGTGGACACCATTTACTATTACCCTCTGTGTCCTATTCTCCAGCCAATCCTTTACCCAGGCTATCATCTTGGGACCCACTCCCAGGCTGGCTAACTTGTATATTAATCTTTTGTGTGGGACTGAGTCAAATGCCTTGCTAAAGTCTAGGTAGGCCATGTCCACAGCACTCCCTGATCTACTACTTTGGTCACTCAGTCAAAGAAATCTATTAGATTCATCTGGCATGACCTTCCTGCTGTGAATCCATGCTGCCTTGGGTCCTGTACCTCTGGGCTCTAGGTACTGGACAGTTCTTTCCTTCAGAAGTGATTCCATCATTTTCCTATCACTGAGGTTAAACTAACTGGTCTGTAGTTTCCCGCTTCTGCCCTGCTCCCACTTTTGTGAAGAGGAATCACATCAGCCCTCCTCCAGTCCTCAGGTACCACTCCATCCTCCCATGATTTGTTAAAGAGGGTAGTCAGTGGTGTCACTAGTTCTACCCTTAGTTCTTTTAGAATTCTGGGATGAATCCTATCAAGCCCCATTGCTTTGTCCACCTTCAGTTTTAAGAGTTCTTTCAGAACCCTTTCTTCTGTAAATGGGCTGGTATCAACTTCTGTATCCAGAGTGTTTCTGTTGTTTGTTTTAGGTACCTCCCCCACTTCATTTGTAAATACTGAGCAAAAATATTTGTTTAGTATCTCTGCCTTTTCACAGTCACCCTCTGCCCACCCCCTTCCCTTTATTACACCTCACTATCCCTCCTTTAGTCTTCCTTCGCTCCCTGATGTACCTAAAAAAGGTTTTATCCCCCTTCTTAACTGAGTTGGCTATCTTTTCCTCGGTTTGGGCCTTTGCTGTTCTGACCGCCTTCCCAGCTTCTTTTGCTTTAACTGATACAATTCTCTGTCCTGCTCTTTCTGTGATTCTTGTACTTTCTGAATGCTTTTTCTCTTGAACCTTCACTGCCACCTCCTTTGAGAACCATAGTGGTTTCTTACATCGTTTTGTTTTGTTTATTTGCTTCACACAAAGGCTTGTTGCCTCTATGATGGCAGTTTTTATTATTCCCCATTGTTCTTCCACCCTTCCTTCCTGCCCATTTGCTAGTGCATTCCTTAGGCACTCACCCATTTTGGCAAAGTCAGCCCTTCTGAAGTCCAGTACTTTTGCCTTTGTATGGCTTGACTCTATTGCTGTGTTTATTGTGAACCCTATGTTCGATGGTCACTAGTTCCCAGATGGCTACCCACTTCTACATCTGTGATCCTCTCTCCATCTCCATTTGAGAGGACCAGGTCTAAGATTGCTCCCTCTCGAGTGGGTTCCAATACTAGTTGTCTAAGGCATGCCCCCTGTAGGGCACCTAGAATAACCCCACTCTTAGAAGTGGCTGCTGCAACTGCACTCCAGTTAACATCTGGCATATTTAGATCACCCATCAGCAATATCTCCCCTTTATCTGCCATTCTAAGTATACTTTCTATCATTTCCTTGTCCATTTCCTCCCCCTGAGAGGGGGGTCTGTATACAACCCCTGTGCTGATTGTGGTACCATTGCCTGCCTTCAAATTGACCCACGGTGCTTCTTCTCCTCCCTGTTTACCCTTTTGTTCTGTTGCTTTGATTCCTTCTCTTATGTAGAGAGCTACTCCTCCTCCTCTTTTACCCTCCCTGTCCCTCCTGTAGATAGTGTATCCTGGTATGTTTACATCCCAGTCATGGTTCTGTGTGTACCATGTTTCTGTGACTGCCACGATATCCAGATGTTCCTCCTCCATCAAGGCCACTAATTCAGGAAGCTTGTTACCCAGACTATGGGCATTGGTACTCATTGCTCTCCATTTTTTGATGGCTTTACCTTCTGTAGCAGCATCCGCCACTGTTCTATTTGCAAGCCTGCTTTGCAAAGAAACCGACAAGAACTCTGATATGTTTTGTGAGAAACAGGATGTCTCCTTAATGAGCTCAGGATGAAGAAGTTAATTGTCAGGCACAGACTTGTTATGAAAAGAGCAGCAATATTTTTGCTAGAGAGACTTCTCGGAAACTGGAAAGAAACCCTCAGATGAAGGACTTTTGTTTTCTCTGTTTGTACTGCCTTTGTATTTCACTATCCTAAACAATTTGTTATTTTTATTCTATTGTTATTGATGATAATAAAATGCTACTTGTGAATTTTGTAACTGCTCTAAGTTTTCCTGTGCTTCCTGACCTATGCCTCGATGATACACTGCACTTCTGAATAGTACTTGCTAAACAGGTATGCAGTAGCGCTACTCCTCCTGTATGGGCCTGGCCTGTTGGACAACTCCTTAGCACCACAGCCACAGCCTGGGTCACTTGTGACAACACGCCATGCCTGTGGTGATGAGTGCTCCTGCCATAGGGTGCTGCCATGCTGTGTGAACATGCTATCAGAACGAGAGCAGCGGCCGCCTGTGGCATGGGTATCAGTGTCCATGGTGGGGGTGGTACCCTGCACTGTGGCAGTGGGTGGGGCCACCCCATGGTCCTCCATGTCAGTGCCCTCTCCCTGCTGTGGGGTGTGCATAGTACTTAGGAATGGTGTTGCAGGGGATGTAGGAGTGTTCTGCATTGGGTTCAATGACAGGCTTCCCTTCAGTCTGGCTGTCCTGCCCCTCTGCACAATGCTGTCCTGCTCCTCCTACAGGTCGCTCCCTGATCAATGCATTCCTGTTCTGGTACTGCTGGCATCTGCATCCAAAAGGGTGGATAGTCAGTGTGTGGCTGGTGCAATGCTGTGGCCCACAACAGTGGCATGGGATACCTACCATTGTGTGGTGGGTGGGCACTGTCTTTGTCCACATAGTTCCCATGGAAGTCTGGTTGTTTGCTATCTGCCTCTGTGTGGAGGGAGAGAAGGTCGGTGCCACATGTTGTGTACCATGCCACACAAGTGGTCCATGTACTGTGCTATATATATGCTTACCTGGCAGGATGTTCAGGCCATCCTTCTCACCATTCACAGGTGCCTGGGATATGGTGTCCGCTATTATGTCCTCCAGGGGTGTGAGCACTACTAGTGATGGTGGCTCCTTGCCTGTTGTATTCTGAGATTGTCATCCACCTAACAGCTTCTTCCTAATGACAGTCCTCAGGTCCCTCTATTTATGCTTGATCATCCAGGGACATGAGTATCAGGCCTGCTGTGTTGATGGCAGTCTGCATGCTCTTCCATATGCAGGCCTTTGTGTCTGACTATGCCTGCAGTGATGCCCGCCCATCGAATGTTCCATAATTGGCCTATTATCTCCATCATGGCCACACTTACCTGCTCAGCATTAACATTCTGGGCACGGCTGCACCTGGCACCACCTATATAGCCACTGTCTCTGGTGCAGTCTGATTCCAGGTCACCGGCAGGGGCACCTCTGTGGTGCATGGGCAGCATACCCATAGCCTGCGGGGCCAAGCTGCCTCTGCTGGCCGTTTCCACTTCTGTGGCTAGGTGGGGCAGGTGCATGAGTCCCTGCCTTGGTCTGCTCTGTAGTGCTACTGTGATCCACAGTGCCCAACTTTCTGTGCCCATCCTCCATGAAGTGGTTTGTCATCACCCTCCCATTCACCTGCCCTGTGTTGCCATGTATGATCCTGTCTTGTTCTGCACCACTCATTGATATCCTCTGTTTGATGCATTGTTGGTGTGCACCCAAGCCCTCACATGTCATTTTATGGTGGGATCAATAGGCATTCCCTTGTCATTACACTCTCACCTTCTCTCCTTGTACATTGCATTGCATTGTGCATAACTGCACCCCTATTATGCACCTTGGTGGACAACGCCCACATGTTCATGCATGCCGTGGCGGGATACATATGTGCCATGCATACAGTGATGCATGTGTTCTATGGAACTTTCCCATGCATCCTGGCCCTGTTTGTGCATAAGGCCCATAGTGAGTAGAAAGAGGTAAAGTTATTTAATGGTCAATATCACCCTGCAAAAGCACTGACATAAGGGCAACCCAGTGAGGTCAAAATCAATAAAATCATTTTCACAGAATGACTAAATTGCACATACCGCTCCCATTTAACACTCTTACAAGCTTAAAACATGTAAATTGCATTAGTGATACCACAACACATTCTGAAAATACATGTTTTTAAAATTATATATATAGCAAGAGAAAACACAGACATCAACAAAGTATAATAAATATTTCTTGTATTTAATAAGTGTAACAAACAGGTTAAAACAGATAATTAATGGGGATTTGTTTTTCATGTGGACCTACCAGTGGTGAATACATAAGAATCATGGGAACCTGCCAGATTTTGCCTGAAATTATTCCTTTGTACTTCTTAAATCACACAGCAAGAAGATTTGCATTAGCATGCAGACTTATAGTGCAAGAGAGGACAAAAAGGACAATCATAATGATGGAATAAAAATGTACAGGAGTAACATTTCAGGTGTATCATTATCAATTATGGCAAATAACCTTCTATCAGTATCCACTTATATTACTCTGGCTGGCAGGAACACAAAAGAATGCTGCACAATAGGAGGATAGAAAGGGTAACAAAATATTAGCAAAAGAAAGCCTAGGATTTCTATGATGGTCCTGAAGACTTAATCTTCTATATAGCAATGAGTTTTCTAACAGTACTGCATTGATATGTTCAGATTAGTTTAAAGGGAAATTGTCAGTACACAGGACCCCACACCAAAGTGTGGGGCTGATCCCAGTGCACATTTTGTGTGGGAAAACATTTTGTTTTACATACTGTTTACTGTTGTATAGTAGATTGTATCAGACTAATTTTGTTTACTTCAAGGCTGACGTCTTCTGTAACTACAAATCCCAGAATCTCCCTGCAGCTGACATCAGAGCAGGACTTCAGCAGTAGGAGATTCAATAGCTTACAGTGCATGTTTAAGCTTTTATAAGCTTTGATCAGATGTGTTCTGGTTGTGTTTTTCTCCAGGGGCTAAGTATAGTGCTTTGTGACAGTACTTAGCCCCAGGCGAACAACAGGACCAGCAAACAAACAATCAAAGTTTACAGTAACTTTAACATGCACTGCAGGCCCCCACTGCTGCAATCCTGCAAATTCAGTATGTGCTAAAAGTGTGAATATATTTAAATTAGGGTTGTCAGAACCCACTGAAGTTCTAGGTTCTGGTCTAGAACCTTGCAAATGGTTCTAGGGTTCTAATCTTCTTTATAACTCAGACTCTTTTGTGTATAAAACAAAAATTCAAATATACAGTACATCATAAATCCTACCTGAAAATCTTATTGCTGAATGCTTGGAGCCTTCTAAACAAGATAGATGAACTAAAGATCTACATGATTACAAATGATATATGTGGCATTACCGAAACTTGACTAAGAGACTCTGATTGGCACACAGATATTATTGGTTATAGAAAACTAGGCAAAAATCGGTCAGACTCTAGAGGTGGTGGCTTGATACTGTATGTTTCTGAAAAATACAAAATTACAATAATTGATAATGAAGTGTGCTCATCGGAACTACTATGGACAAAAGTGTTCTTGTCTATTAATTACAACATTACCATAGGATTAGGATACAGAGCCCCTAACTTGACTTGTTATGAAAATGAGAATTCTTAGAAAATCTAGACAAAATGGGAATGGATACAAATTACATACTTATGGGTGATTTTAATTTCCCTCATATTAATTGGGAATCTGGCAAATGTATTTCTTTGCTAGAAAACAGATGTATAGATATAATGATCCAAAACAACATGGACCAACTTGTTACAAGCCTCACCAGGGGCAACAACATCTTAGATTTATTCTTAATGAATATGCAGGACAACATTTAACAAGTCAAAGTACTTCATTCTCTGTCAAACAGCGACCATAATATGGTTTTAGCAGTCATTAATGTGCAACAACATGTTATTACTTCCGGTTGCACATCAATTAAAAATTTTTATTCTGCTGATTATAAACTAATAAAGGACTATTTGAAAGAGTGGGAATGGGAAAAGGACCTTATAGGACATAATCTGAAAGAGGTATGGTCTGTTTTTCACCGCAAAATACAATCCTGCATTGATCTATGGGTTCCCATTAGGAAAAAATATAACAATAATGAGAATTCCCCCTCGGTGGAATAAAAATACAAAACTGAGTATAAATAGAAAATACAGACTGCTTAAAAAGTACAAAAAACAACCTATACCTATAAACTGGACAAAATATAGAGTGTCAGTAAACAAAAGCAAGAACTTGATTAGAAAAGCAAAAAAAATCTTGGAATGAAAATAATGCTATCCACTAAAGACAATAAAAAAACCTTTTTTAATTACATTGGGTCCATTAGAACTTCTAGCCCCAAAACTGGACCTTTAATTACCCCTGACGGAGTTATAACCAGTGAGCAAGAAATGGCAAATTAATTTAATAAATATTTTATCAGCATGTTTAGCCCAAACACTCAGTTCTTACCATCATCTTTGGAGCAAAACTTTGGTTGCAAATAAATTAGTGAAGAAGAAGTGATGAACTTTATAATATCACTTAAATCAAATGGGTCCGCTGGCCCAGATGGTATACCTCCTATTTTCATCAAAAATACTGTATCCTATATCATAGGTCCTTTAACCTACCTTTTCAACCTCTCACTTAAAACAGGAACCATTCCTCCAATATGGGGGCAGGCCACTGTAATTCCCCTATATAAAAAAGGTAACAGAAGCTCTGTGTCCAACTATTGGCCAATAAGTTTAACAGCAGTTTTCTGTAAGTTTATGGAAAAATTACTAAAAGAAAGAATCACCAAGCACCTTTATAACATTGGATATACCAACATTACTCAGCATGGGTTCACTAGTGGCAGGTCATGCCAAACAAATTTATTAAACTTTTTTGAACCTGTAAGTGAGGCTTTGGATAAGGGCCTGTCAGTTGACGTAATTTTTCTTGACTTTTCAAAAGGCTTTGACTCTGTTTCCCACCATGTCCTTATTGAGTTATTAAAAATGATTGATTTACAACCCCAAATAATTAACCGGATTATCTCTTGGCTCTCGGATCGCTCACAAAGCATTTCAGTGAAAGGCCACTTGTCCTCATGGGGTCCCATAACTAGCGGAGTCTCTCAGGGCTCTGTCCTGGGACCTGTTCTTTTTAATATATTGATCACTTCCATGTTTCCCCTAAATAAAGATTGCTGGATGGCCAAGTACGCCGATGACTGTAAACTTGGAGGTATAGTGACAAACAGTGCTTCGGCTGCTCAGATTCAAAATAATCTTTTTCATCTTGAGGCTTGGTCAATTAAAAATGAGTTACATTTTAACACACAGAAATGTAAAGTTATGCACTTGGGGAAACATAATCCCTGTTACTCCTACAAATTGAATAATATGTATCTACAAACAACTGATGATGAAAAGGATCTGGGAATAATGGTTTCAAATAACTTTTCTTTTGATACACATATTAGAAATACCATCAAAAAGGGAATCAGATACTAGGATGTATTTTAAGAAACATTAAGAGCAGGCATGAGAAAGTAATTGTCCCTCTGTACTCCAGCCTGGTTCACCCTCATCTGGAATACTGCTCTGCAGTATGTAATCCTGCACTTATAAGAAGTAACAAACTAGTTGAAAACATACAGCGTAAAGCTACCAGACAAATTATTACTGCGCAGAATTTGGGTTACGTCAATAGGCTGAAAAAATTCAATCTTTATTCATTACATTATAGAAGATTAAGGGGTGGCCTATGCATGATATATAGAGCTATACACGATGAAACAACTTTTATAACTATTGGCTTGACAAGAAATTACTCAAAGGTAAATACTAGATCACACGATAGAAAACTTATGGGTACCAAAAACAATACAAAAAAAGAGGGATCATTGGTTCACTCAGAGAGTGGTAACAGCTTGGAATAATCTTCCAAAAAGTGTCACCGAAAGTGGAACAATAGATACTTTCAAAAATAACATGGATGCTTACATGGGCAATGAAATTTTTTTTTCCACCAGTGACTGGTGGCGAGCTCAATAAAGGCAAAATTGCATCCTTTGCTCGTAAACTTCTATGAATCTATGAATCTATAGGACTGGAGAGAAAACACAGATAAAGCTACAGAGTGGAGAAAAAACATAAATAAAAGACCTGGCCATTCAGCACAGTAGTGATACTGTTTCACTGCACATGCAGAAAAGAGAAGCACATTTTGCCTTTAAAAGTGCAAATCAAGTGTCTAAATTCCATTTGTTTGGCACATCTGCATATTAGCAGCATATTCTCATATTATCTCTAAGACATTTTAGGGTGTAATTCCAAATAATAATTGTTTTGTTTTCCAGGCAGGCATCTCCTGTTTTTGAAACGTCTGAACAAAAAAAAGCATTTTATTTAGTATCTAGAAACTTTAATACTTGGAACCAATGGGTGTTCCAGTACTAAATTAGAACTCGAACCCCTGGGTTCTGAAAAGGTTTTAATCTGTTTAGAATTATTTCTGACAACCCTAATTTAAATAGACAGAAAATAGGTGCAGTTCAGACAAATTCAAATAGTCTGAGCGGACAAGATTAACAAAGGTGTACATGATGAAACACCTTAACAGTATTAATCAAAATGTCCAGAAAGATGTATTGAAATACTGTAAATCAAATACCAAGACTGCAAGACAGATGGAGGAAACAGGATGATCAAAAGTCGAAGGAGCTACAGGCAGGTGACAATAACCCATAGAATTCAATGCACAAAATGCAGAATGTATATGTACGTAATAAGACACAATGAGGTGTGGGTTATGGCCTGACAAGAGCACGCCCCATGTGCATTCAGCACCTAGGAAATGCTCTTATCATGCCATAACCCACACCTTGGAGTGTCTTGTTGTGCTTATAAAGGAGACACAACATTTTCAATGAGATACACAACAAAAAGTTGCATTTGAAACTTTAAAGTACAATTTATCGAACTTTTTCCATTAACGTTTAAGAAAAATAGTCCCTTAAACAGGACAGCAATTAACTTTTTTGGTTGGATTCTGCAATACATGTAATTAATTTATCTGCTGAAATTAATGAATTCAACTTTCTCCACATAGCACGGATGAATGGGTTGTTGCTTGTGGTTTCCATTCTGAACTGTTGAATGCTTAGGCTTGCTGTTGTAGACTGCTTGTCACTGCTTGCATCATCACTGGGTGGAGCCAAGAGTTGGAGTGTAGACATGCTGCAGGATGGCTGCTCTGCTTGAAATGGAATCCAAGAGTATTTGTACTTTGTTTGCTGTGTTTGTTCTTTGTTGCTAGAATTGTACTCCAGCACTGTCTGTCCTCTGCTGAGGCCACCCAGTAGGATCATAGGCTCGATTCAGATCGGTGACCAGTCACCGCCATTATTTGCCTTGCCTGCAAACCCATTTCGGATAGCAGTTAAATGGTTGTTACGCGTACTCTATGGTTAGTATAACGCTTCAAAAGACCTACTTCGTTATTTAGTTTTGGCACTAAACTAGCTACGTAGTTAACTACAAGGGGTTCTCTGGTATACCAAGTCTTGGCTGTGTCATTGTCTGTTGACTGCAATCTTTGTGGGTGCAAGTAAAAAGTGGGAGGGTCAGGGGGAAGCTTGCTTAAGTAGTTTTTAAATGATGCAACAGGGCACAGTGGATTGTCTGGCAGTGCGTATATGTACCCCCGTACTGTTCTTTATTCAGCTCATTGTTCCTAGGATTTTTGCTAAATTCACTGAATGTCAGGATGATGTACTTGGCTCTGCTCTCATCTGTTTTGATGGCAAGTGCTCTGGCTTCAGCTGTCTCAGCCACTCTCTCCTGCCGTGTGCCATGCACAGCTGCATGTCCAGACATACCTTGTACAGCACGTTGTGGGGAGTACTTGGGGACGGGGGTGGATTGCATGTTGAGTTCAAGATTGGGAGCTGTTATCACTGGGTGGTGGACAGAAGTGCCCTATTTCTTATGGCAGCAGCACTTGCACACTGTCATGAGGATATTGTTGGCAAATTGCAATTTGGGGTTAAGAGGTTAAAAAGCTAGTGTACTGCTTGGAATTAATAGTAATTTTCAGATGCAGTCAGCTATCACTTCCTGTATCTGAAGTATTTGTTTTATTTTCTGTTTGCTAATTAGAAGATTTTCTACCTGGCAGTACTGGGGTGATTTGTGGAGCTGCACTCTGTCTGAAGGGAAAAAAAAGTCAGTTCTGTTCCTCCCACTACATCATCATAAATGAGACCAAACACCTTGAGACACCACAATCCTTAAAGCCTGAGCAGTGACTTTCACAAGCTACCAATCAAAATGCAGGAAATTGTGACATCACTAGTAACCAGGGAGAGCCAGTCCTTGGTGCTTCACATGAAAGTGAAACCTGGCAGTGAGAAATGGTTCTCATTGGTTACTAGTGATGTCATAGTCAGTGTGGTTTCAATGTTGATGTAGTGAGAGGAACAGAACTGACTTTTTTTCCCCTCCAGACAGGAGTGCTGCTCCACACATCACCCAAGTACTGCCAGGTGGAAAATCTCCTAATTAGCAAACAGAAAAGAATAAATACTTGAGATAAAAAAAGTGATAGCTGACTACATCTGAAAGTTACAATTAATTGCAGGCAGCTTCCAGGCAGTACATTAGCTCTTTAACACAACTGTTTAGAGCTGGACTATTAATTTGTCTGTTTAGTCCCACTCTCAGTACCATGAGACTTGAGAGACTGTACTCCGATCCATCGATCTGCTGCACTTCCACGTAGAAGTGCCATAGGATTGACAGAGCTCAGTAGGAATTACAGTTTTTAAAAATCTAACTGTATTTCTTGAACGGCACACCAATTTACTAGTACATTTGTTGCCCAGATAGTTGTTTTCTGGATATTAAATTGTCCTTTTCAGTTTCAAGCTTGGCAAGTTCGTCTGATGTAACGAGGGCATGTTTATTCACTGTGGCTTTTTTCTTTATTTTACAGATGATTTGTTCTCAGTATCATTGCAGTCTTCATTCTGAAGTAGATTTTCTACAATGTATTCAAAGCGCAAGTCTAATTGGCTGTCAGGTATGTCAGACTTTTTTTTACCCCCTCAGGCTGTCAAAATTCAATATGGCTGCTTATGCCAGGTTGAGAACAACATTTTGGAGGGTCACAATGCTATAAATGGTATTATACAAAGGCAAAAAAAATCTTGGGCTCTGACTGGTCAGTCTGGGACTGGACCCGTGATGTTATCCCAGTACATCACGGGTATAGTCCAAGCATACACATGGCCGCATCAAATGTCAAAAAAATCACTCCAATGGCCATGTACAAGTTGCCCACACTTGGCATGTTGGAAGTGAAGTTTGCCAGTACTGTACTTTATCATTTTTTTTGTGAAATCCATCCCTCTTAACAGCTTACAAAGTCAACAAAACCCCCAACGAATGCCACAAGATAAACCCACACAAAACCTTACACAATTATTCCCGTGATCTCTTTAAGAAACAAAAAAAAACAATGTCACATGAAGTCGCCAGTGCGATTGGCTTCACTGTTCGTCGGTCGGTTGCTCTGCCTGCAATGTTACGAAAAGGCAGTACTGCTGATTACCCATTCCACTCGCTTTTTCTGTAAATTTTCTCCCAGTATAAACTCACCATCTGTACTGGGAGAAGCCAAAATGAGACATCGAAACAGATGAAGAGGATGCAGGGGCTGAAGGTGGATGACGACCGCAAACTTAAAATCCAAACTGCCTTACACACCATTGCCCACACTTCACCTGAAAAGAGTGAGCGCGCATACATTACAGAACCATACTGTGCTTCACTTGCTTACTGGACGCTGCTTTCAGTTGTTTGCTCTATTAAAACCCTGTACCGAGAGGAGAATGAACACAGCAGCGAGGATGAGAACGGGGGTGGGGATGGGGACTGCCAGATGAGAGAAGCCATGGAACGGAAAAGAAAAAGCTGCAATTGTGAGACCGGTATGTGTGGGCAATCTACAACTTCAAGGTGACAAAAGTGGAAACAGAGAAAACAACAGAGACACGCAATCTAACTAGAAAACCGAAAGTGCACAGTCCTAACGAGTGTGTGTGTGTGTGTGTGTGGTGGGGGGGTGTTGAACTCAAGAAGCAAATGCAGCACCACCACCTAATGATAAAACAATACAGCTGCACTACTTTTCCATTATGTATTCCTACTCAATGAAAAAAATCAGTAATAAAACACATTTTAAACGTATTTTCAATCTATTTTTTATTAAATTTTACAAAGGAGCCATTGTATAATAGCAATAATGCACTCCATGGTGTGTGTTGTGCTGGGATAACGTCACTTCTGGGGTGATTAGTCGCACTCGGCCTGCTGCCTCGTGCCTAATCACCCCAGGCGTGATGTTATCCCAGCACAACACACACCCTGTCATGCATTATTGCTTAAATGGGTCATTTCCTGGCATATGTATTGCCGGTTGCTAAATAATGGGCTCATAAGGACGTGGCTGAATTACCCATTCAGCCAATAAGATTACAGGAAATTGTGTGCCCATTTGACAGTGCAAAAAGATATATGTATAACTAATAGAGTATCAAGTAAACCTGCCAGACCTGGACATGGTGGCAGTGCCCTGGATTTGGGATGTGGGACATCTCATTGGGAAGTGTAGAAGTCCAAAGGATCTGGTATAGCACCTGGGAGTGAGAGCACTGGCTCCTGTTGAAGGTAGCAGATCCAACAGAAAGGTTAGGATCCCCATTAGTTTGATATGGCAGGACAGTGTAACCAGAAAGTGTCTGCATATAGTCATGTGGCCTGTACTGTGTTCAGTATGTGACGCTTTGTACACTGCACTGGGGAATGAGCAGATAAGTGACCAAGGTGAGACAGAGAGAGAGTTCAGAAAAAATGTTGCAGTAACTAAATGGCAGCTGTGAGTCCATAGCAGGTAGCCACGCTAGTGGCCATGTAGAAATTCAGTGTACACGTACAGTACCATTAAGCGGGTAGCTGTAATATTATAGCACAATCCCCTGTCATCTATGTATGTCTCTGTTAGTGTTGTGTGTTGACAGAAGGGATACAGTAAGTATGCAGTGAAGTAAATACCCTGATATAGGGACCCTTAGGATATGTGCCCTGAAGCAAAGATCCCTGTATGAAGTTTTATTTTATTTTGTTAGGAAAGTCGGAAATACATCCTTTAAGCTAAAAGCTGGATGTGGATATTAGAATTAATGTTAGAAAGGTTAAGTGTAAGTGTATTGCCCGAGAGCCTGCATGCTATTTTCCCAGTGCCTAGACACTTTCTAGAACCTTGGTCGGTTTCCTGCTCCCAGGTCAGGTGTAGAGCCTGTGATATCTGGCATCTGGGGGATTGGTTGCAGTCACAAATGGAAGACACTTGCTTGGTACAAACTCACAGAAACAAGCATGTGCTCAGTGCAGGGAGTGGGTGTGGTACCTGTTTGGCCAGCCCCAGAGGAAACAAGCGAAGGAGAAAGGCCACACACTCTAGTTAGAGCATGCTAAAGTATATGTCCAATACTGAAGTACATTGCATAAAGTCAAAAATATTTATGAAGTCGTATCAAATGATTCACCATCAGAAATAAAGTGAGGTATACTGTGTGTTAAATTAACATTTTAAGTTGCAACCAAACCAGTGATGCAGAAAAGATGATATTTTGGATGATACATTTCATCAGTGTGACTTAATTTTGAAGATTAGCCTTCAGGATTTATATTCTCTGCATGAGGTCAAATAAATGCTGATCAGTTTTATCATCATCACCTCCCTCAGGACTTCAGTCAGGGCTTATAGTACACAGTACTGCTAAACCTGATGGCTTAGAAAAATGTTGCTTGATGGTATAAAACACAAACTACACTGTAATTGCCATCAGTTTCTACACAAGTGTTTATATTTAACAGCCCCTTGCTACATACTTAATTGTACCCCCAAACTGGTTATAAAGGGGGAGGGGCTACTAATGGTGCCATGGGAATGCACTGACCATTGAGCAGACTTGATAGACCATAGGGCCTAATCTGCTGGCTTCGTAGTATGTTAAATTAGCCTCACACAAGGTTGCATGTAAAATTTGGTGCATATATTAAATTTAGCTATTACATAAAAATGTTGCATCTCAGCAATTGCTAAACAAACATTCTTATACAGTACTTTATACTATTTACCACCTGTATGTACTGCCATTGCATTGTATCTTCCATCAGTTCTTCTTCCAGGCTCTGCTGCTAGAGTCCAGTCTCAGCCTCTTATTAGTCTGTCCCCATTATTCCCTCTGGCTTTCCTATCAGGTGGGTCCCCAGCCTCGGTGGTTCCAGAAGACACACTCATAGCATACACAGCTTGCTGACTCAGTTTCTAGATGGACTGTTGCCACCCTTCAGGACAGAGGGTCCAGACTCAAGTCATCTACATAGCACACATCAAGATGTTCCTGCCATACGCTGCAAAGTTATGCCAGGGGCTGGGTAGAAACTCTCTATGACTCCCCTTCCCCTCAGCCCAGACAGGTCTGCCAAACAGCCCAGCACTATCCCCTCAAGCAGTAGCATCAGGCTCCTGCAGATGCAGAGCACTTCACTAGCTCTAGCTAGCCTGACTGCTACACAAACATTTTTGATAAAAACATTTCCTTTGGCATCTGCTAAGTCTTCTAATAATCAATGGACAATGATTTGTGTCTTTTCTGCTCAGAGTCAAACTCTGATCATGGTAAAAGCAATCAAGAAAGGGTTGAAACTAAAAAGGTGACACTTAGGACATAGGAAGCACTGGTGGTCAAAGCATCGCATAAATGTAGGCAACAGCTAATGTGTTTACAGAGCCTGCATGTATCAGGGATGCACACACTGCATCGACACAAACACAAAGTAATACAAATGCAGACACAGGCAGCTGCACACAGACAGGCCCATATAGGATGACTCATACAAAAACATGAACACAAGCTTAAACACCCTCATAATTTGCTTACTTTACTGTTTCTCTCACTCCTATCTGTAGCCATCTGTACAGGGCTTTGTCCCACTCACTACCCTGCTGCTCATCCTGGGAATTGCAGCTGGACTTCCACGATCTACCAAATGATGCCACATCTCTCCAGCTCCCTCAGGACTACCCTCTGAGTCCAATCTGAGAGGGACAACCGAGCTGATGGAGGAGGATAAGATAGATGGCCTATTGGGAAAGGGTCTGGCTTCACTATCCAGAATCTGCCGCTTTTTCCTTTTTTCTTGCTTGGTGCCATCAAGTGGAGCTCCCCGCTCATCACTCTGGATTTATGAGCACCTCAGTGTCACCCCCTCGCTCAGCATTCCAACTCAGGCTCACTGCCCAAGATACCTGGGTCACCAGGGGTTATCTAGGCTGCAGGACTGGCAAGCTTCTGTCCCAGAGGAGGTGAACATCTGAGCAGATGTTTCATTCTTCCCCTGCCTGTCAGTTTTGATGTCCTGGTCTTGGGGGGCTTGTGTCACCAGCATGTCAGGCATCACATGCAGCACGGTGCCATGGAGTCCACTGCAGCCTCACAGTGTTTTTAAGTTATCTGTCTTTCATGTCTCTAGGGGGAGATGAGATAATCTTTAGAGGAACTGCAGTATTTTCTTTTGGGTGGGCATTTTTTTTGAGGGGTAATGTAAAGTATATTGAGACTTATAAAGATGAATTTGATCAATTTGTGATGTCTGATTGGCTAATAAGAGCCTGGAACCATGTGGGTATTTAATTATAATTTTCACAGAACATGTTCTCCTTTTGCTCCCATGTTATTCCTTTTCCTATGTTAAAAAGCCTTACTGGCTGATTCCGTAGCCAATATGGGCGTGACCATCCAGGTGTGGGAGACAGAACTTATGATCACCTTGACTGAAGAAAACTGGTCTAAAATCTTGCAGCGACAACATAAAATCACCTCCACTTACCAATGGAGAGAATTTGGTTGGAAGACTGTCATGAGATTCTTCAGAACACCACATATCACAATGAAATTACACAAAACAAGAACAGCAGCTTGCTAGCCTAACTGCCAGGTGGAACCAGCCACATACACTCTTTTTGGTTGTGCCCCATAGTGGCTCCATTTCGAAAGTGTCCCAGGAAATTACAGCTTTGCCTCCAATGAGTTTCAGCCTGACTCCTGAAATTGAACTTTTTTTATACTTCCCCAAACCCTTAGAGATAAAGAAAAACTATATTTACTCAGTATATTGTTGACTATAGCCAAAAAGATTATATTGAGATTATGGTTAAAACCAGATCCCCCAAACTTGACACATGGGGAGGATACTCACTGGGAAGTATATAAAAATGGAAAAAATGACAGCCCAATTACAAAACTCCCTTCCAAAACTAGAAAACAGGTGGTTTATGATGACCAAAAGGAATGACATCATTCCATAGTAGAAGCCCATTCCCCTATCTCTGGATCTTAAGTGGGAGGGACGACAGGCCCAGTAAGGGAGTAACTGATATATGCCTACTTTGTTTGAGGGCTGAACGTGGGTGACTATGGCACCAGCCCTCCCCCACCCGGTCCAGTAAGCAACTTGAGATATGATAGTTGTGAACTGTCCCATCTGTAGCTGTGCTAAAAGTAATGACAGGACTCGAATGGTATTGTGTAATTAGCTTTCATTTGCTTGATGTATGAATTTCGTCCAGCAAATGCTCAGTATCTGTCTTCTGGAATTACTCTGTAATGGCTGTCTGGAAAATTAATAAAATTTAAGTGAAAAAAAAATATAGGCTAGATTTTCACAGACCCAGTTTTGATACATCCCTCTCAAGATGTGGCAAACTGCAGCACCTGAGAGGTGGCAAATATTGCTTGGCATGCTTTCATACATGTACTTGCTTTTGTGACAGTTGCTGTGATTTGCGCAGCTTGTGTCAAATAAATATATGCATGCGTTGCTTTTGTCTATATGCCTCAAATCATAGCAACTGTCCCTGAAAGTTAGACAACTCCACCAGTGCTCTACCTTTCATGTGCCGACATGCAGCTAGGTTGTACGACAATTTGCAGGGGATGTTTGAAAATCCTGCCTTTCAAGCTTACTCATGATCTGAAGATGAAAACAAAACCCTCACATAGCTCCCAAAATTTGTGCCCCACATTGCTCCAGACAGTTATGCTATACAACACTTCCCAGAATTGCACCCCACATCCTTCCTTCACCTTGCCTACAGCCGGATCACCTTAGATCTCAAAAGCTAAGCAAGGTCAGGCCTGGTCAGTAGTAGGATGGAAGACCTCCAGTCAACACCAGGGTACAATAGCTCTGCAGTGGGTACTCTCCTCTTGGTTAAAAGTAACCATAATCACTTCTGGTGAGGTCAGCATCCTGAATGGCTGGATAGAACCAGAGCTCCAACATTGGCGCAGCCTACTTACCCCACAATCATTTGGAAAGTAGTGGAAATCAGTCCACAATGAGATATACTGCACCGGGAGACAACTGGGAAGCTGGGTGCTCCAGAATCTCATCTGACTCATGAGGATGGAGAAATAATTTTGTACTCCTTGCTGAAATATAAGCAATGGGAGTCATGTAAATTAGCGTTGACAAACTTCTGTTCCTCCAGCTTGTGCACAAACAAGGGATGCCTCAGTCCTTGCACAAATTAAGGTAACCCAAACTGAGATACAGCAGATTTTAATTTTTCAGACTGAGAGAGCCTTGCATTATTTGCACCAAAAGTACTATGAAGGTAGTGCTCAGGCTTCAAGGGTTTTGGCCTTAGGCAACAACGTAGGGCTACAGTTTTAAAACTTTACATTTTAAATACACAAGGCTTGTTTATAAAGCTGAAAATGTTTTGCCAGGTTTCTAATCTTATAGTTAATTATATGAACAGGACCCAGACTCAAAGACTGACAGTTATATGTTGTTTTTTACACCCGCACATTCTCTTATGTAATAAATGCGCAGAAACAATTTCTTTGCACACCCCCCATTCAGTTAATCTGAGGTATCATTGGCTCTGTCTCATCTAAAAAGCAAATGTAGCTCTTACTGCCCAATATCTGTTTTAAATAGAGGTTATAAATTATTTGCTGCCATACTGGTGAAAAGACTGGATGGGATACTCCCAGCACTAATAAATTAGGATCAAACTGGATTTGTTGAGAGGCGTCAGATACAAGATAACATTAATTGAACCCTCCTCCTTCTCCTTCAACATGAATATATTGCTCATCAACCTACCTAGTTGTTGAGTTTAAATGCAGAAAAAGTATTTGACAGGGTCTGCTGGAATTTTGTTTAATATTATACCATGTTTAAATTTGGATTTGACCCCAGATTTGTTAACACACTACAATCCCTGTGTTCCAATCTCCAAGCAATGATTCGAGCAAATAGATTTCCTTTAATGAGAGGGACAAGACAGGGTTACCCTCCTTCTCCCCTACTCTTGGCCTTTTATGCGGAGCCCTTGGCACAATTTATTAGACAGCAAGAGACTATAACCGGATTAGCAATTGGAGATGAGATGCATAAAGTAGTTTTTATGCAGGAGATTTGTTAGTTTATCTAACCAGCCTTAATCAGTCATTACCATACTTATGGTCTAGCCTGGAAAAGTTTGGAGTACTCTCTGATTACAGAAGAAACCAAGGTTAAAATGTAGAGGATAATGTATGGTTCTCTATCTACAACAAGCATGTGTAGCCATTGAGAGGTTCCCAAGGTGACTGTTTAAACCTTAAGAGCAAAGCTTGAGAGGTTTTGGACAGCATGGGCAATCTCGAGATGGCACACACGCTGTTTGTAGATAGAGAACCATACATTGTCTTAAAAAGTGTATGGTACTCTACTGTGCCACAAATATGGACATTTAAATTATTATTTTTTTAAATTTGCATTACTTTCATTTTTCTTTTCCATGCGGTACTCTCCTTTAGTCGAGCTCTCACCACCATATTCACTTCTAAAATGGGGTAAGTTCACATATCGCGCATGCATGACCCCATTCTAACTTGTTATGCAGCCCTAGCTACATAGCTAGTGCAGCATAACAATGTTTTTGAAGGGATGGATTTTCATCCCTAACAATGTTCCACCATACACTATAGTAGTGTTACTTACTGAGTATGATCCAACCTTCTATTTTAGGATGAGGTGCAGTTTTAATTGACATTAGGCTTATATTAACTACCTAGGTATAAACAAACCAGAAGACCTCAAAAACTTATTGGATCTTAATTGCAAACCTTTAACATTATAACAGATATGTGATGTTGACATTTATTGCCTTTGTCATTAACTCATTTACTCCCATGGTCATTTTAGGTCAGATCCAGCAATGGACAGTTCCAGTGCCATATGGCACCTATGGGAACAAAGGAGTTAATTAATAAAATAGATTCAGTTTGCAGAAACCTTCTGCTGCATGTGTTCTGTTTATGCAAATGATGCCGATCATCCCTAGCATGACTGACTTTAACATATGGGACACATTTGTCTCTGGAATGTGAGGCAGCAGAGAATTGTTGATAAAAAACTTCAGTTAGCAAAACATATGGGAGAATCAGCCTTTCCCAAGCTGAACGGCTATTTTATAGCTTTGCAGTTGCACCAGGTTTGTTACTGGTTAACTGTATATCTACAGCACACTAGAAACAACTGAACATTATGCAATAGCTCCCTTTGTTAGTACAATCACTCTTTTCCTATCCCTACAGTTATCTGACCAAAAATTGAGAGTAATTAAGCTAAAAAAGCATTAATAATTTGGTGCCGAATGTGTAAAAAAAAACAAAAAAACAATTTAGGATACAAATACCACAGTTACATATTGGCATATGACAACACTTTCTTCTTAAGTTAGATTCCTACTGCAAGTAATGGAACAGGGCTGGACTTACCCATCCTTTTCAGTTTTTATGAAGAAAGTACATTGATATCATTTGCACTGTTGAAGCAACATTATTTATTACAAACCGATTATTATAGGTACTTGCAAGTGTGACATTACATAGTTGCTTGTCTGGGATACACTGGAAGCAGAGGCAACATCCTCTTGGAGGTTTAATAAAAATGACCTTTACAGACTGCATACTGGTACATTTTATTTCTATGTGCTGGACATTAAGGATATCCCCTACAGGTACAACAGACTATATTCAGAAACATTGGGAAGAAGATTTTTGGAAGAGAGCTCTGAGGACTCAACATAAGAGTACCACCTCACACATCTGGCACAAATTTGCATGTAAGATGCTAGTTGTAATGTATGGTGAATATTATACAGTGAATTGCTTGGTATGTTTAAATATGTGCTGTGCCTTTAAATGTTTACATTACATATTTTGGAGGACTAGAACAGATAGTACACATCTGTTCTGGAATCAGAAGGAAGATTTGGGAAGGGTGTACCAGGAAGCAGTTGGAGGGCAATATTGTCTGACATACTGTAGAGTCAAGGTCAGAGAATAAAGTCTGGGGATCAATTTTCAAACAGGTGAAATAAAGTCTGGGGATCGATTTTGAAACAGGTGAGAATGCTGCAAGCCCCATGTGCACTGAAGATATGGCGAACCAGACTTATGGCATTCTCGTGGCTGGAAATCAGGATTTTCTGTCTCATACACCAATCGCCGTAAGTTAGACCAACTTTTTGTGGTCTAGCTTGTGGCAGTTCCGAGGCGATTTTTACAGCACTTGTGCCAGATATTTGGCACAAGCTGCTGTAAAAAAGGAAACTGTCACAACTGCACCCGGAATTGTAAAATTGGACACAGTTGCAGCAAAGGGGTTTGGCACACTGCCAGAACCTAAGTTTCAAGGTGTAGGGCTTGAGGCACGCCCTGCGCCACGCTTCGAAAATCCAGCCCTGGCTGTGTTCAAGTTACTGCTGAGTGCAGAGTTGTATTATCAACGTTGAGTTGAAGATATTTCATGGTGCCAGGCGTGGGATCTTGAAGTGTGATGGCAGCGAAAACAAAGAACATTCCCCCATTGGATATGAACTCTGTTAATGTTGCAGAGACCTGGGCCAGGTGGAGGGAATATACGGAACTAATACTTTCCAGTCTAGAAGCATACAAGTGGAAGGTTGAACAGAAGGTAGCACACTTTTTAATATGCACAGGCCAGAAGGTCAGACACATATACAGAGCATACAGTGCCAGTGGCAGCCTCACAGCTGAGGACAAAACGAAGCCAGAAGAAGGAGGAGGAAGGTGGTGCTACCACAGTGTAGATCGCCAGTGAGACCCCACCTGGAGTACTGTGTCCAGTTCTGGAGACCACATCTCAGGAGGGACATAGACAGGGTGGAAGCTGTCCAGAGGAGGGCGACTAAAATGATGCAGAGACTGCATCAGAAGCCCTATGAGGAGAGACTGAAGGACCTCAATATGTATACCCTGTAAGGTGGTGGGTGGACAAGATAGAGGCCTATACATACCTCACAGGGTTGAATAAGGTACAGGAGGGAAATATTTTTCAGAGGAAAAGATGCACTGGAATAAGGGGACATGCAATGAAGTCTGAAGGGGGAAAATGTAGGAGAGATGTTAAGAAGTACTTCTTCAGTAAAGGAGTGGTGGATTCTTGCAACAGTACTCCAGCAGAGGTGGTGGGGGCAAAAACAGTGGTGGGCTTCAGGCATGCATGTGATATGCAAAAGGGAACCTTACTTGGGAATTTCGGTGGGGGGGCGGAGATCAAGTAGGGTCTGACAGTATAAGCAGGGACTAATGGACAGACTGGGTGGGCAGCGGTCCTTATCTGATAAAAATTCTGTTTCTGTTTCAGATGTTCTGTTTACCTGCTTCTAGGCATACTGTAACCCATGCAAGAATTCAGCAGTGCAGCAGAGGCAGTTCTATGAAAGGAACCAAGGCCAGGATGAAACTATGGATGAATGGTTTACTCAGCTACACCTGCTAGCAATGAAACAGAAACCTAGAAACTGACAGCAAATAATGGCCACTTGGCCCATTCAGTCTGCCTTTTCTGTTGCGTTGTTTATGCTGTAGAATATTCCAGGTCTATGGCACTTTCTGTTCCAGCTCTTACCTATCCCTTATGATTCCCTTGTGCTTAACCCATGCTTTTTTTAATCCCACCACTGTTTTTACACCTTCTACCTCCATTGGAAGACTGTTCCAAGCATCCACTACCCTTTCTATGAAGAAGTATTTCCTTACATCCTTCCTGAAGCTACCCCTCTCCAGCTTCATATCGTAACCCCTTATTCTAGAGCACTCCTTCCTCAGAAAAATACTTCCCACTTGTACCTTATTCACCCCCGTGAGGTATTTAAAGGTCTTGATCATATCCTCCCCCACTTCCTCCCCTTCAGGGTGTACATTTTTAGTTCCTTTCGCCTCTCCTCATAGGACTTTTGATGTAGACCCTGTACCATCTTGGTAGCCCTTCTTTGGATGGCCTCCACCTTGTCTACGTCCTTCCTGAGATGTGGTTTCCAAAACTGGACACAGTACTCCAGGTGGAGGCTTGCCAGAGACCTATATAGTAGCAACACCACTTCCCTCTTCCTGCTGGTAATACCCTTACCTATACTCCCCAGTATCCCATTAGCTCTCTGATCACTTTGTCAAATTGCCTGGTTACCTTCAGGTCATCCAATATGATTACCCCCAGGGCCCTTTCCTGCTTGGTGGTTGCTGGTATCTCTCTTCCCATTTTGTATTGTACTGCCCAGGTTTCTGTGTACCAGGTGCATTATTTTGCACTTTTTTGCATTAAACCTTAGCTGTCAAACATTTGACCATCCTCTAGTCTTTTTAAATTTCTCTCCATCCTTTGCACTCCCCTGGAGTGTCTACTCTGTTGCAGATCTTGGTGTCATCCACAAAGAGGCAGACCTTCCCTTCCAGTTCCTGTTTTATGGTGGCAATGAAGATATTGAAGAGGATTGGCCCCAGTACTGACCCCTGTGGTACCCTGCTGGTCATGCTTCCCTCCTCAGAGTGAACTCCATTTACCATCACCCTCTGCCTCCTGTCTTAAGGGACAGAAAGAGGACCAACACAGTAGATGCAAAAGGCGAACAATGGGTAATGCAAGGGGAAAGGATTCAGAGGGCAAACCATACTACCACTAAGGAGCAGTTGAGACCTGAGGCCGAAGGATGGAGGGAGGTTAAGGTAATGGGAAGGGAGGGAACAGGAGCAGAGCATGATTTCAGGTTGCAGGGAGGGGGAATGGAGAAGCTCAGGATAAAGGGAGGGAGGGAGGGAGGATAAGAACAGGTTCTCAGTGCTAACAAGCCTGGAGCAGCAAGAGGGGGTAGACCCAGTCGCAAGGAAATCACGGGAATGGGATAGTAGTGTTGGTGGGGGAGCTAGTAGAGAGGGTAGTAACAGGTGCAACTCAGGAGAGGGTAACAGGGGTAGTGGAAGAGGTGCGGCAGAAGGGGGGCAGGAGACTCTGGAAAGGGTAGGGGGACACAGGAAGGATATGGAAAGGTGAGGGTGCAGCCAGTCATGACAAGAGTACTATGAAGAAGAGGAGAGGGTCGATTGTAGGGGAAGAGAAAAAAATTAGGGGAGGCCCTGGTGGTCAGAGGTAGGGAGGGGGCTAATGCAGACAAAGGGGAACCAAATTGGTAAGGGGGGAGTGCAGGTGAGGAATGGTAGGAAAAAGACACAGCTAACATGGGTAGCAGTGGGAGGGGCGAGAGGGGTCTAGGGCAAGGGTACAACAGGGATCAAGTGGACCAAAGGGGCCCTCAGGGATGGACTCAGGGGTGGAGGACCAAGAATGTGTGCAGAAGAATGTGCTGCACCAGGGAGGCGAGCAGGACAAAGTGGGGAGGTTCATCATCCTGGGGGATTCAATATTAAAAGGTTTAAGATAAGCTGGCACAGAGGCACTGAGGGTTGAGGCGCTGGATGCCACACCTGCCAAGAGGCCGTGACCCGGTTCGGAACGAAAACCCGGCCATCAGTGGGTCAGAGGGGAGGTAGAGGATCGGCATTCGATGGACAGCTCTCCTCTCCCGGGAGGGGTGGGGGGGTCTGTGCTCAGTGCCCTGGCAGAGGTCTGGGGTTCTGTAAGCATAGAGCTAGTTTCAAGGGCGGGGCAGTGGCAACGTCAGTGGTGATGCCAAGACATCAGGTGTGAGCCACTCCACCACAGAACAGGGAAAAACAACGTACAGTCTCCTAAATGACGGAGCACCACTGTGGAGACCTTGATTGCCCACAAGCCTGCCTGACTGCCCAGGAGTCTGATGAAACTCAGATGTATTCGGGGTGACCCGCCCCACCCTGTACCCACCTGGGGGGCTACAGTGAAGGCTCCATGGGGACCAACCAGGAGATCAGGTAGGCCATGTGTGGGGATACCACATTGTGTCTCCTGAAGGAGTGGAGACCGTACATAGGGGAAGGTGTAAAAAAGAGAAATTAAAAACAAAAATAAAGGTGTAAGATAGGGAGGCAGAGGAGCCAGGAACAGCCACATATGGATGGAGTGTATGCCAGGCATGACAGAGGGGAAAGTTGGGCAGTATATTAAGGGGTGTGTGGGGAGGCTAGAGTGAACCTCATATTGCAGTGCACCTGGGTACTAATGATCTGGAAGGAAAAATGTTGGAAGAGGTGCAGAAGAGATTCAAGGATGTAGGAAGGTTGTGCAGTAGAGCGGGGAAGACAATGGTGTTTTCTGAGATTCTCCTGGTACCAAGAGCTAGCACAGCCAGGAAACTAAGAATCTCAGAGTACAACAAATGGCTGTGGACATGGTGTGAAGCCATGGGATATGGACTGGTGGGGGGATGGGGAAGCACATGGGAGAACAAATACCTGTATGTACCGGAGATGCAGCAATTGAGTAGGGAAGGTTCAGGTATCCTAAAGAAAAAGCTGGGGGAGTTCATTGTAAACAAGTATAATTTAAACGTTGGGGGGGTGAAAGGTTGGGCAGAAATCAGTGCCACCAGGCAAGAGAGACCAACAGGCTCCCCCCATAGATAGGCAGGAAGAGGGAAGCAAAAGACAAAAAGGGGACA
Organism: Neoceratodus forsteri; assembly: GCA_016271365.2. Lineage (NCBI taxonomy): Eukaryota > Metazoa > Chordata > Ceratodontiformes > Ceratodontidae > Neoceratodus > Neoceratodus forsteri. Next base: position 1,110,378,973 of record CM057456.1, on the reverse strand, counting down.
AGTTCACAATGGAGGGTGGTCTCTCTGAACGCAAGAAGCCTTGGCAATAAGACAGCAGAACTGCAGGCTTTAATGGTGGAAGGGGAAGGTGCACATAGCTGCCATAACTGAAACATGGGCCACCCAGTACCAGGACTGGGATCTGGTGATCCCTGGGTGCAAACTGTACCAAAGGGACAGGTGCAAAGGGAAAGGGGTAAGGGGTAGCTATCTATGTTAAACAGGGGATATTGTTCAACAAGGAAGAAGGTGAGTAGAGCAAAGCCGAAGCCTTAGGGATTTATTTACGGAACTCAAAGGGTAGGAAGGTGAGATTGGGTGTGGTGTATAGGCCTCCCTCCGAAAGTGTGGAGATGGACAGGGAATTGGGAGAACAAATTAAGAGGCTTAGTGGTAAGGGCAACACAATGGTGGTCGGGGACTTCAATCTGCCAGAGGTGGATTGGAACACTCCAGCCACCTCAAGTGCCAGAGAGCAGGTCCTCCTCGAGGCCTTCCAGGATGGTTTCCTCACACAGAAAGTGACGGAACCAACCAGGGAGGGGAACATTCTGGACCTGGTACGTACGGACAGAGAACTAGTCCAAGACATAGAGGTGGAGGCTCCCTAGCAGGAAGTGAACACCGCACAGTGTGGCTCTCTCTCAGTCTGGGGAGGTAACCAATACAAAAATAAGAGTTCTGGATTTTAAGAGGGCAGACTTTGGCAGGAAGGGAATCGTTTTGAAAGGGCACCTAGACAACATCAGCCTGGACAGGGATGCAGAGCAGAAATGAAACATCATAAAGAGAAAGCAAAAAGGCCAGGAACAAGAAATCAAGCTGGTTGAATGGAGAGGTAGTGGAAAGGGTGAAGGAAAAGAGAGTGGCCTTTAGAAAGTATAAGAGATCCTACTGGGATGGGACAGGGAGGAATACATGAAGAAATCCAGAGAGATGAGCAGAGTAGTGAGGGCAGCCAAGGCTTCAAAAGAACTAAGGTTGGCGCAGGGGATCAGGGAAGGGGAAAAAGGCTTTCTTTGGGTATATAGGAGAGAGGAGAAAGTGCAAGGACCTAATTGTAAGGATCAGGAAGGAGGGAGGGTTGGTAGAGCAGGGGACAGGGCACGCGGAAGTACTAAATGAGTACTTCTGCTCAGTGTTTTCCAAAGAAAGGGATGGACCTATACCTCAGGGGTAGAGTGCAGGGGTGTCGGGGGAGAGGAGGTGATGGATGTGGAGATCCCAGTCAAAGGGTATTGGAGGGCCTAAGGTCTCTAAGTGTGAATAAGGCGCCTGGACTGGGTGGAGTGCATCCTAGGGTACTCAAGGAGTTGGAAACAAGAGCTGCACCAAGGCAGAATGGGGTGCTCAGTCACATAAGAAACAGACAGCACAGTAAGTCATGGCACTCACCAGTCACACCATAAAGTTGAAGTTCCACACTAGTGTTTAGCTTCTTTAAAAAAGACAACCTCTGACATTTCAGCTGGTCACAGGCTTTTCGTAATCTTTAAAAAAGCCTGTGACCAGGTAAAACATCAGAGTTTTTTTGTTTGTCTGTCTCCCTGACCCACCAGGTTCTTTTTGTACTTGCTGCCTTCTTGCAATAAATATATGGACTTTAGAGAAGCTGAATACTAGTGTGCAACTTCGACTTTATGGTGTGCCTGGTAAATGCAGTGACTTACTGTGCTGTTTACTCAAGAAGTTGGCAGGGGTCTTGGCGGGACCACTGGTGGATTTGTTTAACACTTCCCTGAGTACTTCATGCATGCCCAGGGATTGGAGGATGGCACATGTGGTGCCAGTCCATAAGAGTGGGCCCAGGGACGAACCTGGGAACTACAGACCAGTGAGCCTTACAGCCATGTTGGGATAAGTGATGGAGGGTATCCATAAGGAAAGGCTGATGAGTTTCCTGGAGGAGAATGCTCTACAGGATGACAAGCAACATGGGTTTGTATCTGGCAAATTATGTCAGACCAACCTTGTTGACTTTTTTGACTGGGTGATATTGTCACTGGATAGGGGCCATGTAGTGGATGTCCTTTCTTGGACTTCAGCAAGGCATTTGACTCGGTGTCCCAAGGAAGACTGATCAGCTAGTTAAATACCCTGAGAGCAGGGAGGAAACTGGTTGGGTGGAATAAGAGCTGGTTGCAGGGCAGGCAGCAGAGGGTGGTAGTTGGAGGAGAGCTCTTGGCATCCAGGGCTGTAACCAGTGGGGTCCTGCAGGGGTTGGTGCTAGGACTGGTACTATTTAACATATTTATTGCCAGCATATCAAACGGCATAAAGAGTAAGATTACCCTCTTTGCAGATGACACTAAGAGCTGTGCTGAAGTAGATAGTGAGGAAGGTACTGTAAGAGGATTTGGCGACACTTGAGCACTGGTCAGCTACACGACAGCTGGGGTTCAATGCTATAAAATGCAAGGTCTTGCACTTGGGAGCAAAAAACCCAAAGAACAGCTACTGGTTGTGGGGAGTGCAATTGACCACTTCGGCCGAGGAGAAAGATCTGGGGGTGCTGGTGAAAGGGGTCATGAAACACTTGGCACAGTGCAGGAAGGCAGCTGCAAAGGCAAACAGAATGCTGGGATGCATCACCAGGGGAATCACCTCTGGGAGGGAGGAAGTCATTATGGCCCATGTACAAGTTCCTTGTGAGGCCACACTTGGAATACTGTGTGCAGTTTTGGTGTCTCTATTTGAAAAGGGACATCAAACTACTGTAGGGGTCCAGCGTAGGGTGATGAAGATGATCCTGGGGATGGGGACAAAACATATGAGGAGAGATTGAGGGAGCTCAACATCTACACCCTTGAGAACAGAAGGGAGAGAGAGGGGATATGATTCAGACATTCAAGTACCTAAAGTGCATAAACAGAGCTAATTCTGAGGGTTTGTTTAAGTTAAAAGAGGGGAGGGACACCAGGGGACACAGTCTAAAACTGGAGGGAGAAAGGTTCAAGAGGGAGATGAGGAGGCACTATTTTACAGAGAGGGTGGTGGCAGGTTGGAATGTACTGCCAGAAGAAGTGATAGCACTGTGGACAGTGGGCAGCTTCAAGAGAGGGCGGGATAGCGCCAAAGGGAGGGTCAAAACTGTGGGGAGGATGGGGGGAGAGAAGTTGGAGGTGGGAGGCACTAAACCAGAAGGGTGTGCGGGGGGGGGGGCTGCTGCAGTTTAATAAATAGCATGCTGCACACTCGAGCAGACTAGATAGACCGAAAGGCCTGTTTTTGCTGGCAATTTCATATGTTCGTATGTTCTTGTGCAAGAGTTGGGCAGTGCACGACAAACAGTACACACCATTTCTAGAAAGCCAAAATACAAAGGTAAGAATGACTCATCACAAAAGGAAGGGCGAGATTCATCAGAGGGGCGACCTCCAATGGGTATAAGACTACCCACATTGTGGACGGAAGCATGCTAAAAAGGCAGAGTGCCATGCAGCTGGTGAGATATGCAGAAACAGAGAAACGTAGAAACATAGAAGTTGACGGCAGATAAGGACCGCCAAGACCCATCCAGTCTGACCATTTCTTTTTCTACCTTATGAATGTGCCATCGGCCTTTACTCTGTCAATGGCCTATCTATTCATACTCATCTGTATTGCTCCTTTATGCCTATCCCATGCCTGTTTGAAGCCCTGCACTGTATTCATATCCACCACTTCCTGACATAGACCGTTCCATGCATCCACCACTGTTTCTGTGAAAAAGAACTTCCTCACACTACCCCTTAATCTGTCTCCCTCTAATCTCATGCTGTGTCCTCTTGTCCTGCTATTTTTATTATATTGAAACGTGTTAGACTCTTTCACCTTGTTAATGCCCTGAAGATGTTTGAATGTTTTGTTGATATCACCTTTCTCCCTCCTTTACTCTAAGGTATACATATTGAGCTCTGTTAATCTGTCCTCATATGTTTTCTGATGCAGTCCCTACACCATTTTGGTTGCCCTTCTCTGAACTGCCTCAATTTGGTTACTGTTCTTGTGAAGATGTGGTCTCCAGTACTGCATGCAGTACTCCAGATGGGGCCTAACCAGTGTCTTGTAAAGAGGGACTATTACCTCCCACTTACAACTTGTGATACCCCTACTAATACACCCCAACACCCCCCTAGCCTTACCTACTGCTTTAGCGGTCTGCTTGGATGATTTCAGGTCATCGGTGATGATGTTGCTCAAGTCTCTTTCTTTCCTTGTGATTGCCAGCAACTCCCCTCCCAGCCTACAGGTGGCTTCAGGGTTTCTCTTCCCTATGTGCATGATCTTGCACTTCTTTGCATTAAACTCCAGTTGCCACTCTTCTGACCATTTTGCTAGTTTATCCAGATCTCTTCTCATTATGCCCACCCCATCTGGATCATCTACTCTGTTGCAGATCTTGGTGTCATCTGCAAACAGACAAACCTTACCCTCCAGTCCATCTGCAATGTCACTGATGAAGATATTGAAGAGAACTGCCCCAGGACTGATCCCTGAGGTACCCCACTTGTGACTTGCATCTCTTCTGACTATACCGTTTACCACCACTCTCTGTTTTCTGCCCATCAACCAGTTTGCCACCCAGTTGATTAACTTCTGACCCACCCCGAGCCTACCCAGCTAATTAATCAATCTTCTCTGTGGAACAGTATCGAAAACTTTGCTGAAGTCAAGGTAGGTGACATCAACTGCTCCCCTTTGGTCCACCGCTCTGGTTACCCAGTCAAAGAAATCTATGAGATTAGTTTGACAGGACCTTCCTTTTGTAAGACCATGCTGTCATGGATCCTGTGCTCCTATGGATTCCAGGTATTGCACTATCCTTTCCTTAAGGAGTGCCTCCATAATCTTGCCCACTACTGAGGTAAGACTGACTGGTCTGTAGTTCCCTGCCTCCTCCCTGCTACCATTCTTGTGGAGTGGGATCACAAGAGCCCTTCTCCAGTCTTCTGGGACCTCTCCTGTGCTCAGAGACTCACTAAACAATTCTGATAATGGCTCTGCTAGTTCCACCCTTAGCTCCTTTAGTACCCTGGGATGTATGCCATCAGGTCCCATTGCCTTGTCCACCCTGAGCTTATCGAGCTCTTATAGGACCCTTTCTTTTGTGAAGGGATTAGTGCACACCTCCCTCCCCCCTGTGTCCATGGTGCTGAGCTGTGGGCCCTGCCCTACCTTCTCTTCAGTAAATACTGAGCAGAAATATCTATTTAGGATCGATGCTTTTACATGGTCCTCCTCCTCCTCACATGCCCCCTTATCCCCTTTGATCTTAGCAATACCCCCTCTGGACTTTCTCCTTTCACTAATGTATCTATAGAAAGTCTTGTCACCTTCTTTTACTGTTTGTGCTAGTGTTTCTTCAGCTTGGGCCTTTGCCTGCCTTACTGTCTTCCCTGCTTCCCTTAGGGAAGTTTGGTATGCCTCCCTATCTTCATCCTGCTGCGTTCCCTTATATTTTCTGAAGGCCAGCCTTTTGGCTCTGACATTTTCTGCTACTGTTTTTGAGAACCAAATTGGTTTCCTTCTTCTTTTGCACTTCCTTTTTTCTCTAACACAATTGGATGTTGCTTCAAATATTGCATCCTTAGTGCTTGCCCACTTTGCCTGTACCCCCTCACCTGTATTTCTTTTTGCCAGGGCTAGCTTAACTCTGTTGGCCATCTTATCAAAGTCAGCTCCTCTGAAGTCCCATATTTTTGCCTTGGAATGGGATGATTTAGTTCTAGTGGCCAAATTGAACCATACCATATCATGGTAACTGGCCCCTCAGGTGACCTTCTATTTGGAGATCTGTGATCCTTTCCCTGTTAGTCAGTACTAGATCTAGGATAGTCCTGTCTCTTGTGGGTCATTGTACCAGTTGTTTGAGGCTCTCCCCCTGCAGGGAATCCACCACGTGTCTAGTTCTGGCAGATGTTCCTGCTGATGTTGACCAATCTGTATCTAGCATGTTGAAGTCTCCCATTATCAGAACCTCCCCTTTAGCTGTCATGTTTTGTATATATTCTAACAGTAATGTATCTATGTCCTCCCCCAGTCTGGAGGCCTGTTCATAACATCAGTTCATATGGCTGTCCCATTTCCTGTTTCCAGGGTGACCCACAGTTCTTCTGGCTCCTTATGTGTATTCTGAATTTCTCTAGCTTTGATATTTTCATTGACATAAAGGACCACTCCACCCTCCCCCCCTTTTTGCACCTTGGTCTCTTCTGAACAGTACATAGCCAGGTACTGAAGTCTCCCACGTGTGGTTACTGGTAAACCATGTCTCGCTAATGGCTACTATGTCCTGTTTAGCCTCTGTCATTATTGCTTGCAGGTCTGGGATCTTATTTCCCAGACTGCGAGCATTTGTGTACATGATTTTCCACTGGCCAGATTTTGGTGTGTTAGTTGTTGGACGAGGTCTGGCGTTTCTCCTGTGCATCGTATGGGGAGCTGGACCTTTTTCCTTACCTGGTGATGCAAATGAACTACAAACATGTTGAACTCCTTTTTGACCACTAGTTGCAGCTCAATCATGCTTTCTCAACTCCCTCTATGTACCTCATTGCTGCAGCTTCGTTGCACTGCCTAGTGATAGCTGCTTTCAGAGCACTGTGCTTCCCTCCATTCTATATTTATCGAATACTACAACTCATAGTTACTCAATACAGATGCTGTTCTATGTTTGTACACTGCTATTATACTTTGAGGTCAGCTAAGCTACTGCTGATGCTGTAAACTAGCTTCAATGTCTGCATGTGGTTCTCTACCCCTTCCATCACTTTCTTGTTTTTCCTATGGCAGGGACTTGGAAGTGTTTGGGGAGTCATGGCCCCATGTGGATAATTACTTATGTTCTAAATCCTGCCTCCACTGCCGAAAATCCTCAGTGTATTTGTCACCTTCATTGGCTTTTTGAATGCCTGGCTGGCTTGCCCCTCTATTCCTAGTGCTGCTCCTCTGACCTACGTTCCGGTCCCACTATTGCTATTATGTTTCGCAGACCTACATGCAGGTCTGACTGTTGCTACTGCTTGCTGACCTACGTGCAGGTCCCACTGTTGTTACTCTGCCTTACTGACCTATGTGCAGGTTCACTGTTGCTTATGCAATCATTGCTTAATGCTCACTTACTGCCATCTGACTTCTGCAAGATCTCAGCACTCAATGCTCATTCAGTTTCTCATCAATTTCTGGGGCATGCCAGCCATACCATTCTGGTGCAGGACTTCCCTGCAGGTGACAGTCTCACTCTGTACCCAGAGTCTGCAGCTTGAGCATTCGAAGCTAGGGGTGGGGTCCTTCTCACCCGGCCCATAGGTGGGAATGTTCTCGCTCTGGGTGGACCTTCAGTCGTCAACTGTACCAATGGCACCTTAAGTTGTAGAAGTTAAGACTTAGCAGTGAAGGGATGGGGCTCTCATGGGGCCCCTTTAGCTGCCCGAATGGGTGCGGAGGCACCCTTCAAAGCTATTCTCCCCATGACTGCCTCTGGTTCACCTGGTTTGTGTTTAGATCGGTAAGCCAGGTGAGTGCCTCAACAGTTGTTGCTCTCCTCCTCCTGGCTTGGTTGCCCGTTGTTGTAGAGTAGTGCTCGCAACTTTCCACGATGTTCCCGTTAGAGGGATTGAGTGAGAGCTTTCCTCCAAATTGGAATACTTTCCACCTCTCTTTAATTGGGTTTCCAAATCATAGCAGCAGAGCCATCACTAAATAAAATATCCCAAAGCCTGGAGGGAAGGTGACCTAGGCCTTTGATCCCCAGAGATTTCCTCCTCAAAGGGTCTTTTTCTCTCCAGGAAGATATATGAGGACCCACATCATTTTAGAGCTATTTCTGGACAAACTATTACAAATCAAACCAACTTGATAGAACATTTGTTAACACAAACTATATGACACCCACTGAGATGTCCTGTGGGGTAGTGGTGGTGAATGAGTATCATCTTTTCATGTTACTGATCAGATTGAGAGGAGACTGGACAGATATGCAAAGTCTGAGTTCTTTCTCTGCTGTCAGTCATCTTCTGCTACTGCTACCACACTAAAATGCCACTACCAGTTATTCAGTCTACTGTACTCTTCCTACTTCAGCTATCCATGGCATGATTTTGAATCATTTATTTATGTATTTAGGAAATCAGAATTACAACTCTTTGAGTCATATACTCGTTTCCAAAGGCTCCACGTCAGAATAAAACATAGACATTCATACCGTACATAAATAGAATAAATGTGGGTGGGCAATCATACAAAGTATAAATACAATGAGCATGGGTTAATGCCTATACATTTGGTAGCTAAAACAGTGCAGAGCTATCGACATATTTACCTAAGCGGTTAAGACCAATACAATTGGTTGCTAAAGCAATGCATGATATGAATTGGTGGTAAGCCACCTCAGGGAGGCCTTGTCTTATACATAATACAATGCATTCAAAGTCCAGTGCAACTATATGGTAACCAAGGGAGGTGAGGAGCCTGTAGGCTATAAATAGTGAGGGTTCACCACTGCCTGGCCAAGGGCGGGTGCGTGGCCTAGCGGCGTGGTGCAGGATCCACAGGTTACCGGTTACACTGGTATTGACATGAGGAGAGGATATGGGCCCTTAAGGCAGCTTTAAAAGGACCTAGATTGGTGATTGATGTGACAGCTAGTGGGAGAGCATTGTACCAGGATGGAGCTCTAAGGAAGAAGGATCGTTGGGCCAGGGTGGTCCAGACCCTAGGCCCCTGCCAGATAGTTTTTGGGACAGCCCATATGGATGCTGAGATGGTGGCTGCCTGAAGAGAAGCCATGACATCTATTGGGGTTAATTCCAGGTGGAATCATGGCACAGCTGAGCTAGCCACACCCTCTGCTTATACAGTAGCCAATCAAATGAGGAGCTAACCTAACTGATCTCCATGCTCCGCTCTGTTGCTGCTGCTTCACGCTCCCTCTCCCATCACACTCCTCAAGCAAACAAACAAAGGAAGATGTCATGCAACCATCGGCTGGCTGAGTTGCTTTCCCCATGGCCAGCTCAGTATGTTTTTTGCCCCCTTTCAAGGATCTGTTTCAGCAGTTGTTTGCTGCAAGTTTAAACCCCAGGAAATCTTACTGTATTCTGACTTCTGCAGTATGGACTCACCACAAGACTGCCCCAGAGCCTAAATGGTTAATAGAACCTATACTAATCATGGAATGTTAGGCTTAAGCTCAGGGTGGGACAGATAGTGTCACTAGATCGCCAAATGCGACCTGGCTAATCATTATGGCCATCAGTTTTCTTTAAATACATGCCATTCTGGTGAGTGGTAAGCTGCGATGTCTCTGCACATGCACGGTAGCTCAGCATGCTTGTCAGTCATGAGCTGAGCTGCTGCTGTTGCACATGCATAGGATCAGAACTCCATTGGGGAATGCATGGCCATGACAGCATGGTCACAGAACAGTCACCCACAGCGTGCTTTGCCGACTGTAATGCGATCTACCATCAGTCCAGCTGCTGACACCCACCTGTGAGTTTACGCAGAACTCCTAAGAAAGACAAGTCACATGGTAAGCGACTGGGTGTTCATGTGGGTGGTGGGAGCCGCATTTCTAGGGACGTTGAGCTGAAGATCACCATTCTGAAGGAGACAGAGTGAAAGAGCATACCTTTGCTCTCTGAGGGGGAAAATCAGATCTATCCCAGGCATCAAGACCTGCACAGTTGCACCAAAAGCCCTTTAAAGCGCTGTGAAGTGTAAAAAAAACCTATCTCAGCACTCAAGTCCATATAAGACGTTTATTCAATTTCAGGGACATATTTAATTAATAATTTTCCTGTGAAACCGACAATCCAATTCTGACGACGTGCTGACTGGGGGGAGGTGAGGGAGAGCCTTCTTAGTGGTCTGGGGGAGCCCTGTAATGCAGCTTGTTTGGACAGACTGTGGAGGAAAATAGCTGCGAGGAGAAAAAATAGTAAAAATAAAATCTCCAGTAGTGTTACTGCTGTCACACAAGACGACAGCGTGCTGACTGGGGGATGGGACAGAGAGCCTGCTTGCCATGATGGTCAGGGAAGGAGCCCTGACTTTTGCCTTTCTGTGTGGAGGGAAATTAAAAGAAAAACTATTACTGATAAGTTGCTGCTGTTACTTGTTTAGGAGGCTTGGTTTAAAAAGCTATACCTGTGTACTTGGCAAGTGAGAGACTTACAGAACTGACGGCAGCTGAGTTAATATCAGTTTGTTTCTGATACTGTTTGACTGCAGTTTTGATTGAAAAAGTGAGAGAACTTGATCCATCTTCATTGGATCTTTTTTTAGTAGCTCTCAAGTCAGTTTGAAACAAACCTAGATCAACTATCAGGAGTTGTTTGTATCAGAATAAAAAAACTTAAAGACTTTCATCATGGTTGAACTGAGAGAGACATCTTGCTGAATGAAGTAGGTGGAGGGGAGAGCTTGTTGTATAATAAAAAAAAAAAAAAAAAAAAAATCAACCAGTGTACACTTACAGGACTTGTTTCCACTTGTAAATCAGCAAGATCTGGTCCAGCCCGGTCACAGTGTTTCTCTGAAAGTTCCAGCTTCAGTAGTCATCCTCTTGGTGATTTTCATCTTGTTTTCTCAGTTGTGACTTCCTTTTTCGGATTAGATAGGCAGCACTTTCAGTTTGCACTTTATAAATTCTCCCTCTTGTGTAACACTTGATGCTGTTTTGGCAGGCTACTTCTCATCAGGATCTCTGGTAATGACTTTCCCAAATGTACGTTAATGGACAATTCCTCGGCTGAAAGGCAAGTTAAAAAAATGGCCACCAGATTTTACAGTCCAGTGGCCGTAAAAAAATTGACCAGCTAAAAACATTTTTGGCCACCAGATTTTGAGGTACGGTGGCCAAACTGGCCACCAGGTCAAAAAGTGATTTGTTCCACCCTGCTTAAGCTCGGTTTTCAAACCACTGTCCCTGGTAAACATTCTACAACCATTAGATTCTTTACTCCGCTTGCCTAGTACAGACGTCTTGGAGAGCCCTCCTTCATCATTCTTGAAGATTTTATTTTCTCAGTTTTTTGAAGTGAAATTTTATTTCTGTTCATTTTTAAAGCACTGTCCTTGAGTTTACAAGTAGATTAGTCTAGATTTAGTGTTAGTCTGGTAAGTTTTTCGGTTTCTTCTTGGTTCATTTAACTGGGAAGAAACTGAACCTTTATCTGTATTTTATAAAGTTTTATTTCTACTTCTAAACCTTTTGGGACCAGTTATTTTGGTTTAGAGAGAAACTGGAGTAACTCTCAGTTCTCTCCTTGGTCACTAAACCGACTGCAAAAATAAAAGAGTTTAAAGGATTTATTTTGTGGTGGGCCCACTTAAAACCCAGTTTCAGGTTTTTTTTGTTTATGTCACTTCCCAAGAAACAAACCGTCCCAATAGGTCTTTAGGATTGTACAGAGTGTGGGGAACCATTTGCTAAAGCTGATCCTCACTTGGTCTGTGTTGTCTATCTGGGGTTTGAACACCTTTCCGCAGATTGCTAAATTTGTACGAATTTTCCTCAGTCGACGCTTGATAGGCGATTGAACTGACAGAAAGAAAAAAGGCTGAGAAGGCCGCTGACCCAGCTGTGGACAAAACTTTCTCCTCTCAGAAGGAGAAACTGAAGGAACCGGTTGAACAACCCCCAACCAGGGTGAAGGTTCTTTGGGGAGAAAGAGAACTGCAGAAACCACCTCTGAACCAGCAGGTTCTGCTAAAAAGAGGAAAAAGGAAATGCACTCGGTTGAGGAACTGCAACTGATGATTCTATCGGTTCCAACCGCAGAAGCTATAGTGAATGCTATATGCATTCTTCAGGTGCTGCAAACTGGTACCGCAGTTCCGGTTCAGCATCCTGGTTCACAGTCCTTAGTTCAAGACCTGGTTTCCTCCTCGGTTCCCAGTTCACTTGAAAGATTTGTTGAGGTTTATGTGGAAGGAGAGGAAGAGGCTGATGAGAATGAAGATTTTGGGGAACCTCTTGAACCAGAGGTTTCTCCTGATCTTCACCATCCTGACTTCCCTGAGAAGGGAGCTGATAATTTTACATCCCATTTTGCTTTTGTGAAGCAAGTGGCACATACCCTGGCCCTCTCCACCCAGGAATCTACAGAGGAGGAAGAGGAACCAGACTATATGGAAATGATGGATGTACCAGCAACAAAAAGGCTGTTGTTGCCCATCCATAAGTCTCTGAAGAGACAGGCTTCCAAAATTTTGCAGACCCCAATTTCCATTTCCCCAGGGGACAAGATAATGGATAGAAAGTACTGAATTGCCAAATCTGGGACAGAATTCCTGTTTGGCCATCCCAGCCATGAAGGTGTGGTGCAGGCTGCTGCTTCATGCATGTGATAAGGCAGGGATTCTCCTGGCATCACATCCAACAGAAAAGGATTCCAGAAATATGGACTCCATTGCTAAGAAAGCCTATTTGGGTTCCTCTTTGGCCATCAGGCAGGCAACTAACGTGACCTTTGTGTCCAGATACCAGAAGAGTCTCTGGAACACTGTTTTGGAAATAGCCACAGCTTGCCCTGGGACCATAGCTTCAGACTAGTCCAAAGCTGGAAAAAGGGGCATAGAAGCTTCCAAATGTCAGTTTTGAATGGCAGTGGATGCAAATGACATTGCTGCCAGGCAAATGGCAACCTCAGTGTCTCTGAAGAGATTTGCCTGGTTAAGGGCCACTAATTTGTCATGGAACATGCAGACAAAGGCACTGGACTTCTCCTGAAAGCCTACATCATTCTTTGGTGAACAAACAGAGGCTTACATGAAGAAGACGGATGAGTACAAGGTGGCTTACAAGAGTGCTGCTGCTAAAGAGAAGGCAGCAACACCACAGAAGTACCAAGGAAAATGTATGGGTAAAACTCACTACAGGCCTTCCTTCCAGGCTCAGGCGTAACCAGCCTTCCAACCACAGAGGGGTACTTCAGAGGCAGAGGCAGAAGGTGCAGCAGCTGGGCTGGCCCCAGCACTCAGCAAACCACACAGACCAAGCAGACCCCCTGAGAGGTCTGTCAGGGTCGCCTCCCCATTCCCAGTAGGAGGCAGGCTGGCCCACTATCTCCAGGCTTGGGAATCCATCACCATAGACAAGTGGATCCTGGAGGTAGTGGGCCAGGGTCTTGTACTCAGTTTCAAATTTCTTCCCAAACTGAGGGCAAGACTTTTCAGACCTGCCAGCCTAGCAGAGGCAAATCTGTTGGAGGAGGAAGTAGCAAAATTGATTCTGGAAAAAGCAGTAGAGCCAGTTCTCTTGGCCCAGCAAGGAAAGGGCCACTACTCAAGATGCTTCCTCACTCTAAAAAAAACAGGGGAGTGGCGACCCATACTGGATCTCAGACATTTAAACAAACATTTGACAAAGCCAAAGCTCAGAATGGTCACTGGTTACCATTCTCCCTACACTCAGGAAGGGAGATTGGCTGACATCTCTGGACCTAAAGGATGTCTACTTTCATATTCCCATCAGGCAATCACACAGAAAGTTCCTCAGGTTCAGATTACCATCAGGGCACTACCAGTTCAGGGTCATGTATTTTGGCCTGACATCAGCTCCAAGAGTGTTCACCAAGTGCCTAGCAGTAGTAGTTGCACGCCTAAGGAGACAAGGGGTTACAGTCTTCCCATACCTGGACGACTGGCTGGTGGTAGGTCAGTCCCCTCAGCAGGTAAGACAAACACTGACCATCACTCAGAATACTCTGAGTACACTGGACTTTCTGGTAAACCAGAAAAAGTCAGTACTAACACCAGTTCAACTCCTGGAGTTCATAGGGGTGGAACTAGATACTCTGAGAGGAAGAGCCTTCCTCCCTCAGGGAAGGGTAGACAGCTTGATACAGCTGGCAAGCTCGCTCCAGCTTCATACCCCAGACCAGCAAGGCATTTTCTCCAGCTGTTAGGGCACATGGCTGCATCAACAGCAACAGTGTCAGGATCAAGATTCCAGATGAGGGACATTCAGTTCCACCTCAGGACTCACTGGTCTCTGAGAAGAGACTCCCTGTCAAAGATGTTACTGGTCACAGGAACCCTGCTTCAAGCTCTGCAATGGTGGCAGGAAAAGGTCAACCTCAGGGCCTTTCCTCAAGCCACCACCAGCAGCAGTCTTGACTACAGATGCCTCCCTACTAGGATGGGGTGCCCACCTAGGGGAGCATACTGCCCACAGTACCTGGATTCAGCAGGTGTCACTGCTTCACATAAACCTGTTGGAACTCAGAGTAGTCGATCTGGGCATTCAGTCCTTCACTTCAATGCTGCAGGGCAAAGTGGTTCAAGTCAGGATGGACAATACAACCACAATGTACTACATCAACAAACAAGGGGGCACAAAGTCTTCTCCCCGTGCACAGAAGCCATGAAGGTGTGAAATCTGGCTTACTCCCTAGGGATCTCCCTCTCAGCAGTTCACCTCCCAGGGAAGGACACTGTCCTCGCAGATGCCCTAAGCAGGATCAACTAGAAGCACTATGAGTGGTCACTGAACAGGCAGATCCTGCAAGTAGTGTTCAGAAGGTGGAGCACCCCAGATGTGGACCTCTTTGCAGTCCCAGACGATCACCAGCTACCACTGTTCTGTTGCAGGCCCCCTGCTTTGGGCACAGTGCCCCTAGATGCACTCCTGCTGGATTAGACAGGGAAGTTTCTGTATGCCTTCCCACCATTTCCTTTGCTGCTCAGAATACTGAACAAGCTCAAGGTTCAATCAGCAACAATGATCCTCATTGCTCCAGACTGGGCCAGGCAACCATGGTACTCAGTGCTACAGATCCTATCAATCTCCAAACCAGTCTCTCTACCCAGGAGGCACAACCTACTGACATCCTCCCAGGGCAGAGTTCTGTACCCCAACCTACAGTCCCTCAGACTCAGAGCTTGGCTCTTGAGGATTTAGAATATGCTGACCTACACCACTCAGAAAGGATGCTAGAGATCATCAGGGTATCCAGGAAACCTTCCACCAGAAAGACTTACTTGTCTATGTGGAAGAGGTTTTCTGTTTGGTGTGGACAGAGACAGATAGACCACTGCCAGGCTGACTTGTCAGTAGTCTTAGACTATCTGACACACTTTCATTCCCTGGGCCTTCAGCCTCCACCCTTAAGGTACACTTAGCAGCTGCCTTTGCATACCTCTCTGCTGGAAAAGGGGCTTCCCTGGCCACCAACCAGGTATTCAGGATATTTTTCAAGGGCCCACTGCACTTGCATCCCCTTCACAGGGAACCCACTCCCACATGGGACCTTAACATATGCATTGGCCAGTTAACGCAGCCACCATTTGAACCCATGTCCTCAGCAGAGCTTAAGTATGTGACGTGGAAAACAGAGTTCCTGGTAGCCATCGCTTCAGCCAGGAGGACCAGTGAACTGCAGGCTTTGTCCACAGAGCCAGATTACATAGCAGTCCACAGGGACAAGGTGGTCTGTAGGACCAATAGGAAATTCCTTTTTAAGGTGGTCTGACTTCCACCTTAATCAGTCCATAACTTTACCAATCTTCTTCACTGATCATTCCACCTCAGGGGAATGAAGACTGCATAGTCTTGATGTCAAGAGAGCTATAAGCTACTACTTGGATCACACAAAGGGACACAGGTAGGATAGATCCCAGCTCTTCCTGACCTATGGAGAAGTGGGGAAGGGCAAACCTGCCTCAAAGAGAACCATTGCCTGGTGGATAGTGGCCTGTATCTAATTTTGCTGCAGCAAAGTGGGTAAAGAGCCCCCTGTAGGTGTCAGAGCCCACTCTTCAAGGGGTACAGCTGCTACTATAGCAGCTGCAAGAGATATCCCATTATTAGAAATGTGCAAAGCAGCTACCTGGAAAGCAGTTAACACCTTTACCAAGCACTACAGCCTGGATACCCAGACCGAAGTGATGCCAGGTTTGGCACAGCAGTACTGCAGACTCTGTTTTTTAAATAGGTTATCTACCCTCCTCCAAAAGTACTGCTTGGGTAGTCTGCAGAACTCAGAATACAGTAACATTTCCTGGGGTTTGAAGAAAAAATTTCTTACCATAGTAATCTTGTTTCTTCCAAGGGGATCTTACTGTATTCTGAGCTCCCACCCTTCCTCCCCTGCTAGAACCTATGGGCACTGCAACAGAGCTGTCTATGCTGTTAGAAACCTGTGGATATTTTCTTTATTGGGCCTAGTGACTTGAGTCTTAGTGTTGCCTTTTAAATAAAGGGGATTATTTGGTGTTGGGTGTTGTTAATTGGTCACTTAATTGTTAGTATAGTTTAGATAGCTTGTTATTATGCTGCTCCATAAGAATCTGACGGTTGTAGAATGTTTACCAGAGACAGTGGTTTGACAAATGAGCTGGAGTCTAACATATCATGATTAGCATAGCTTCTATTAACCATTTTGGCTCCGGGGCAGTCTTATGGTGAGACTATACTGCTGAAGACAGAATACAGTAAGATTCCCTTGGAAGAAACAAGATTACTATGGTAAGTAATTTTTTTCTTGCAGCTCATCAAAGGGGGAGGTACACTTCCTCATGCCCAGGCTTTAATCTACCAGTGTAGTTCCCCATGGGACAGACAGTGCAAATAACCAAAGTATCCATATATGACAGCCAGCAGCATATTCATTCAAATATCTTCAGACTATCAGCAACATTGTACAAGCATAACTCCTCATTAAGTTGCATACACCCATTGAGCAAAAATGTGAGAAGCAAAGAAGTGTTTCTGTTAATGATGTTTAAAAAAAGGGCAATAATGTGTAGTTAGTATGTACCTTGTCTAGCCTGTAGAATCAGATTTACAGT
Organism: Neoceratodus forsteri; assembly: GCA_016271365.2. Taxonomy (NCBI): domain Eukaryota; kingdom Metazoa; phylum Chordata; order Ceratodontiformes; family Ceratodontidae; genus Neoceratodus; species Neoceratodus forsteri. The sequence goes on along the minus strand of CM057456.1, from coordinate 1,110,362,194 downwards.
ACATACTGTAGGCCCACAGTGATACATCGTATGGCCTTCTGTGTTCTCTCGCCTGCGTTGGACTCAGGTTGAGGGGGGAGTAGTGCACCCTCCTCGTGAGGATGCCAGGAGTGCAGTACCACCCAAGGAAAGGTGATGGCATCTGATTTGGGTCATCCTTGCCAGGGATGACAAGGGTTTTGGGAGAGAAGAGTGTAACCAGCCTCTCTCTTCACTCAGTTCAAGACCGGTCACTGGAGAGCTCTCGAAGGGTTAAGTCTGACTTTGAGAGTTGTCCTTTAAGGGGGAACTTGCTTGGAGACAGGATGTCTGAATGTTTGTGTACAGAGTGTTCTGGCTCAGCTAAAAGTGGCAAACTCTGTAATGAATATGCATGGTCCTGCTCTCCCCCAATTCTCTATAAGAAGGGAAGGGAAGCAGATGAGAGAGTTCCAGGATTGATAGAGGCCCTAGTGGGAGGAAGATCAGAAGTGGGACCCCAGCTCCTGATTGTGATCGAGACAGGTGGAGGGGGCCTGCTGGTCCAGGGATGGTGTCAGGGTTCCTGGGTCTAGGTGGCATTGGCCCCCTGGCAAGAACTCCCGAGCAACACCATGAAGGCACAGCTGAGAGGATGAAACCTACCAGGAGTTGCCTTGAGGACCCATGAAAGTTTGAGAACCAGCATGGTACCACCAGGAGTAGTGGAGAGCCACACCTCAAGGGAGGTTGCCAGTATCTGTAAGGATCTGCTTCCACCATGGAATCACTTGAAAGAGAGCACAGTCTGAAAAAGGGCGCACTTGTAATTCTTGCATTAAAGATGTCCTGTAGTGAATTAACCCCCCAGCTACAGTAGAGTAGTTCCCCTTTGCATGGCCGCCAATTAATGGGTCATCAGAAGAAGGGGGGCCTGACAAGAGTTGCAGTCTGTAAGTCCCTGTGTGAGAGGCCAGGCATGGGAGCATGTTCTTTACTATCTGTATACTGTCAAAAGGGTGGCAGGCACAGCCGTACCAGATAATTAATTGAACACCTTAGTAGTACTGTCATAGTCTGTCTTGCTTTTCTTCATATTGTCCCACGTGGGCACAGAACGACATGTGCTGGCACAAGTTTTGCCCTTACAGAAGTGCTCATCCAGCCTGTTAAAGTGCAGCTGCACCGATTGTCTTGGGAAGGTCAGGGCTGCAGGGACCCTGACAGAAAACATGGGGATTGTGTATGAAATATTGAAATGTGTACTTGGATGTGGTTCCAGTGAAACTATAGCAGCAGTGTCCCTTAGATCAAGGGAAGTAACCTGGTGACAATTTGTGGGAACTAGTGCAGGGTAGATAGGCCCTGGGAAGATTGGCGGGGGCAGAGATCTGAACCCTAGTGAAATGTTATAGTATAGTGTAATGCAGTGAGTACACAAGAGGGTGCCCAGACCATACACAGGATTATGAAGTAGCAAATGATTAAACAGCAGCTGACACTTTCAGGAGAACTTTAACAAAACATAGCATTTAGACACATTTCAGCTTGTATTTCACATTAGTTTTGTATTCTTCCTCACGATTATTTATTACGGAGGTCATTTGCATGACAACAGGATCTTTGCTACTAAAGAGTTCATCTGTTCCTGTTGCTTTCATCCTACCTGAGGTCATAATGCCCTGCTTGTGGCATCACAGTTACTCCCATAGCAACAGATTGTGATGTCACAACGGAGCATTATTACTTGAAGTAGGGACTAAGCTACAGAGGCAGATAAACTCCAAAGGGAGATAAATAGGGATAAAATCACGTACTCGTGCAAATTTACTCAGTAATAAATAACAAGGAAGAGAAATATATAGAATACATATGGAATGCAAACTGAATTGTACCTGATTATTATGTTTTTCAAAGTTTTCTTTTTGGCATCAGTAGCTCTTTAAGCAGCAGAAGTAGCTGAACTCCAGGGGACGTTTTTACAAAGTTTTCTCAAATGTGATCAACTCTCTTAATTATAAAATAAAGAGATCAAAATTGTCCTGCTGTGCATTGCAAACCATAACACATACTACCTCATGATAAAGTGCTGCTCGATACAGTACTTGCTCCCATTTGATATTACAAGCCATCAACAAAAACTACAGGTGGCATGGCTGCTTGGTACAGTACATGTCTCTTTAACTACCACTAGTTTGTTGCTACAACATATGCCAGTTCTCGCTTCTAAATGGTATTTACGGTGACACTGACTTTCAGCTGAGACACTGCTAACTTTTGCCTACTGAACATTCACCCGCTCTCAGGTTCCTCTCCAATGTTCTCCTTGTCACCCCCCCCCCCCCAACTGCCCACACAACTTTAATCCTTGGTCTTTCCTCCTGTACCTTTGGTAAATATGAAGGAGTAGCTGTGCACTCCAGTAATGGCATATACTGTCTGGTACTGCCTTAGTGAGACATGTCTGACCAAACTTCCTGGACTGTAACCAGACTACACTCTTTATTAAATGGAAGCTATATGCAGAAAGGCTGTTCCTACCTGTACTCTGTGACCTTGTTCATAGTGCACAGCCTGACAGGAGTATGCCCCAGAGCTCATGTATATGCTGTAACATCTGGCTTGAAAGTCTGCTGACACAAATAAATAATTTTCTTTTCAAAGGGCACTGGACCTCTCTGTGCTTACCTTTCAGCCTCTCTGTGTCTCTTGCTCTCTCTGTCTGTCTTAATCAACCCTATTGCCATAAGCTGGCATAAATGGCTGATCCAGTTGTTCATGGCTTGTAAAGTGATGTGTGTACAATGTGTATGACAGGTGCAATACAGAAATAGTTCATCCTTTCTTTTCTTTTTAAAGTTCCTCTCACACTCTCTTCAGCAATAGTGTAGGACTAGACCACCGTACAACTAGCATAGTGTAGCATGGTGGTACTTCACACAAGTTGCACTATTTAGGGTTAGGTGGTGTGGCTGTAACCTTTTTATTAATTTATTTGAGTTGGGGCTTCACACTACACACACCACCTGTGTTAAATAAAAAAAAAATCAGAGGGTGTGGGGCCAGAGCCCTCCAACTCATGCAAGTTGAAAAGAAAAAATCAGAACCATACCCCCTAACCGTAAGTAGTGTAACTAGTGTCGTGTACTGGCTATGCTAGTTACAGTGATCTATAGTCCTCCACTAGCACCCTCTCTTTTATTGTGTCTCTTCTGTTGCCTAACCCCTTCATCCTTTTGTTTCCCTCAGCCGATGACTAAAATTCATTGACTTCTTTCCAGAGCTGTGTGTATTAAGATGTTTAGCTCATTCACCTGATCAGGGGAGCTCTCTCACACTTGCTACTCCCCTCTCATTTAATTGTATTTCCTAAATCTCTGATTCCCTGTGAAATGAGATCAATTTATGAATTTTGAGGATTGTATTTATTTATTTATTTTCACGTTGTTAACTGGGTAAGTACACTGAGCCAAAGGCCCCTTTTCAGAAATGACCTGAGCCAATACAACTGGGGCTTTGATGGAACAATAAAATACAATACACAATACACACTTATAACATACTGTGTATAAGTCAAAACATGATTATAAACATTCACAGTTAGCTTGTAAGTTTAAATAATATTTTAACTGACTCTTAAAAATTGCATGACTATCTGCATTTAAACAGGATTGTGGCAATGTATTCCACTGTTTAGGTGCCTGTACTGAAAATGCACACTCCCTCATGCAGGTTGAAATCTTAGGTATTATTAGATGTGTACATAAGGAAGACCTTAATACTCTACCTTTACTTTTAATTGGAATTCGCCCAAATAGTGGTGATAGATGTTTAAGTCTCAAGATGTTATCAAGAGAACAACCCAAATTATACAAAAAGTTTAACTTTGGTGGTAACCAGCCAATTTCCTTGTATAATATACAGTGATGGGTATTGTATGGTTTTAGAGTAACAAATCAGCAAATAGCATTAAATGTCTTATTGATTAAATTTAAATCATTACCTGTCAACATAGTAAATAAAAATGAATTATAATATAACGTAGGCAGAAGTACACTTTGTTGATATCGATTCCCTAACCTCTCTGGTTAAGCTGTCCTTAGTCTGGATATTCAAAAGGGTTGTGCATGGTGCAACAGTGTTGCGCCATGCACAACCCACTGATGCACCCTGGTGTGATATTCAAACAGGGATTGTGCCTGGCACAAATCCCGATGTGCCGGAGTGCATCAGTAATGTATGCGGCACAGGTGGGGGGGCATGCCCATGCATACTCCGCACATCCCAATATTCAGCCTGAGATGTGCTGAATCCATGCATGCACAACCCCTACTTGCGCTGCACACAGGTGAGCCAAAAAAAAAAGGAACAATGGCTGGCCACCTACAGGTGAGCTGCCGTACTGCAGGGTGCAACATGGCAACTGCCACCTGTGAGTGGCCACCCGAGCCCCATGCCCGATCGCAGGCATCTGTTGAAATAAAAAAGTCCTATATCCCTGGTGGTCCAGTGGACCACTGTCAGCCCGATCACGGGCATCTACTGAAATAAAAAATGTCCTATATCCCTGGTGGTCCAGTGGATCACTGTCGGCCCGATCGCAGGCATCTGTTGAAATAAAAAACGTCCTATATCCCTGGTGGTCCAGTGGAATGCTGTCAGCCCGATTGCGGGCATCTGTTGAAATAAAAAAAGTCCTTCACAAAAGTGGGAGCAAGGCAGAAGCAGGAAACTACAGACCTGTTAGTTTAACCTCAGTGATAGGGAAAATGATGGAATCACTTCTGAAGGAAAGAATTGTTGAGTATCTAGAGGCCAGAGGGGCACAGGACCCTAGGCAGCATGGATTCACAGTGGGAAGGTCATGCCAGATGAATCTGATAGATTTATTTGACTGGGTGACCAAAGTAGTAGATCAGGGAGGGGCTGTGGACATGGCCTACCTAGACTTTAGCAAGGCATTTGACACAGTCCCACACAAAAGATTAATATACAAGTTAGCCAGCCTGGGAGTGGGTCCCAAGATGACAGCCTGGGTAAAGGGTGGCTGGAGAATAGGACACAGAGAGTAATAGTAAATGGAGTCCACTCAGAAGAAATGAGGGGTTACTAGTAGAGGTACCGTGGGGTTCAGTATTAGGACTGGTCCTCTTCAATGTCTTTATAAGCGCATTGCAGAAGGACTGGAAGGAAAAGTATGTCTCTTTGCAGATGACACAAAGATCTGCAACAGAGTTGATGCACAGGGTGGGGTGGAAAGGATGAGAAGGGACTTGGCAGGTTAGAGGAATGGTCAAATGTATGGCAGCTTAGATTCAATGCTAAGAAGTGCAAGGTAATGCACCTGAAACAAAAACCAGGGAAGAGTACACAATGGGGGTGAGATACTAACAACAACAAAAATGGAAAGGGACCTGGGGTAGTCATATCAGATGACCTAAGGTGGGCAAGCAATGTGAGAGGGGCAGCAAGGAGGGCTGGGGGGATACTGGGATGCATAGGAGAGGCATCACCAGTAGAAAACAGGAAGTTATTATCCTCTGACAGACAGCTGGTGAGACCCCATCTGAGTACTGTGTGCAGTTCTGGAGACCCAATCTCCACAAAGACATAGACAGGATGGAAGCTGTCTGAAATGCACGGCAACTAAAATGGTGCAGGGTCTGCACCGGAAGATATATGAAGAGAGACGAAAGGAGCTGAATATGTATAGCCTCGAGGAAAGGAGGGAGAGGGGGGACATGATAGAAACATTCAAGTACCTCAAGGGAATCAACAAAGTCCAAGAGGGTAGCATCTTTCAAAAAAAGAGGTGTGCAAGAACAAGGGGCACAATTTGAAGATAGAGGGGGTGGCTCAGAGGTAATTTAAGGAAGTATTTTATCACAGAGAGGGTTGTGGATGCATGGAACGGCCTTCCGGAGGAGGTTGTGGAGTCAAAATCAGTCGTGGAATTCAAGCATGCATGGGACAGTCATAAGGCAATTCTAGGGGGTGGGGGTAGGAAGAAGTAGGCTGCTGGTTAAGTAGGATCTCCAGCTTATCCAGTAGGTAGGGAACTGGGCAGACTGGGTGGGCCAAGCGGTCCTTATCTGCCGTCAAATTCTATGTTTCTATATCCCTGGTGGTCCAGTGGATCGCTCTCAGCCCGATCGCGGGCATATGTTTAAATGAATAACATCTAATATCCCTGGTGGTCCAGTGGACCACTTGCAGCCTGATTGCGGGCTTCAGTATGTACAATAGCATCCAATATCCCTGGTGGTCCAGCAGTACCCCCCACCTGCTCACTGAGCCCCACTGCCCCGCTCCCCCCCGGTCAGCGGCAGGCAGCAACACCCACCCGCCTGCCACCCCTGCCACCACCGACTGACACCATGAGTGAGGCTGTACACCCATTGGTCCACAGCATGAGCCAATGGGCGTGCAGCCCGTAATGTACTACGTATTCCAAATATGTGAATAGGTCTATTCACATATCTGGAATGTGTAGTACGGTACAGGCTGCACACCCATTGGTTTACGCTGTGGACCAATGGGCATACAGCCCTACCTACAGTGTCAGTCGGCAGGCGACGGGGCGGCAGGCGGGTTGGGTGCTACCACCCGCTGCTGACCGGAGGGGAGCAGGGCAATGGGTCTCATTGGGCAGGTGAGGGGGTACCACTTGACCAACAGGGATATTGGATGCTATTTTACATACTGAAGCCTGCAATCAGGCTGCGAGCGGTCCACTGGACCACCAGGAATATTAGACGTTATTCATTTAAACATATGCCCGCCATCAGGCTGACAGCAGTCCACTGGACCACCAGGGATATAGGACGTTATTTATTTCACACTGAAGCCCACAATCAGGCTGACAGTGGTCCACTGGACCACCAGGGATATAGGACGTTATTTATTTCATACTGAAGCCCGTGATCGGGCTGTGAGCGGTCCACTGGACCACCAGGGATATTGGACGTTATTTATTTCATACTGAAGGCAGCGATTGGGCTGACAGCGGTCCACTGGACCACCAGGGATATTGGATGTTTCTTGACAACATATGCCCACAATTGGGTAGTGGGGCACATTGCCGCGCTGTGCAGGGGGCATTGGTCCCCGACGGCTGCTGCCTGGCAGGGCGCCAGGCGCAAGTTGCCGGGGATTGGTGCACCTGCATGCAAATGGGGCCATAATGACATGCAAATGCCCCATTTGCATCTTGCATTCATTATGGCTCCATTTGCATGTGCACTTTTGAATATCACGGTTGTTGCGCATAGCGCAGCGGAACTTGCGCTAGCGCATCCCTCTGCTCCACTCTGGCCACTTGTGCTGGTGCAGTGCCACTGTGCCATGCACACTGCGGGTGGCCAGGGTGTGATATTCAACGATGCTGTGCCATGGCACAGTTCCGTTGAATATCATCCAGTCAATGTCCCTGCGCAGCCATGTTGCGCTGTGCCCAGGCTTGTGCCACAGCCTGGCGCAGTCTGAATATCTGGGCCCCAAAGTCTATATAAGGTACCCAACTTTTGATTTACAAGTTTAACTGTATTCTTTACATGAGCTGAAAAGTTCATGTTTGAATCAAGTAACACCCCTACGTACAGTACTTTGTTTCTGTGACCTGTTTCAGCATCGTTCTGGCCAAATAAAATATTTTCAATGATTGACATTTGGTTAACGTAAGTTTTGATCTAAATAAGATACACTGAATTTTCTTGGTGTTTAACATCAAATGATGCTGCAACAGCCAACCATTCAGAGCTGCAAAATCAAAATTCAGGGAGGAATTAATTTTATCCACTAATGCTGCACTGGTGAAAAGAATGATGTAATCAGTATACAATAAAAAATCTGACTTTGTAGGAATCTTTGAAATAGGATCAATGTATAAGGAAAATAATAACAGTCCCAAAATGGACCCCTGGGGAACCCCTTACTCCTGAACGTGTACATCGGACAGGGTCCACCAAAGTTAACCTTCAGTGGACAGTTTGTGAGGTAACTTTGGAACCACCTAAGGGCAGATTCTGCCAGACCAATTTCTTTCAGTCTCCAGAGCAGCATGGAATGATCCACAAGATCAAATGCTTGTGAACACCCATAAATGTTCACTAAATGCTTTTCAACTTAGATCATGAAACACTTTTATGAGCAGTTCATAGATACAGTACATAGATGTACTTGCACAGAAAAAGACTCTTGGTCTTTCCAGTCTACACAGTTCCCCCAGGCCACACTGGACGGTAGGAAGGGAACCTCCCTCATCCAGGGATCACTGGAGCCACCACCACTACCTCAGAGGTTGCGAAGAAAGCACAGCAGTTGGACCACAGTGGGCTCAGGGAGGGTAAGAATGGTGGAGCAGAGGCACACCCAGTCAGTTGTTCCACTCCACAATCCATACACCATTCTGGGGGAGCATAGCTCCCCTATGGATGTACCCGCAGAGGAGACTAAGGAGGCTGAGGACAACTATCACAAGGGAGGCCCACAGAAAGGAGGCAGAGGACACCACAAGGAAAGGAAGCAGCTCCTGGTGGGGGACTCAATTATTAGGGGGATAGAACTTGGGGGGAGCAGGGAAAACTGAAGTAAGGTGCCTTCCTGGTGCCATGACTTGGAGGGAGAGGAAGCGCATCCTCAGAATCACGAGAACTGCTGTACGGGAGTCTGAGCTGGATGTCATTGTCCACCTAGGGACAAATGACTTGGCTCAACATGAGATTAGAGCAGTGCAGAAGGACTTTGTAGAATTGGGGAGGGGCCTAAGACATCCGTCTTTCGGATGAGACATTAAACCGAGGTCCCATCTGCCTGGATTGGTGGTAGTTCAGGTGGATGTTAAAGATCCCATGGCACTTATCGAAAAGAGTAGGGGAATTTCCCGGTGTCCTGGCCAAATTTCCTCGTAAACAAATACCACCAATAGCTTAATCTGGTTCAAGGCCAGTTGGCATTCATCTGTATCCCCCTCCCCCGGGTCGTGCCTGAAAATAGGCAGGATTTGTCTAGTGCACTTACCCGGTCAACAAAAGCTAAATGAAAATGAAAAATGAAAATGAAAGTAGCACACACAGTATCCTTCTCAGAGGTGCTGCCTGTCAATGGCACGAGTGAGGCGAGGGTACTTTGCACCATGCAGTTTAATAAATGGTTGAAAAAATTGTGTGGAGAACAGGGGTTTGGCTTCATTGGGGACTGGGGTTCCACCTGGAGGGACACCAGCCTACACTAGCAGGATGGTCTGTATCTGTCCAGGAAGGAACAAGTCTTTGAGCAATCGATTTAAATGCTTCATTGGCAAGCTTTTAAACTAGTCAAGGGGGAGGTACTGATAAGCAGCAGGGAAAATCCCAGCCTCTCCCTACAAAACAGGGTACTAAATGAGAAAAAGACCGAGATAGAAAGGTCAGTGGGGGATGCTGCAACAGAAGGTAAAGCCATCAGAAAATGGAGAGCAATGAGTACCAATGCCCGTAGTCTGAGTAACAAGCTTCCTGAATTAGTGGCCTTGATGGAGGAGGAACATCTGGATATCGTGGCAGTCACAGAAACATGGTACGCACAAAACCATGACTGGGACATAAACATACCAGGATACACTATCCACAGGAGGGACAGGGAGGGTAAAAGAGGAGGAGGAGTAGCTCTTTACATAAGGGAAGGAATCAAAGCAACAGAACAAAAGGGAAAACAGGGAAGAGAAGAAGCACTGTGGGTAAATTTGGAGACTGGCAATGGAACCACAATCCGCACAGTGGTTGTATACAGACCCTCTTCTCAGGGGGAAGAAATGGACAAGGAAATGATAGAAAGTATACTTAGAATGGCAGAAAAGGAGCTATTGCTGATGGGTGATCTGAATATGCCAGATGTTAACTGGAGTGCAGTTGCAGCAGCCACTCAAGAGTGGGGTTATTCTAGATGCCTACAGAGGCATGCCTTAGACAACTAGTATTGGAGCCCACTCAAGAGGGAGCAATAAGAGACCTGGTTCTCTCAAATGGAGATGAAGAGAGGATCACAGATGTAGAAGTGGGTAGCCATCTGGGAACTAGCGACCATCGAACAGTATGGTCTATAATAAACACAGCAATAGAGTCAAGTCATACAAAGGAAAAAGTACTGGACTTTAGGAGGGCTGACTTTTGCTAAATGGGTGAGTGCCCAAGGAATGCACCAGCAAATGGGCAGGAAGGAGGGGTGGAAGAACAATGGGAATAATAAAACTGCCATCACAGAGGTAACAAGCCTTGTGTGAAGCAAATAAACAAAATGAAACGATGTAAGAAACCACTATGGTTCTCAAAGGAAGTGGCAGTGAAGGTTCAAGAGAAAAGAAAGCATTCAGGAAGTACAAGGAAACACAGAAGGAGCAGGACAGAGAACTGTACTGAAGTTAAAGCAAAAGGAAGCTGGAAGGCAGTCAGAACAGCAAAGGCCCAAACCGAGGAAAAGATAGCCAACTCAGTTAAGAAGGGGATAAAACCTTTATAGGTACATCAGGAGCAAAGGAAGACCAAGGAGGATAGTGAGGCTTAATAAAGGGAGGAGGGTGGGCAGAGATACTAAACAAATATTTTTGCTCAGTATTTACAAAGGAAGAGGGAGGTACCTAAAACAAACAGTAGAAACACTCTGGATACAGAAGTTGATACCAGCCCATTTACAGAAGAAAGGGTTCTGAAGAACTCTTAAAACTGAAGGTGGACAAAGCAATGGGGCCTGATGGGATTCATCCAGAATTCTAAAAGAACTAAGGGTAGAACTAGTGACACCACTGACTACCCTCTTTAACAAATCATGGGAGGATGGGGTGGTACCTGAGGACTGGAGGAGGGCAGATGTGATTCCCTTCACAAAAGTGGGAGCAAGGCAGAAGCAGGAAACTACAGACCTGTTAGTTTAACCTCAGTGGTAGGGAAAATGATGGAATCACTTCTGAAGGAAAGAATTGTTGAGTATCTAGAGGCTAGAGGGCACAGGACCCAAGGCATGGATTCACAGTGGGAAGGTCATGCCAGATGAATCTGATAGATTTCTTTGACTGGGTGACCAAAGTAGTAGATCAGGGAGGGCTGTGGACATGGCCTACCTAGACTTTAGCAAGGCATTTGACACAGTCCCACACAAGATTAGTATACAAGTTAGCCAGCCTGGGAGTGGGTCCCAAGATGACAGCCTGGGTAAAGAATTGGCTGGAGAATAGGACACAGAGAGTAATAGTAAATGGAGTCCACTCTGAAGAAAGGGGGGTTACTAGTGGGGTACCGCAGGGTTCAGTATTAGGACCGGTCCTCTTCAATGTCTTTATAAGCGACATTGCAGAGGGACTGGAAGGAAAAGTATGTCTCTTTGCAGATGACACAAAGATCTGCAACAGAGTTGATGCACAAGATGGGGTGGAAAGGATAAGAAGGGACTTGGCAAGGTTAGAGGAATGGTCAAATGTATGGCAGCTTAGATTCAATGCTAAGAAGTGCAAGGTAATGCACCTGGGAAACAAAAACCCAGGGGAAGAGTACACAATGGGGGTGAGATACTAACAACAACAAAATGGAAGGGACCTGGGGGTAGTCATATCAGATGACCTAAAGGTGGGCAAGCAATGTGAGAGGGCAGCAAGGAGGGCTGGGGGATACTGGGATGCATAGGGAGAGGCATCACCAGTAGAAAACAGGAAGATATTATCCCTCTGTACAGACAGCTGGTCAGACCCCATCTGGAGTACAGCGTACAGTTCTGGAGACCCAATCTCACAAGAAACATAGACAGGATGGAAGCTGTCTAGAGGAGGGCAACTAAAATGGTGCAGGATCTGCACCGGAAGACATATGAAGAGAGACTAAGGAGCTTAATATGTATAGCCTCGAGGAAAGGAGGGAGAGGGGACATGATAGAAACTCCAAGTACCTCAAGGGAATCAACAAAGTCAAGAGGTAGCATCTTTCAAAAAGAGGTGTGCAAGAACAAGGGCACAATTTGAAGATAGAGGGGCAGCTCAGAGGTAATTTAAGGAAGTATTTTTTCACAGAGAGGGTTGTGGATGCATGGAACGGCCTTCCGGAGGAGGTTGTGGAGTCAAAAACAGTGGTGGAATTCAAGCCTGCATGGGACAGTCATAAGGCAATTCTGGGGGGTTGGGGCAGGAAGAAGCAGACTGCTGGTTAACTAGGATCTGCAGCTTATCCATTAGGTAGGGAAATGGGCAGATGGGGTGGGCCAAGCAGTCCTTATCT